>CM065462.1:909801-1100337 GCA_032872475.1 Leptopilina myrica (nomen nudum) | reverse complement strand
TTACCAATATATCGAGCACAATGTCTAAAAAGAAAAAAAGCATTGTACGTGTCAGCAATTTTAACAACATCGACTACAGTAAAGTCAGTTAACTTTTCCGCCAAATATTCTTCAGTTAAAGTTTTCAAATCCTCTATATTGTAATAATCGGCAGCTTTTAAAATGTCAAAAACATTTTGAGGAAAATTCACTTTCCCTGTATAAATGTACCTGTATGAAAAGGAAATTTTAGAAAAACAACTTTTTACTTAAGTATATAAAGAAATAAAATATTGCATGCCTTAGAACTTCGTAAAAAACCTCTGGTTCTATGTCCTCTATTACAATAATATTCGTGAGAGCTTCCTTCATGTCACTCGAAAGCATTCTATTAAAAACAGGACTTTTTGCTGATAAAATCAATTTATGGCCTCGAAAAATTTTTTCCCCGACATTAAACGTTACGTCACTATATTTTTCATTATTTAAAAATGAATCAATTCCTTGAAAACAAATCGGATTTGTCTCAATCTTTTCAAATGAAAGGTCAATGGATTCAGTAGTTTTATAAGAATCCATCATCCATCTTCGTTCGAAAATTTCCTCCAACATACTTAATAGAACGAGTGGTTTACATTGTAGAATACGAAAATTAAGAGCATGAATATCTCTCAAAATAAGAGACATACAATTTTCGAATAGAATTTTCGCAGAACATTCTACGGACAGTATTAAAAATTGACAAACATTTTCAGTAGTTATCAATTTTTCCATTTGAGTTTCGCAGTAATTTTTAAATATTGTCATTTTCAAAATATCCGCTACGACAAGAATAAAAGCATATGGAGCGTCGTGATTTGGATATTCATGTGAATACATGTAATGAAGAATGATATTAAATGCTGTCGGATCTATATCCATTTCATAGTTATTGAATTCCTCAATTTCTCTATTCTTTTGGAACAACTCATAAAAATAAGTACTTTCTTTGGCTAGAATAACCTATAAAAATAACAATTTGTTCTAATGAGTGAATGAAAAATCACTTTTAATTTCAATTTTTTTTAGATATTTATACTGTTCTCTAAATTTGAATGAGGAAAAAATAATTAATTCAGGGCTCGAACCAGTGAAAGTATTTAAAAATGCGGACTCTACGGACCAAAAATGAAAAATTACGGACCAATTACTGACAAAAATATATAAGAGAACATTTTACTTTAAACTATAAATTAGATTTTTTCATAACTAAAAAAAACATGAATATCTCCAAAACGATTAAAGATAGAGTGATAAAATCATTATCAATTCAATTATTATTTTCAAGAATTTTTAACTAAAATTCTTCTTAAAATCGATTACTTTTAATAATTTGCGAAAAAGTTTTTTGACAATTTTCAAATCCATTTCTTTACAATATTCGATTTTTCAATTATTTGTAAATTCTTCAATTGAATATGTATTAGAAAATAAAAACTTCAAATAATATAAAAAAAATTCGCAATTAAAATTTCTCAAAAAAATTAATTCCACAGAATTGTTACTTAGTTAAAAATATAAAAAATTCAAATTTTCAAAGATTTGAATCTAAAACCTTTTCAAAATTTAATTATTTCTAAAACTTTACGCTCTAATACTTTTAATATTCAATTATAATCTAAAATTTTAACTGAAATCCATTTTTAAATCAATTTTTATGCAAAAATTCTACGAGAAATTCATTATTTAAATACAAAAAAAAACAATTTATTGAATAATATTAATATTAATTTGAATTTATTGAATAATTACATATGTTTCTTAAAACTTAATTCTTTTAAAGAATTGTATCAATCAATTCTCAAATAATTTGAATTCTTTTGCAAAATTTTATTAAAATAGATATTAAAAATAATTAAATTAGGGAAAATTTTTGAAAATAATTGAAATTTTTCCAAGAAATTTATTAAATTTTTTGAAAATAATTCAATTTTAGAGAAGAATTTTATAATTTATAAAGATAATTGATAATTTACGCAAAGAATTGCATTAAAAAATTTTGAATGCAATAATTTTATTCTTTAAAGAAATTTAATCAAAAATTTATTAAAAATAATATTTATATTCTAATGAATAAATTGTAGCAAAGGTTATTAAAATAATTAAATTTCTTTGATAAATTTTCATAAAATTTTTAAGAATAATTACATTTTTCGAGGAATTCGATTAAAATTGTATTAAAAATAATTTAAATTCTGCAACTAGCTTTATTATTCATAAAAATAATTAAATTCCTAATAAGAATTTTATTCTTTGCCAAAAAAATTAAATACCTGTAAAAATTTTATTATTTATGAAAATAATTGAATATTGGGAAGAAATTTATTTTAAAAATTTGTAAATAATGAAATTCCTGTAAAATTGTTATTATTTTTTGAAAATAATTAAAGGTTTGTGTAGAATTTTAGTAGATTTTTTTTTAAATAATTGAATTCTTTTGGAAAATTTTATTAGAATAGTATAGATACCTATTAAAAATCATTGAATTGAGGAAAAATTTTGATAATAATTGAAATTTTTCCAAGTATTTTATTAAAATTTTTAAAAATAATTAATATTTCGAAGAAGAATTTAATTATTTCTAAAGATAATTGAAATGTTGACGAGAATTTTTCAAATTTTTTGAATATAATTGAATTTTTGCGAAGAATTTTATTTAAATTTTTTGAAAATAATGTTAGTGACCGTAATTATAATTTTATTTTTTAAATTTAAAGTCCCACTTACGGTTTTAAATGAATTTTTCGCTTATAAAAATTATATTATCCTATTCAATACATAATTATAATTATTGAACTTCCCTTAAATTTTTATAATTTCAAATTTCTGAATGTGTTTATAAATTATATTTATTTATTTATTGAACAAATTAAATGTTCATTACTTACTAAATAAATAATTAATTATTACTGTTTTATTATTTTCAAAAATTTAAATAAAATTCATCACAAGAATTAAATTATTTTAATAAATAACAGAAATTGTTTGCAATACCTAGAATTCAATGATAATTAAATTATTTAAAAAACTAAAACAATATATTTTTAAAAGTAAGAAAATAAAATTTTTTTAATTTTCAAAATTAATTTCCTGAAATTCAACTATTTAAAAAAAAACTTCAATTAAGATTTTCTGAAAACCTCATTTTTTCAGACTTTCTAAATAAATTTTTTCAAATTTCATAAATATTTTGTTTAAAATAAACATTTGAATACTTAGTGTTATTTTTCTGTTCAACATTCATTTGTTTATCACTTGTTTTGCAATGACTAACCTTATGAACACAAAATGTTTTTCCGCGAGCTATAATTTTAAAGTCGCTCAAAAATTCCAATTTCGTATAAATTTTCGACTTCTCATATTCTTCAATGATCTTCGATGACGAATTCTCCTCACCTTCTGACATCTAAACATTTAATATCAAAATTGTTTAAAATTACTTTTATTTTTGCAAAATAAAAACCAATTTTTCTTTACTATTCGAGATTTACTATTATTATCCTTTGTAATTTACTTTTTTTTATTTATTTTTCATTATATTTACTAATTAAGAATTTACTATTTCTCTGATAGTCAATCCTCTTATTTAGTGCCCTACAAAATCTGAAATACCGTAACTTTATTTTGTTAACAATTGTTATTGCTTTACGAACTTTACAAACATGAAGAGATTGAAATGAAACGTTAATCTATAAATAGATTAATAATAATATTTTCCAAACGTTTAGGAATAAAATTTTCCATAATTTCCATCTCAACCTAACCTGAATAAAAATAAAGTTATGTATTTCACTTTTGCACGCATTGAATGAATTTTGTTTCTTTCGTTTAACCATTGCAAACATAACCTAAAATTGTTAGGGCAAAAAAAGAGAAAAATTCATGGAAATTCGGTAAATTGTATAAATGCGACAATAAGGTATAATAAAATAAATAATAATGTAGTGTATAATAATACCTTGGCGCGTATGCTATAAAACAATTAATAACTAAAAAACAATTAAGTAAAAATTGTAAAGTGTATATAATACCTTGTCGCGTTTACTGCAATGATACTCTTTTGTTCCTCTTTTATATATTGTATATTAATATAATAATGAAAGAAATAATAGAAAATAATGAATAATTGTAATAGCGAGTAGCGAGCCAAAACAACAAGAATGGAGGTTCAATTCACACGCTAAGTTATAATGGTGTCTCTACAATAACACACAAATGCATTTGTCATTGTCTGTTCCGGTGTGATCGCACCCTTAACTCCTGTATCACAATCCTAGTGACTGCACCCTGCGTGACAGTTTTTTTTGTGGAATATTTTTCGCGCCTTTTATTTCGCAACAATCTCTGATTATTATTAAACGGTTTTTTTTTATCGGGAAGAAAAAGAATATTACAATTGTTGAATTATGTCCTCTGTTTGGACACAAAGGTTGAGTGCTCTACAACCGGGAACGCAAAATTCTATCGTCATTGGAATAATAATTAACAGTGCCAATCCGAGAGTATTTGAACCAAGTAGCTCAAAATGTAAGTAAATTAATTAAAATTATCATTTTTTATGCAATTTTCCCTATTTAATGCTTTTGGAAAATGTCAATAGTTCAGTGGTTTTTTAATTATCCTCCATTTATTGAATTGTAAGGAATTTCGGTTTAAAAATCGAATCAAAAATTTTCAAAAATAATTTTCATTTACTTTATTTCCCAATGTTTTGAATGCGTAATTATTTAATTTTTATGATTGAAAAACACATGATATGGAATAATTTTATTCACACTAAAGTCATTTCTCATTTTATAAAATATTGCCTCTAGAAATTAGGTGGAAAACAATTTATTTGCATAACCTAAAAAATGGTTCGTTTTTTGGTCAAAAATAGATTTCAGTTCTTTTAGGACTTTTTTGTTTGAAATATTTTTTAATTGTAAATTTCTTTTCGATTTTAAAAATATAGGAGATTTTGAGTTTAAATGTTTTTGGAAATTTTAAAAGAAAATTCACGCCTTTTACGATATTAATTCTTTAAAATTTTTTTTTTTAGTCAACGAAGTAAGACGTGCGGTTTGGACTTTTACTCTTCGTGATTCGCCTGATGATTTTATAAACGTGACTGTTTGGGGAAGATCAGATTATGTCGATTCTCATTTTAATAAATTTCCCATCGGTTCAGTTGGTGAGTATTTCAATTTTCCAAACACATATTATTATTGATAAATTCCAATTTTATTCTTCCAAAAAAAGCAGTTTGCTAAAATTATGACAAAATTGAAAAATCCCGATTCTTTAAAAATATTTTTCCTTATTTTAATTTTTCTCGAGAAAATTAAATAATTTTTGTATAAATATAGGAAAACAATAATTCAATACTTAACTAAAAGAATAAAAAAAATTAAAACTCTTATTAAAGAATTTGTCGAGTGATAGCTTCAATTATTAATTAAAACAAAAATGTTTTTAGTGATAATTAATAGTTGATGTAGATGTAAATTTTTCGTACTAATTAATAAACATTTTTCAGTTGAAGTTATAAGTGGAAAGGTGACAAATCGAAAAGTCGATGATCCAAATGATACGTTTGTTCCTTCGGTAACGAGTTCCTTAAATATTACTGTCAATGAGGGAACAGCATTGATACAAAGTCACGATTCCGATGATAGAAATCGTTTCGAACCGTTATTAAAATTGCCAACAAAATCAATCGATTCATTGAGAACTTTGAAATTCACTTTGGAACACATCGAAGAATTGAAAGATCAATTCATTGATCTTCTCGTCGTCGTCACTTTCGTGAGAATCGATATTTTACTATTGCAATTAAAATATTTAATTAATCGAAACACAAAAAAAAATTGCAATCAAAAAAACAAGAATGTGTTTAATATTAAAATTTTGTTTTCTTTCAGATCGGCGAAGTTCGGGACATAATAAGTCGAGACGGTCGAAACTTCAAATGCCGTTCTTTTGAAATAACGGATCCTACGACAAATAAAGCGGTGGCATTGCAACTTTGGGATTCCGAATGGATTCGATTGTCTGAACTTTGGGAACCCCGTAGAACGGTTTTATTTTTAGCTGACGTTCGTGTTGGATTCGATAAATTTAAGAAACGAATAAGTATGGCTATAGGTAAGAACTTTTCTTTCAATTTGTCTTAATTTTGTTTTTTTTTTATTTTCGAAAATAATCAAATTCTTTACTGAAATTCAAGTATTTTCAAAAAAAATTTCCCCAATTCATTGAATATTTCTTTTTTAATCAAATTTTCCAAATGAATTTAATTACTTGAAAACATTTTAATCAAATTCTACGCAAACATTTAATTATTGGTAAAAAAAATGTTATTTTCACAGAAATTGAATTATTTACAAATCATTTCAAACTTAGCAATAATTCAATTATTTTAGAAAATAATAAAAATTTGCAATTATTTCTATTTTAATTGATTGTAATTAATTTATCAGCTTTTCGAAAATTAAAAATCGAATTCTTCCACAAATTACAGCTAAAAAGACTTTGATCATTGAAAATCCAAATATTCCGCAAACGAACGATTTGAGACTCGCTGTCACGAATAAACCAGAGTTCACGCACACTGATCCGTATTCGATACCAAATTGTAAGTGAAACTAAAAAGAAAAAGAAACTAAATTATTTACGAATGGATTTTTAAAATTATTTAGAAAATTTAGATTTCAATCTGTGAAATTTTCATTCTAGTGAAATGCATAAACTCAGTCATGACTGTCCAACAAATTACGCAGAAGTTGAATTCGCCATCAACAGAAAGTAACGAGAGAATTCAATTTTTCGTTGTTCTCAATGCGCAAGTTACTGAAATGAATTTGGACGGCAAGGATGAAAACTTGCTGACAACAAAGTGGTGAGCTTGATTATTTGTAATGATAACAATTACAGTTAACAATTAAGAAAGAATTATAATAATTATACGATTACGAACTTTTTTCAAAACTCCTTTTAAATTAAAAGGTAAAATAACTTTTTACACGAATACATTCGAACAAGTGGTTTTTAATACAGAAATTCTTCCAACGTTTCGAAATCAATACGATTTTCTCTTCAGGGAATCGAGAAAATAATACAAAAAAAAACAAAAATATAAAATTAAAATACGAGGACATTGAATAATAATTTATAAACATTAAACAAAATTACTCAAAAAAAAAGAATACACGAAGACTTTAAATGTTAATTAAACAGAACAGTAATAAATAAAAGAAATAATAACATAATAAATAAAACAACAAACAAAAATAAAACATGAATATAAATATGATGTGAATTAGCATTGATACATCATAAAATAAACATCAATCTATTTTTTCCAAATATTTTTATGGCAATATTGATGCTTCATTTTTTAAAAAATTTATTATGTGAATAATGTTTTTCGTTGATAAACGTTGTGGACTTCAACGTCGTACAAATTTTAACGAATATATTTTTTTTTTTTTCATCATGAATTTAAAAAAAGAAACAAATTTTATTTGATAAATAATTTTGATAATAAATACTTTTTTAAATAGATAATTTCGATAACAACTATTTTATTTGATAGATAATTTTGATAACAAATATTTTTTTTAATAAATAATTTTGATAACAAATATTTTTTTTAATAAATAATTTTGATAACAAATATTTTTTTTTAATAAATAATTTTGATTACAAATATTTCCTTTTAATAATTCCTAGCGCTCTGTGTAAGAAATTCGTTCAAAGAGGTCAAGAATCGTGTATGAATTTAGAATGTCCTTCTGGGAATGGAAGTCGAAAACCTTACAATCTCATCAGTTTGAATGTGAAATTCAATCTAAAGGACGACACCGGATATCTTATCGGTTGTAGATTTTTGGGAAGTCCAGTAGAACAATTTCTCGGCTGTACAGCTGCAGAATTTCAAGTAAATCACCATTTCTATGACTTATGTTCAATTAAAACATTAATTATTTTAAAAATATTTAAATTCTAATTTTAATAATGATAATTAATTTTAGGCTATGAATCAAGAGCAACGAATGGAATTAAAGTGGCAATTTCTTTCGCTTAAATTTGCCGTTCGAATGCAAATTTTGGGCCCAACATTGGCAATAAATCAAGCGATTTATAACATTTTGTCAATGACTCAATTGCAGGATTCTGTGGATTCATTCTTTGACAACGTTGTTGATCAATTGCCATAAAACTGTTGAATATCAGTTTGATTTCATTTTAGAATTGTAAAAAACTTGATATTGTTAATTTCCATTGTTAATTAATCTAAAAACTAGATTTTTGATGAATAATTTTACATATGTAAAAATGAATTTTTAAAAATAATCTTAATTAATTTTAGAAGTAAAATTTTACTTGTCGCATTCGATTAAGAACCGAATTGAAAAATTAAATTTACTTTTTTTAATGAAAAATTGTATTATTTGTTAGTTAAACAATGATTGTACTTCGGTTATATTTGATGATAAATTGACATCTTTAGCGCAATTTTATTTTCATAAATATTTACTCTAGACGAAATTATATTTCCATAATTTCTTCATTGTTGTCAATAATTTTAAATTAAATTCTATCAGTCGTTTTTTCTATGATTTAGAAATATTTAAAATGTACTTAATGTTGTTAACTAAAATAATTGTGATTAATATCTTGTTCTGTAAGAAAAAAAAAATGTTTGCAATAACATTTATGAATATTGTGATAAAATAAAACTGATACAATGCAAAATAGAAGTGTTTTGAAAATTTTATTTTTAAAGCAAAGAGTTGTTTCGAATGTCCAAAAAAACTTAGAACATTAGAAAAATAAATAAAATAAGTTAAAAAATGAAGAATTAAAAATATAAATAGATTATTAAAATTTTAAGAAATAAATAAAATTAAGAGTAAGTAAAAAAATAGTATAAATACAGCAGAATATAAACAATTTAGAAAATGAATAAGGAAATTAAATAACAAAATACGATTAAAAATAGTTTTTTCTTTCTTACTTTATTATCAAAAAATATAAAATGTTACATGCTTAATTCACAAAATTGAAGCCAATTTTTTGATTTTTTTTAAAATTAATATTGTCTCAATATTAATTACATAATATTAATTTAATATCATTAATATTAAATAATAATTTCATTATTATTAACATTAATTAATAATAGTATTCTTTCTTTACATTTACGAAGCATTTTGCAAATTGATTTTACAACCTGATTTCAATACCTGAAGAAATTCGTAGAAAATATTTTGATTGAAATTATCAAACATTCCCAAAGTTATAACGTTCTTGACTTTTCTCAATTTTGGGTAAGTAATCATTTGTTTTACAATGTATTTAGCGCAATGTTTCAAAAGAAAAGAAGCGTTGTACATATCGGCAGCTATCGATAGATTTACGACATTTTCATTTGTCAAATTTTCTGCCAAAAATTCTTCCGACAATTTGTGTAGAGTTTCTAAATTGTAGCGATCGGCGGCTGCCAAAATGTCGACTCCAAGTTCCTCAAGATTATTTATACTTCCTGTATAGATGTATCTAAACAACAAAAATTATTGATCATTATAACATATTAATAACAGGGCTCGGATCGTCTTTAAAACTAAAAAAAGTCGCCTTATTCGCATAAATTTACAACAAAAGTCACGAAAAGTCGCATAAAATTTAATAAAATTCATAGCAAAAATTTAATTAGGTATTTTTAACATTTTTTTTTAATTCTCTTTCAAATTTCAATTTTGTTTATAAATATCAAAATTCTTCTGCAAAATTCAATTACTTTTAAATATTTCTAGAAAAAATCTGTTCAAAATTTCAATTATCTTTGTGAATAATCAAATTCTTCCCTGAAATTCATTTATTTACAAAGAATTTTAATAAAATTCTTCTCTGAAATTCAATTATTTTCAAAAGTAATAAAATTCTTTGCAGAAATTCAATTATTTTCAAAATTTTTTAAAAATTTCTTCTTAAAATTTGTAATATCTTCATAAAGAATAAAATTCATCCTGGCAATTTAATTATTTTCCAAGTTCTGATACAATGTTTTGCAAAATTCAATTATTTTCAAAAGTAATAAAATTCTTTGCAAAAATTCAATTATTTTCAAAATTTTTTAAAAATTTCTCCTTAAAATTTGTAATATCTTCATAAAGAATAAAATTCATCCTGGAAATTTAATTATTTTATTTTTTCAATCTTTTGAAGAATTTTAATTTCTATGGAAGAATAATATTTAAATATTTATTTATAAAATGTAATCGTAATTTTTTGAAGAAATTATAGTTGGAAAAAAAATTACCTGAGAATTTCATAAATAACTTCTGGCTGCATGTCTTTCATTTTAATGACATTGGTCAGATCTTCCTCCATTTTGCTAATCAGCATGTGATAAAATACTGGACTATTCGCTGCCAATACAACTTTATGACAATTGTATATTGTTTTCTCTCCAACGTGGATTTCAACATCGCTCAATTGTTTGTTATTTAAAAAGGTTTCGTAATTTTTTATCTCCATTCGTGCAGTTGCTTCAAAGGAAAGATCTACATTGTCGTCAATAGTCAAGAGTCCAATTTCCAATTGTTCGAAAATGTGTTTTAAAATGTAGGCTGCAACTTGTGGTTCGGCTTTAAGACATTCGAAATTTATTTGCTGAATATTTTTTAGAATGAAATATTGACAATGATTCTGCAAAAATTTTGCAGATGCTTTTATAGACAATATCAAAATTGAGCAAACATTGGAGATGGATGTTATTTTTCGGAAGTAATTTTCACATTCATCTTTAAGTTGTTCAATTTGCAGGTAATTTGCAGCTAAGAAAATATCTACTGCATGAAAAACAAAATAATTAAATGTTTCTTGTTCATATATGATTTTAAGAATTATTCTGAATGTTTCCGGTTTTATGTCTTTAATTTTAAGCTCCTTAATTTCATTGTCATCCTTGAAGATTTTATAAAAATATGGGCATTTTTTTGCCAAAATAACCTGCAAATATAATTATTTATAATTGAAGTTTTGCAACAATTAATTTCAAAAAATTTTTAAGTCTCAAGGTGGTAGAAAATTTTTTTTTTCAATGAAAGTTAATATTTTGAAACAAAATTGACAAACATGTAAGTTTTCTTTTAATGAATCGTATAATAAAGTGATTTTAATGATTTAAGGGGAGCAAAAAGGGAATTGGATAAAAATAGAAACGAATTAAAGAAAATTGACTTACTTTATGAGCTTCAAATATTTCATCTTGAATGCAAATTTTGAAGTCAGTTAGAAATTCTAAATTTGATGTGACGTCAGCACTTTCGATTTCCTCAATTTTTAAAAAAACGCATACAAACAACCGTAATTTTTCATTTTTTACCATTTTCAACATTGTTTCGCAATCCATAATATTGTTAAAGTTGTATTCAAGTTCGTTTCCATGAATTGTGAAAGTTCTTGTTACTTCTTCCTCATCCTTTTTAATGGAAATATGAAATTTTAAATCCTCTGGATTTGAGGTATTGTTTGAACAAGTTAGCTGTATATTAACCATTTTTTGGTTTTGAGATGGAGAACGGTCACAATAGCGACAATTATTTCCGCTGTTGGTAGTTTGATTTTTTTTTACTGTTAATATTAAACTAAATTCCCTCCTTGGTTCCGCTGATGTGGCAATTTTACGAGATGAATAACTTTTCTCTTTCAAAGAGTCGACAGTTGTTTCTTGAAAACCACTGATTTCCCAACTAAATGAAGTGTCGGCAATTTTTGAAAATGCCATCTATAAATTTAAAAACAATACTTATGGATTAATCTAACTCTAAAACTATTACTTGGTATCTATACCGAATTCGTTTAGTAAAATGGAAAATTTGTTCTTTTACATGTTCTTAACATTCAAATGAACGAAATTCAATTATTTCCTTTCTAAAATCAAATTTTATTAGAATAATTTTGCATATCCATATGCTGAGAAATACTTTCTATGTTTCTACTTTCAAAAAGTTTAATTTGTATTGCAGTCAGTAATTTTTTATTATATTTATATATATTAGTGAAAAACTATTTCATTCACCTGAACGTTTAGAATAAAAGTTAGACCACGTCTATATGGCCAGTGAACTGGCAGAATAAGGTGGTTTAATTATTTGGCCAGTGACGAGAAATATATGGCGTTTCTGCATCAAAGGGGAAAACTGGCAGAATAAGATGATTAAATTATTCTGCCAGTGCACTGGCAGAATAAGATAGTTTTACTATTTGGCCAGTGTATTAATAAAGAGCCTATGAGATTTAAATACATATGTTGAATATTTGTTTATATAACATAGTACTCTGAAAAAGTAAAGCGTGTAATTAAATTTAATTAATATATAATGCATCCTTCCTCCATAATACTTTATTAAAAACTTTATTAATTTTTTTTTTGTTGGAAGGGGGTTGGTTTTGGGTTCGATACCTTCCAGTACCAAATATAATGTCAATTGACTTTATATTTGGTACTGGAAGGTATCGAACCCAAAACCAACCCCCTTCCAACAAAAAAAAAATTAATAAAGTTTTTAATAAAGTATTATGGAGGAAGGATGCATTATAATAATATTAAAAACTGTTTATTTTGACTGGCCAAATAGGGTCCCTTTTTTATTTGGCCAGTTTTAGATATTAATTGTGTATTTTTTTAGATACACTGGCCAAATAAGCAAACTAACTTATTCTGCCAGTTCACTGGCCAAATAATTAAACCACTTTATTCTGCCAGTTCACTGGCCAAATAGCCACTCCGTAAAAGTTAATAATAACCTAACAGCTTCTTAAAACAATAAAATACTTTATATTGTTGTTTTTAAGGTAAATTATTTTTCTTTATTTTATGTACATTTTCATTTGACTGCAGAATATACTTACTATGATAAGATAAACTCTTTTCTCCTTTAGTAAATAATTAATTTATTATTTCTTGTTTGTTCGCCCTTTGCCTTACGAAAGCTCAAGGTAAAAGAAAGCAGAAAAGCAAAGTCAAGCAATAAGTATATAAAATGATGTAAAACAAGGTCATATAAAGAACAGGTTAAATGATTTCAGTATTTTTGTCACGGCAACATTTATTACACTGTAAAAAATCCTAAGAATATTACCCACATTAAATGTGGCTATTTTACAGACTTTGGGAAAAGTGCCGCATTCAATGTGGCAACATAACCTTATTTAAAGCGTCACTTTTCCCAAAGTCTGTGTAATTTTCTTAGGATTTTTTACAGTGTAGAAATGCACCTTAATGACTCTTAAAGGACTTTCACAACTCTGTTTTAATACTGTTCTCTTTTCAAAATTGTAAAATCGGCCTTATATTTAGCCACTAGAATAATTTGTAACAAAAAAAAATTCTTACTTCCTAAAACAAATAATATTAAAGTGATAGTAAAGAGTTCAATACATGTAAGTAATATGAGACACAAAGTACTGCTTCAAAAAAAAGGTAAGGACAGATCTAATTTTTGCAAATTCACATAGTGACGTGTAAAGAACTAAAAAAAGCAAAATCTTATAGGTTATGTTCGTTATCTTTTTATCCTTATTATGTAAAGATGTAAAAAATAATTCTTTACATATTTAAAATTTTTTATATTATTTATATTTTTCAAATATATGGTGCTGGTTATCCATTTTTGTAAGATTCAATTGTTTTGAAATTTAAAAATCTGACAATCTTTAAAATTTTTCATTTTTATTAATCAAAAATTTGTTCAAAATATATAAAATTAATTAATTAATTAATTAATTAATTTTTTTGGAAACATTTCAATCAATTATCGTTTTCGGGAGTACAATAATTATATTTAAAAAATTTAAATAAAAAGTTATTAATTTTTTTTAAAATAAGACTTTTTAGAAATATTGTTAAAAAAAATGTAGTACGATCGACCTACTTTTTTACCTAATTTGATTGGAAATTACGAAATTGTTATTTGTATTTTAAAAATCAAAAATTGTAAAGAAAGCTTCATTTTATCTGCTTAACCATTAATTTTTTAGAACCAAATAACCTCTATGAATATGAAGGTGAAGTCAAATTTGTTTCTTTCAATTTATAATCTTTTGTTAAAAATTAAAAAAAAATTTTTTGAAATAAACAAAGGCGAAAAAATACAACTACATAAATCTCTTAAGAATACAGAAAATTTATTCATCAACCTTTTATTTTTAATGAAAATATTCCAAAAAGGAGTTTTCACTTTCAATTTTATTTTCAATTTTATCTAAAGAAAAAAATTAATTTCACCACTAAAATTTTTAGGAAAATTTTCGGATAGATTTTCTATTAAAAGTACATATGATAGAAATTTATATAAATAGAAATTGTTGAAAATTTCTGATTCAAAAACACAATTAAAATGACGAAGTCGAAGTCCACAACGTTGATCAACGAAAAAAATTTATTTAATCTATTCTAAAATTATTTTTAATTTAATATTTATTTATATAACAATTATTGTCGTAACATTAACATTAATCTATATTTTCTAAATATTTTTCTGCCAATATTGATGCTCTATATTTTTTTAATTTATTAAGAGAATAATTTTTTTCGTTGATAAACGTTGTGGACTTCAGCGTTCGTAAATGAAAGGATGAATCATTTTTTTATTCCAACGAATTTTTTAAACAAGGGTATTTAAATTAAATTAAATTATACATTAAAATTTTGATTTTTATTGTTTTTTAATATTCAAAATTATATTAAAAACATTATTCCTTTATTTCAAAAACTGATGAAATTATAAATAATTTATTTTATGAAACTCATCTTATGCATTTTATCTATCTCTATTGATAAAATATATTTTTTTTAATGTTACTCACTTAGTACTAATAAAAAAAACTTTTAATATGATAAATAATCGATTACTCATGCTAAGTTGCATTTTTTTCATTATTCAAACAATTTAAATCTATATGCATATATATTTACAAAGTTTCTTCAAACACAAATTTGCAAATGCGATAATGAAAGCCACGCGCAAATAGTGAGACTTCATTTTTTCAGATTTTAATCACAGTAAATATAGTTTTAATCATAATACATATATAGGAAATAAATCTTTTTTCAAATGTTATAAAAAAATATAAAATAATAAAAAATAATCATTCCTAATGCTAAAAAGGATCTAATCCTAATAATGTGTGACTAAAAACATCTTTTATTTTTATTAATTTTTGTTCCTAATTTTTTATTTTATTTATTTTCATTATTGTTAATATTCATAATTTTTTACATTTAAGAAAAGGATTTGTTAAATTAAATTCAAAGTTAATCAATTAAAATTTATTTTAATAAAAAATGTTCATTCTTTTGATGAATTGTATTATTTTTTTATGGAGTATTAAATAATTTATTACTATTATTAACTAGGTTTCGTTGTGAGTAAAATTATATTATAATTAAATTTCTATATCTAGTAAAATTTTTCTATGTACAAATTAAATTTCAACTGCGAATAGTTTTAAGAAAACTATATTTACATGTATATCAATCTCTTTTCTTGTGATTTTGAGAATTGGAATTGAAAATACTACAAATTAGGCAGGTAAACTTTTTAAAAATAAAAAAAGTCGTGTAGCTTATTAACAGAATGGAAATAAAGAAAAATGCATAGACATCGACCAATTCTGCCTGCCACCAAGCCATATCCATAGCTGGCGATCGTAAAGAATTTGCCCCATTTCTTATAATGTATTCTACCCAAAATACAGTCGTGTCTGCCGCACTCATTGGACGATCTCTGAACAATTGAGATTCACGCCTCGCAGCTTCGCTGTAATTAATTATTTTATGTTTAAACACGTAAATCTTATTTTGTTAAAAATTTTCTGAATCCAAAAATTGATTTTTTGGGTTTCGTTACTAGATTTTGAGTACATAGTTAATACGTACCGATACTTTGGATCATAAATAACAGCATGCAGTGCTTTATCCAACGAATTTTTGTTAATTTCTTTATAACTCATTGTGTAGACAACATTTTTGTCAGCCAAAAGTCGAATGTTCAAGGGTTGATCACCGAATAAGGGAAAACCAATCATTGGCACACCAAAGTACAAGGCTTCTTGAACGCTGTTTAATCCACCATGGGTCATGAATAATTTCGTATTTTTGTGCCCTAAGGGATAAATAATCGGAATTAATGATAATTTTTCAATTTTGAAAAAATACCTTCGATATCTTACGTAAAACTGCAATCTGAGGGATCCAGGACATTGTCAGGACATTCTTCGGCAGACCCGGAGGAAGTTTATCCTTATTTACAATTTTCATGAGTACACGAATTGGCGCCAATTTAGCAAAAGAGGCATAGATCCCCAACAGAACCTCTTTTGGAAAGTCTTCGATAATAACCATTGAGCCAAGAGTGAAGAAAACTACACCATCCGTACTTTCATCCAACCATGTCTTCAATTCCTATTCACAAAAAAAAAATGTTCAAAATAACTGTATGGTTGCCAAGTATTTCATCGAACCATAACATTTGTATGAGACCAGAGACGGCGACAACTGGAACATTCAACAAGTGTCCGAAACCAAAGTAGCAATTTGTCGCCAGAGCCTGGAAAAAATGTTACAAATTATAAAACGATTTATTTTTCCAAAGGAACCACAACCAGATTTTTTATTTTTCGAAACATTCTCAAACCTCTGTTATGACCAAATCGTAAGGAGGATCCTTTGGTGGATTTTTGATGATTCTCTGCATCTTCTCAAGAGCCATGAGGTCACAATAATTATTTCCAAAATCACGTATCATCGTAGGAATGAGATCAATGTACTCAAAATTATCCACCATTTCCAATGTCCATGAGTTTACTAATTTTGGCATTGTACCATCCAAATTGAGAATTGTTGAATAATTTTTCGGTGCATTTTTTAATTCGAAGTGGGAAATAACATCAACTTTGTGTCCCTTTAATGCTAGGGCTTTGGCAACACTTTCCAACATGTTATTATGACTTTTTGAATTGAATGGAGAAATCACTAAAATTCTGTATGCTTCAGAATTGAAATAATAAATTGAACACATAAAGAATGTGTGGAGATATAATTTATTGAGTGAAATCATTTTTTTTTAAATATCTACACTCGCGTTTTATGCAGTATGTACTATAACTATCCAACTATACTTTCAAACTGAACTTATAACGAACTTATACTCATCTTATTTAATTCAATCTCTATAACATGCAATCATTATCTTATCAAGATTGTAAATAATTCATGCAGTTTTCACAGTCATTTAATAATCATAAATTTTTTTTTTATATTTATGTCACGTCATCGTGATTAATTAAAATATATAATTTGGATAAGATAAAAATCTTTAGAAGTGTCTTAGACTTAACACGGTTGTTTTTATAATTACATACTGTAAAGTAGTAGTAAAACTAGTGACATGAAAATTTTTAATCCAAAAGTGGAGTATTTTTTTTGTATACGAACATTAATTCATCTCTTACAAATTTTTATTATTATTATTATTATTATACAATGAGTTATAACAAATAGTTAGCAAATTTTGCTAAGGAGTTATTTAAAAAAATTCAAGTGATGCGCATAGTTATTTAATTGTATTCTGGTCCTTTGTAATTTCCGGAGAAAAATACAATACCGTCGTTTCTACCACATGTTTTCATAATTTTAAAATGGAATGGACGATCAACTACAAAGGATATTGGTTCGTCAAAGCTTTTTGCATTAGCAGATCTAAAACCCATGACAGCAACTGTAATGAATAATATAAAAAAAGATTAATTATTTTCATTCATTAAGAGTACTTGTGAAGTGCAAATAAACCGTTCGTTACACTTTTGGTTTGTAGAAATTAAGTATAGCAAAAAATACTTGTTTTAAAAAGAAATTTTAAACTAGTATATTCAAATCATGATTACGTTTACACAACAATAATATTAATGCTCACCTGTAGCTGCTGAAGCTTCAGTGCCTTCTTTGTTGACTTCAATTATAACTTTTTGCTTTATTTTATCGACAGAAAAATGAGTATCTGAAATTCCACTTAAATCCGCTTTATGGTAGTCGAATAAGTCTCTAACACCCATCTGTATTAAAGAAATATTATATTTTATTAAATACAATTGATTTTTAAAACCATTATGAAGTTTGAAAAATTGAAGAATACAAAAATAGTTTTTAAAACGAAGTAGGAAACAAACCTCTTCTAGAATTGGTATCAAATCAATCGTTCTTTCGAATTTAAACTTTGGCATAGTAATTGCAACTTTTCTCAATGATCTCTTCATTCTCACGTCTGGAACTGTCATAGTTTCTAATTTTCTCTCGATTTCTTCAAGACTCACGCCATTGTCGGGGAGTATGATTGCCATTGTAAGATTATTATTGCCCTGTGAAAGAAACGAAAATTTGCAATAAAAACATTTGTGTTTTATTTTTTATAAAGAACAAAAATCTATCTTACCTTATACGGTAATTCGACAAAACTTGCGCCTAATTCAGGAACATTGCCATAAAGTACATTAACTAGTTGTCTCATTCCTGGTACTAGAGAACGCCGTCTGCTGGCACTTTTAAAGAAGAAATTATTCAAATCTTGGAATTTGTATTGCCATTCGCCTTTAAAGTAAACGACATTGGTGAGAACCATGGCTGTATCAGAATCCACATCGTCTGAATATGAAAAAAATATAAATTAGAAGAAAGAGATTTTTAAAATAAACAACGTAATCTACAAAAAAGTTAAAATGAAGATTACTTTTTTAATAATAATATTTAGGAATGATTAACAAATTCTACAAGTTGGAAATATTTTTGTTTAAAATTTTTGAAAACTACGAACCAGCACTCAGAATTTGGTTGATTTTGCCTTTTGTTCCTCTTGATACCCATGTGTTGACTGTTCTTGCCGCTTGTGGTGCATTAGCAAAATTTACTTGTTCTTCTTCTGCATGGAAATACCTTGTTAATGCATTTCGATATTCTTCCTCAATCTTTAATTGCGTACTGATAAACGCTTTATTCAAAATAATAAGTTCTGAGCTACTGGCAGTCTAAAAGTAACATAATTTATTATTACAGTCATCAACTGTATAGTAAGTTCATAATATTAATAATAGAAAAAGGATTATATTTTTTCTTACATTCAGAAAATTGTACAATGCAAGATATTTCCTTTCGATAGAATACGTCGTATAATCATCATCTCTTAAATATAGAGCTTCAATTAATTCTCTTCTTGTATTTCCTTCAGCTCCAGATAGAACCATAGCTAGTGCTACATTTGCACTGTAGGGAGATAATAAAACATTTCCGGATTCTCTTCTTGCAATTGTCTAAAATACCAGAATGAAAGTGTGAATAAAATATAATTTTTGAAATGATTTTTTTTTTAATTCTTCAACGTACCTTGTATAAGTCGATAGAGAATGACTCAATGTGCTCAACGAACAATGAAGCGACATTTTTTAAATTACTTAGATAACCAATCAGAAGAAAGGTAAATAAATCTAAAAAAAAAGAATAATATTTAAAATCAAAATAATTAAATTAAATTAAAATCAGAATAATATGTAAGAACAGTAATAATAAAATAGAAATAAATTTTCTCCCTATACAATCTCATCTACTTAAGAAATCCTTTTAAATTTTGATGAGAAACAACTTACAAAATTTCATTTTAGATGTTGTGGTTTTTTTTTCAATTCGTGCCTCGATTTGTCAAACTCAATTACATTCGGCGATATTCTGAAGCTCCTGACTAAATGTTTCCATATTTATACCGTGCACAATATCGTTAATTTGATTTTTAGAATTGTCGAAGTTATTTTTAAGACATTTAAAATTACAATTTGTCATTATAGTTTTTATTGAAGAGAAATTCAAATACTAATAATAAGTCTTAAATAAATATTTGATTTCATAGGAAACTTAATAGAACATACTAATTTAAGGCATATCGTTTTTTTTCCAAGAAACAACTTAACATTACTATCGCTTGGCAAATAAGAAGTTATTCGTAAGTTCAGTGTTAAAATTCATTTCACAAACTTTATTAAGCATATCATAAGAATACTCATTTAAAACATATGGCTTTTTTTCCAAGAAATAAATATTGTTTGTCAAATAAGATGTTTTTCATAAATTTAATACTAAAATTCAATTGAAAATTTGTATGTGCATAAAATGAAAATTCGTTGGAAATTTTCTTGTAGTCTTCACCGTGTTGGACCTTTAAAATTTTGAATACTTGAAATGCTAAAAAGTTTTTTAAAATTTGGAAAACTTACTTTCTCATTCTTTTGAGAGAGTAAATTTTTAAAGTTCTTAACTTTATTTTACAATCAATCATATCAATTATCTTTGAATTAAATATAATAATTTTGATTTAATAAATAATAAATTTGAATAAATAAAAATTATGTTTAATTAAATTATAAAGTACGTTTAATTCAAACATATTTTGATTGACTACTTATTTCTGAATTAACTCTGTAAAATAATAAATAACTATGTAAATAATCAAATAGTGGGAACATAAATTTAATACGTTGGTGAAGTTCACAACGTTTATAATCAAAGATTTCTGAAGAAAAATATTTTTTAAAATTTTTGTATAGAAAATAGTAGGTTTAATTTTTTGAAAGATGATTTACAAAAAAAAATATTTGTGATGAAAAATTTTTATTCTTTTTGGTATACAAAAATATATTTTTTTCTTTTAATCGTTGATCATAAACGTTGCAAACTTCACCGACGTAATTTAATAATGTTCTCTTACTGATAGCGAAAAAAAAATGTAATCTGTATTGTTAAATGCATTTTTCTTATTGCTTAAAATATTAATTTTTTAAAATTAAAAAAAACAAAAGATTTTTCTTTCTTTTTTTACAGTGTGTGTATTTTATTTATGTCGAATAAAATTTTTATCAAAAGCAAATAAAAAGTCTAGTCTAGTCTAAAATAATTTTTATTATTAACACCAATAGTGTTTAAAATTTGAGTTTTTATGTCACTTTCTTTTATGAAAGGAGATGAAAGTACTTAGAAAGGGTTTTTCGCAGTTTTCCCCTTTCTCTATAAGATTGTTTTCATATAGGTAAATGCGAGTACTGCTTATATTGTAAAAAGGCTTCACTGCAAAAATTTCCATTTCGACATAGTTGTAAAATAATTGTAATCAAGATTTTAAATAAATAAAGCAAAATTTTAACAGTATTTGATTGTTTTCTTTAAAATTCTAATTAGTTTATTTATCAATTTCTTATCAAAAGTATAGTTCCTTTTAAAGATAGTGCTTCAATTAATAAATATACTGAATTTCACTTCCTATACTAAAGATGCTATATCAGACAATTTATCATTGAATAATATTTCAGCATTTCCGTAAAATTGTCTCTATATATAAATATGTGAAAATTGATAGAATTTTTAAATGTTAAAGTAAAATTTAAACTTTGCAAACATGAAAATGAAATTTATTATTATTGCAGTATGTTTTTTATTTATAAATAATTCTTTCTGTAAATTTCGTCACATTAAACATTATAATGGTGAGTAAGACGAATTAAAATGAAGGTTCCTTTTTTTACTCTTGTAACTTCCTGCAGAATATACTCTTGAAACAATAAAGAAGAATATAATTTTTGGGACTTTTTTTTTAAATTAATAGTATTATGTAGATAATTTTATTTTATTGAAAAATATACGAAATTTTTAATTATGTAAAAATTAACTATGGAATTTGCAGTCCATCACAATAAGCAACAAATTACCAAAAGACTTCTTAATTCAACTCAAATTGCTATTGAAAAGGCACCGTTTATGGTATGTATGAATTTTTCGTTTCTTTAGAAATTTCTTTTTCTATTTATTTTATTTTTCTACTTTCGAATACTTAAACTTTGTACTCTATAATTAATTTTTAAAAAAATAGCTTTCATACTAAAAACAAGCAGTCAAAAAGTTGCTATCGAAAAATTAAACTTTTGACGACCAAAAAAATTCGTTTTAGAAACTTATTTACAAAAATTTCATTCTCCATTTTATTTTTTTTGACATTTTCGTAATTGTTATAGAAAATATTTACTTCTTTGGAAATATTTGATTTTTTGGACTAATTTTATGCAAATTCTACTGTTAATAAATTCATAACGAATTTTCTTATTCATTAAAGAATTTTTCATTTGATAAAAAGAAGGAAATTTTTGATTTTTTGGACTAATTTTATGCAAATTCTACTGTTAATAAATTCATAACGAATTTTCTTATTTATTAAAGAATTTTTCATTTGATAAAAAGAAGGAAATATTTTATTTTTTTGGACTAATTTTATGCAAATTCTAGTTTAAATAATTGAATTCCTCAGACATTTTTACTATTCAAGAAAATAATATTGAATTCTTACGAAGATTATTACGAAAAAATTTTTTAAATATTTAAATTCTGTTTGGAAATTTTATACGAAAATAGTAAAATTTTAAAAATTATTGAATTACGAAACGTTTTTAAAAACAATTACATGCAAAGAACTCTATTAAAGTTTTTAACAATAATATTGAATATCTGTGTGGCATTTTATTAAATATTTTTTGTAAATAATTGAATTCTTTTACGGAATTTATAAAAGTAAATTTTTTTAAAGAAATGAATTTTTGGAGGAATAAAAATTGAATTTTTAAGAATAATTACATTTTTCGAGTAATTCCTGCAAAATTTTGTCTTAAAAATAATTGAAATATTGCTAAAAATTTTATTATTTATAAAAATAATTGAATTATTGCTAAAAAAAAATTTATTAAAATGTTTGAAAATAGTTTAATTTCTGTAATAAACTTTGTTATTTTGGAAGGATAATTGAATAGTTAATAAGAATATTTTAAATATTGTTTTTTTGAAATTTAATAAACATAAAAATTGTATTTTAAATGATTGAATTCTTAAAGAAAAGTTTATTTGTGGAAATAATTGAATTTTTCTTTCAATTAATTTAAAATTGTATAAAAAATAATTGAAATTTTTTGATGAGTTTTTATTTATGAAAATAATTGAATTTTGTATTAAACGTTGCATTAAAATATCAATTTGAAGACAAAACCAATATTTCATCCATTTGACAGTTTAGAATTTTATAAAATCATCAAATTTTGAAAACGTGTTTTTTCGATAATATTTTTGGAAATAATTTCGTCATTTATCTTTAATAATTGGATTCTTTTAAATAATTATTTTTATTCAAGTAATTGAATTCTTGGAAAGAATTTCATAAAAATCTAAAAGAATAATTGAATTACTTTTAAAAAAATGTAATTAAAATTGTATTTACAATAATTTATTTGTTTCGAACAATTTCATAAAAATATTTAAAAATAATTTAATTCCTGAGAAAAATTCTAATTTTTAATTGAAATGAAATAAAATAACAATTTTATTACTATTTCTGAAAATAATTGAATAATTGCAACAAATTTTATTAATATTTCCGAAGACAATTGAATTCTTAAGAATTTTTTTATTTATGAAATTAATTAAATTAATAGCGAACGATTTGATTCGAATTTCAAGGAAGAAATTTATTATTTTAATAGAAATAATTAAATTCTTGTGCGATATATAAATATTATTATTTGTGGAAATTTTTTGAATTTTGCTAAGAAAATTATTAAAATGCCTAAAAAATAATTGGATTTTTGAAAATAAATTTGTTATACATCTTAAATAATTGAATATTCTTTGGAGAAATTATTTACGGTGACGATAGAATTTTTGGGGAGATTTTGATTTAAATACTTGAAAACAATTTTATTGGAATTTCAAAATAATTGAATTTTTCTATTAATTATAATTTAAAATTGTATTCAAAATAATTGAAATTCTTCGATGAGTTTTATTAATATATTTATAGGAAAATAATTTGTTTAGAATTTTATCAAAATATTTTTTAAAGAACTTTTCCTTTCTTTTAATCTTATTTTACTGACATATTTTGAGATATCATTGAAATAAATGAAACATAGTTTATAGTTATTTTAATAACATGTCTTGAAATCATATCACGTCCATTATTGAGTATAGATAATAAGTTTTTAAAATACTTATATAATAAAGAAATGTAATGTAATAATGGTTCATGAAATTGTGGCGATAAAAAATATTTTTCTTATATTATTTTTATTACATTAATCCAAAAAATATTAATATCATAAAATAAAATTGTGGAAATCTTGAAGCTAATAATGTGAGCTTGAAACATTTTATTTTTTTCACAATATTTTATGTTTGCAGGCAGTAGTGGAAGCCGATAAGTCTTTTCCGTATTCCCATCCATTTTCAACGGCAGTGATTATTTCAAATCTCTTTTTGCTCTCTACGTCGGAATTCTTTTCGCTACAGTGAGTATAATAAGGGAAAGAATATTGAGGAAAAAAAATTCACTTTTTATTCAAATTCACAGACGTGGAAAAGATATGAGAGCTTATATTGGACTCAGTAACATAAATTTAGCTAAACCTGAAGATATATACGAAGTTGAAAATGTCACTATAAAACTTCCTAGAAATGATTCATTTTCCACTGGTGTTGCTTTAATAAGAGTAAGTCATTTGGAACAAAATAAAGAAAACACGAAATTATAAAGTCAAATATTTCTTTCTCCGATTTCTGAATCGAGTTTTAGTAATTTCTTCAAACTTTTTACAAATATTTGATTTTTCAAGTGTTTTGTAATACAACGATTTTAAATGTTTACGCACTTTGTCCTGTTGCGAGAAATTTCACACTCATTTTTTATTTCAGCTGAAGAAAGAAATTACATTCAATTATCGTCATAGACCGATTGCTCTTTTTTCCAGTAATGAGGTGATAATGGATCAAGTAACAGATTTAACTGTAATGGGTTATGGATACAATCGAGTGAGTTTAAAAGCAAATTATATAAATTATAAATCATAAAGTACAAGCCATAAGTTGTAAATCATTATAATGATAAATTATACTTTAGCAATAAAATATATTTTCCCCCGTTGATTATGTCATGATACAGAGAAATAAAGAAAGCAGTTTGGGAATCCTCTCACGTAAGACAATGCGTCTAAACACGAGGGACATTGAATTATCAAATGCCTACTTTTCAATATCAACGAATCTTCAAATGTGTCCTGGCGATCATGGAGATCCATTAATCATGAGAAATAAATTAATCGGATTCGCCATTTATCCAAATAGTTGTGACGTAAATTCACAATATGTTACTGTCTTCGCAGGCGTTAAGCGTCTTTACAATTGGATCAAACTTACAGTTGGAAAGAAAAATTTCACAGAAGCGATAAAGAAAGCCTATCCTAAAACTTCTTCCAATTTATTCCTTCACTTCTCATAAATCATTTTATTAACAACTTTTCAAATCACTTTGTACAGATAATATTTGTAAGTAAATTACAATTATAATTACAGGTAAAAATTATCTAAAATAACTAATATAGTTTTTAATTTTTATCATCAATCTTCTTCTTAAAAATCATATAACATTGTCAAGTCATTCAGATAAAACATGTAATCTTCAAACTATTTCGTAAATAAATTAGTATAGCAATTGCTGTAGAATAAATATAGAAATGTACAATGAGAAGTTTAAAAAACACTTCTAATTTTCTAATTATTTCTTAATCGTTGTCCGTTAATTCCAATGAAACAATATTAAAGAAGTAGGGGATATTTTAGTTTCCCATTAATTTTGTAGTTTTTGGGGTAATTAACTTTGAGGTATAAATAGCAGCTTCTAAATTTTATTCAGCCTCAAAGTGTGTTGTGTGCTTCTATAACATCTCATCTATCAACAATGCGTTCAAGTGAGTATAATATAAGTATTTTATTATTTTTTTTCAAATATACTTTATAACATTTATAAGTACAAGAAATCAACTATCTTACGATGTGATTGTAAAAGAGTCAACCGGGGACAGTTACTTCAAATGACAAGATTGTAACATCTTTAAAAAAATGACAAACAAAACATTTCTGAAAATGCTTATTCTGTTAACAGTGAATTTTAAATTTTGATTATTTTGGCTTTAATTGTTTCAGGTTTAGTTTTCCTATTGCTGGCGGTTGTGCTAGTTGCAGCTGATCATAAAAAAAAATATAAGAAAGAAAGAATATGCGTTGACTGTAAACCGAGTCGTCATCATCATCATCATCATCATAAACACCATGATGATGATGATTATTATCAATATTACTCTTATGATTTTGAAATCCCTTACGCGTATACGTATTATCCAGGATATCAACAACTTTATCCATCTTATCAACCGTATCCCTACCAACAAGTGGGCCAACAAGTTAATCAACCATCAGCACATGTGCAACAGCCAACAGCACCGCTAAATCAACAACAAACAACACTAGATCAACAATTGGCTTTGCTAAATCAACATTTAGCATTATTAACCCAACAAACAAACCAGAAGCATCAACAACCAACAGCACTAAATGAACAACCGACTGCATTAAATCAATAAAAAAAAAACTGTTCCATCAACTACTGAAATATAATTATCAGTTTACTAATCAAGATCCCAAGCAATAAAATAGCAGCATTTATTTGAATAAACTTAATAACTGCAATAAAAAAGCGTTTCAAATGATTCATACCTTTCTCATCATAAAAAATAAAATAACAAAATAATTAAATGGGCATCTTTAAGATGTTCCCAGTAAAATTAGATAAAAAAGTATTTGGAGATGTCAAAGTCGTTTTGATTTTTAAATCGAGCTTCATTTGGGGAAATCGCATCTTTCCAAAGAATATTCAATTATTTAAGATGTATAACAAAATTATTTTCAAAAATCCAATTATTTTTAGGCATTTTAATAATTTTCTTTGCAAAATTCAAAAAATTTCGACAAATAATAATATTTATCACAAGATTATTTATTTTCATAAATATAATAAAACTCATCAAAAAATTTCAATTATTTTTTATACTATTTTGAATTAATTGAAAGAAAAATTCAATTATTTCCACAAATAAAACTTTTCTTTAAGAATTCAATCTTTTAAAATACAATTTTTATGTTTATTAAATTTCAAAAAAACAATATTTAAAATATTCTTATTAAGTACCTATTCAATTATCCTTCCAAAATAACAAAGTTTATTACAGAAATTAAACTATTTTCAAAAATTTAAATAAATTTTTTTAGCAATAATTCAATTATTTTTATAAATAATAAAATTTTTAGCAATATTTCAATTATTTTTAAGACAAAATTTTGCAGAAACTACTCGAAAAATTCAATTTTTATTCCTCCAAAAATTAATTTTTTTAAAAAAATTTACTTTTATAAATTCCGTAAAAGAATTTAATTATTTACAAAAAATATTTAATAAAATACCACACAGATATTCAATATTATTGTTAAAAACTTTAATAGAATTCTTTGTGAAATAAGAATTATTTTTAAAAACGTTTCGTAATTCAATGATTTTTAAAATTTTACTATTTTCGTATAAAATTTCAAAACAGAATTTAAATATTTAAAAAAAATTTTTTGTAAAAATCTTCGTAAGAATTTAATATTATTTTCATGAATAGTAAAAATGTCTGAGGAATTCAATTATTTAAACTAGAGATTGCATAAAATTAGTCCAAAAAAATCAAATATTTCCTTCTTTTTATCAAATGAAAAATTCTTTAATAAATAAGAAAATTCGTTATGAATTTATTAGCAGTAGGATAAGAAAGAAGTAAATATTTTCGATGACAATTACGAAAATGTCAAGAAAATAAAATGGAGAATGAAATTTTTGTAAATAAGTTTCTAAAACGAATTTTTTCGGTCGTCAAGTTTAATTTATTTGCGATATTTATTTATAGATATAAAATAAATGAACATATTTTAATGTTTTTAGAAAAACACACAATTTCGATTTGACGATTCACAAAGCACTTGGAACATTTTTTTTCTTATTGTTAGTTAGAATTTTTAAAAAATTCAATATAGAATATAGAAGCAATGCAAGTAAATTATTAATCCAATGCAAAGTTTACAACGATGTATAAAATTATAAGTAACTTTTTGGTGATAAATACTGTAATAATATTAAAAAACTTTTTAATATTTTTTTTTCATAAAATAAAATGGCGCATAATTATGAAGTTAAAAAGGATTTTTCGACTTCTTTTAGTCATTTAAATTCATATTTTGTCTCTTCGGAATATTTAACAGCATATTCCATTTTACAATCATTGTTCATTTTTTGCACTCTGTTTATTTCTGTATAAAAATGTGGGAAATTTTCCGCCAACTGTAGAAATTCGTGAGTTTGTTTTAATTTTTTTAAATTCGAAACTAAACATTCAAAAGCTCTTTGTTTTAAGTCGAAAATTGAAAAAATTTCTGCTAGTTTTAGGGTTTCGATAACTGAATCTGAAGACAAGTTTTTATATAAACTGTTGATGCATATCGTTTTCAGTTTTCCGAGTTGATATTTTTCGGCTGCGTAATAAAGTTCAGCTGCCGAGTCTTCTAAATCGTCCACTTTTTCAGTGTAAATGAAGCGAAGCATTTTTTGAAAAATCGTCGAGTTTATGTCCTTGATTTCAACAGTGGAAGTTTGCTCTTCAGTCATTTTGGTTTTGAACATTGCCGCAAATACTGGACTGCGAAGAATTAGGATTGTTTTGTGAGCACTGAATTCTTTATCCTCAACTTTGAAAGTCACGTCTTTGAATGTTTGATCGTCAAAGAAACATTCAACCTGATTCATAAAATTGTCTGCTTTTGCAAAACGAGTCAATGGCTTTGGAATAATATTGTTCATCGAATCAAAAACGCTGAGTTTACAAATTAATTTAACACTTTTTTCTTTTATTTCTTCCCATTTTAATTGTTTAAACATGTATGATCCAGATTTACTCCAATTTGTATCAAAATAATTAATCCCATCATCACAAAAACCAGGACCAATGCCTGAAGAATTACAAATACGAAAGTTACATTTTACAATTACCTCCGTACCAGATGTGTTCCTTAAGAAAACTTTGAATTCTTCATTATTGTCTTTCTCCAATTTTACGAGTTTCAATAGAAAAAACCATTGGCCTTCTTTTGTTAATGTTTCAGGAAATCTTGGCGATTCAATTGATTTCATGTTGTTGCAAACAAAGTCAAAATCCTCGATGGTCCACTTTAAGGTATAGTGACGATACTTCACTTGTGAAATATAATTTTCTTCCTCCTTATCAGCAATCACTGACGTTTTATCCTCTTTATCTGACATTGTTTATTTACCTGTAATTTGAAATTCCATAAATAAAAAACAATTTCTTTCATTATTAGAGTAAGGTGTTTTTTTAAATGAAAGAGAAAAAATTGCTTTATGTCCAGCGTTGCTTTTGTGAAAATTAAACATTTCTATATAGGAATATTAATCAAATATGGTTAACATTAAACGGACTAATTAAAATTCATTCAATTTAATATGATATTCATACGTCATTCGTAGGAGAATTTTATACATTCACATGAGAATTCACAAAGGATTTTTTAACAGTGCAGTATACAATATAGAATAGAATTTATGTTTTAACAGTAATATATAATTTTAGGTTATAAATCACCTATATACATAAAATAAAATGGGATATTTTCCTTACATTTAATCCAAAGTCTCTTTTTAAATGTTTACTATTTATATCGTAAAACTTTCGAAGCAACACGAATCACTAAAACGAAATGATTTGCAAAACTGAACGGTTCCAAGTGAGTAGTTGAAAAACACTTGACTATTGTTGGAGAATTGAAATATTAAGGGGCTTGCACAACTCTACTGCATGCACGGAACTAATTCAATTTTTATATTATTTTATAAATTATAATAAAATATAAATACAATATAACACAAATACAATATATATATAAACTCCATTTTTAATATTTCTCTAACCAAATATTCAAAAAGAAAAACATTTAATAAAGTTCTACCCAAACGTTTAATTATTTACATAAATAATATAAATTTCCTAGTAATTCAATTTATTATTAAAAATTTTTTTTTTAATATCCTCTTAATAAGTCAATTAATTTTGTAAATAATTTTTTTATGAATTTTACTATTTTTGTAAATAATAAATTTGTTTTAGGCATTCAATTATTTTCATTAGTGCAATAAAGCTCATTTGCAGAATTTTAATTATTTTTAGTGAAATTTTAATCGAATTCCTCCAAAAATGGATTTTTTTTCAAATTTGATTAAAATTCGTCAAAAGAATTCATTATTATTCAATAAATATATATATTATAATTAATTTTTTAATTTATTTGTATTTATTTTGAAATAATTGAATAATTTTGAAAAGGTTTCAAATTAAAATATTTGAAAATTTGAATTTTCTTCACTTATAACAGAAAATGAAGAATTTTTTTTTTTTTTTAAAAGTTTAATTTATAATTTTTTTTTAATAATCTGAAGTTGCTTGGAAGTTAATCGGAAATTTTTCCAAATTTTCAGAAATTTTCCTATAAACGTTTAAGAGAATTTTTCCAGACTTTTGGAATTTTTTCTACATTATTTCATGGAAATGTATTTCTGAATTTTAAAGAAAGAAAGAGAAGTTTGATATATTTTCGAATAATTTTACAATGATAGAAATTTCAAAAAAAATATGACGGAACATTTTTTTTTTTGAGTAACATTTTTTCCAATTATTTTCTAAAAATTTAAAAATTTTCAAATTCACATGAAATTTTGAATTGACAAATAAAATTATTATTATTTCTTAGAATTTATAAACATTTTTTCTCTTTCTTTGAAATAAAACTTTAAATTATATTAAAACAACTGTAATTAGAAAATAGAAATAATGAAAATTTCCTTGTGAAAATCGAGAATTTTCTCAAAAAATATTGAGAAACGAGAAAGTATAAATTTCACAAAAAAAATTTTCTTTAATTAATAGATAATACAATATTTATTTATAAATACAAAATAAATGCGAGTATTTAAAGAAAGACACAATTCAGAGTTGACGATTAACAGAACACTTAATACATTTTTCTCTTCTTTTTAGTTCAAGTTTAAAGAAAAAATTCAATATAAAAAAAAGTAATTTTATTATACTTTTGAAAAAAGTAAATTATTGACCCTTTGCAAAATTCACAACAATGTATAAGATCATAAATAATTTTTTTCTCGTGATAAATACTGTAACTTATCATTTTTAATGTTATTCAAAAAAATAAAACGTTGCTTAATATTATAACAATGCAAAGGATATTTTCAACTTTCTTGAATTATTTTAATTCATATTTTGTCTTTGTGGAACGCCCGGAAACATAATCCACTTTAAAATTATTATTCTTTTTTTGCACTTTGTTGATTTCCGTATAAAAATGTGGGAAATTAATGACCATTTGTAAAAATTCATCAGTATCTTCTAATTCTTCTAAATTCGAAACTAAACATTCAAAAGCCTTTCGTTTTAAATCGAAGATGGAAAAAATTTCTGCAAGTCTCAGGGTTTCGATAACTGAATCTGAAGACAAGTTTTTATATAAACTGTTGATGCATATCGTTTTCAGTTTTCCGAGTTGATATTTTTCGGCTGCGTAATAAAGTTCAGCTGCCGAGTCTTCTAAATCGTCCACTTTTTCAGTGTAAATGAAGCGTAGGATTTTCTGAAAAATCGTCGCGTTTGTGTCCTTGATTTCAACAGTGGAAGTTTGCTCTTCAGTCATTTTGGTTTTGAACATTGCCGCAAATACTGAACTGCGAAGAATGAGGATTGTTTTGTGAGCACTGAATTCTTTATCCTCAACTTTGAAAGTCACGTCTTTGAATGTTCGATCATCATAAAAACATGAAATCTGATCAAGAAGATTGTCTTCCTTTTCACGAGTCGATGGTATGGGAATTATATCGTGAAAAGAATCTATAACGCTAAGTTTACAAATTAATTTCACACTTCTATCTTCTATTCTATCCCATCTCAATTGTTTAAACATGTATGATCCAGATTTAGTCCAATGTCTGTCAATACCGTTGGACACATGAGCATAAAATCCAGGTCCATTTTCTGATGAATTAAAAATCTTAAAATCACATTTTACAATTGCTTTCGTCTTTAATGTGTTGGTTAACATAATTTTAAATATCTCTTCATTGTCCTTCTCCAATGTTACGGGTTCAAATCGAAAAAACCATTGGCCTTCTTTTGTTGGTGTTGCAGGAAATCTTGGCGATTCAATTGATTTCATGTTGGTGCAAACAAGCTCGAAATCATTGATGGTCCAGTTTAAGGTATAGTGACGATACTTTGCGTGTGAAAAATAATTTTCCTCCTCTGTATGAGTGAGCATTGAGCTTTCATCCATTTTAGCGATTTTTGCCATTTTAGCCGACATGATTTATTAAACCTAAAATTTGAAATAAGTGCGTTTAAAAAATTTGGGATACTGCACAGAATAATATAATATTAATTAATTTTTTTTTCATAAAAAACAGATTAATTACACTTTTTGATAAATTATTTTTAAAAACCTGTAAAAACGAAAAGAAATTTCAAAATTGACTTCTTTTGAAAATAGCGTTCTAGTTTTTTTAAAATTTGACTAAAATAAAAAAATTTTAAGAGATACACTTCTGCCTGAAAGGAATTAGTTTTTCGATATGATTTTAAAAAACATATAATTATTTGAACCACTAAAGTGAGAGAAATTAAAAGTCAATTGACGAATAGGGAAAATTGTAAAAATTTTCTTTTTAGTATTTAAAACAACTATAACGATGAATTTGAATGAAAATTACAAAATACATAACATACATAATCTCGCACATATAGGTTATGTCATCTGAATTGTTGTCATTGTTTACATTTATTCTGAGGTTAAAAGTTCATATTTTGAAAAGCAATATTTTCGATTGTTCAGAATCATTCGCAATTAACTGACACTCAAAAATAGTGTTTAATACTTGTGATATTAAATTACTATAAATTAAAACTAAAAATTAAAAAACAATAAATTTATTACATTTAGCGTAAAGCGTTTTACTTTCAAAAAGTTTACGATCGTTTCGCTTTAAGAATTGAGCTAATTAAATAATTAAACCTCGGACACGTGCTCTTACAACTGAAAACTGGGAAACTTTTTTGTCCTTTTTGTGTTGTTGACAAAAAAAAACCGCCTGTTGCCTGTCAAAAAACAAACAGTACAAATCACAAAAATTTGAAGGTTCTCAACTCAACTGTTCGTCTTTATCTGGCTTAGGGTGCATTCACACTGATTTACATCATTGACGAAAGAAAAAAAATATATGTAAAAATCTCCTTATTTTTCAATTTCAAAATTTGCAAATTAAATTCGTCCCAAAAAATTTTAAAAACGTACATGAAATATATTAAATATTTTCAATTAAATTTTTCAAAAAATTCAATTATTCAAAAAGATATTTATTATTTTTCTTTACAATATTCGATTTTTTAATTATTTGTAAATTCTTCAATTAAAATTGTATTAAATATAATTGAAATTCTTCAATTAGCTTTATTATTCCTGAAAATAACTGAATTCCTAATAAGAATTTTATTATTTGCCAAAAAAAATTAAATACCTGTAAAAGTTTTATTATTTATGAAAATAATTGAATATTGCGATGAAATTTAAATTAAAAATTTGTAAATAATGAAATTCCTGTAAAATTGTTATTATTTTTTGAAAATAATTAAAGGTTTGTGTAGAATTTTAGTAGATTTTTTTTTAAATAATTGAATTCTTTTGGAAAATTTTATTAGAATAGTATAGATACCTATTAAAAATCATTGAATTGAGGAAAAATTTTGAAAATAATTGAAATTTTGCCAAGTAATTTATTAAATTTTTTGAAAATAATTTATATTTCGAAGAAGAATTTAATTATTTCTAAAGATAATTGAAATGTTGACGAGAATTTTTCAAATTTTTTGAACATAATTGAATTTTTGCGAAGAATTTTATTACTTTTGAAAATAATTGAATTCCTTTAATCATTTGTAATTTCTCTAAAATTATCCAAATTATATCGTATAATTTACGTACTTTACGGAACTTTTTCAGCCGAATTACAGACTTTTACGAGATTTAAATACATTAATTCTTCAAATCATGAAATATGAAAAAATTATTAAAAATTCAAATATTTTACAATTTAAAAAAAAACATTCAACTTTCAATTATTTAGATTAAAAATAATTAACAAAACACTTAGAACATTTTCTTTCCTTTTATTAGTGTATATTAAAAAAATAAATGTTTAACATTTTTTAAACTTTTTTAATGTTTACTTTTCGAAATAGAACGATGCTTAATTATAACGACGAAAATTATTTTTTTTCTAATTCTTTGAATTATTTTAATTGACATTTTGTCTTGGCGAAAAAGCCAACATCGTGTTCCATTTTATAATCATTGTTCATTTTTTGCACTTTGTTCATTTCTGTATAAAAATGTGGGAAATTTTCTGCCAACTGTAAAAATTCGTGTGATTCTTTTAAATCCTCTAAATTCGAAGCTAAACATTCAAAAGCCTTTCGTTTTAAATCGAAGATGGAAAAAATTTCTGCAATTCTTAGGGTTTCGATAACTGAATCTGAAGATAAATTTTTATACAAACTGTTGATGCATATCGTTTTCAGTTTTCCGAGTTGATATTTTTCGGCTGCGTAATAAAGTTCAGCTGCCGAGTCTTCTAAATCGTCCACTTTTTCAGTGTAAATGAAGCGAAGCATTTTTTGAAAAATCGTCGAGTTTATGTCCTTGATTTCAACAGTGGAAGTTTGCTCTTCAGTCATTTTGGTTTTGAACATTGCCGCAAATACTGGACTGCGTAGAATTAGGATTATTTTGTGAGCACTGAATTCTTTATCCTCAACTTTGAAAGTCACGTCTTTGAATGTTTGATCGTCAAAGAAACATTCAACTTGATTGAGAAGATTTTCGCTTTTTACAAAACGAGTAAGTGGCTTTGGAATAATATCGTTCATCGAATCAAAAACCCTGAGTTCACATGTTATTTTAACACTTCTATCTTCCACTTTATCCCATTGTAATTGTTTAAACATGTCCGATCCAGATTTAGTCCAATGTCTGTCAATACAGCTAAATACACGAGAATAAAAACTAGGTCCAATTTCTGATGAATTAAAAATCTTAAAATCACATTTTACAATTGCTTTCATCCTTAATGTGTTGGTTAACATAATTTTAAATGTCTCTTCATTGTCTTTCTCGAATTTTACGGGTACCAGTTGAAAAAACCATTGGCCTTCTTTTATTGGAGTTGGAGGAAATTTTGGCGATTCAATTACACTCATTGTGTTGCAAACAAGTTCGAAATCATTGATGGTCCAGTTTAATGTATAGTGACGATACTTTGCTTGTGAAATATAATTTCCTTCTTCTGTATCAGTTAACATTGAGGTTTCATCTATTTTATTAATTTTTCCTGACATAGTTGAATTCTTTAACCTAAAATTCCAAATAAGTGTATTTGAGAATGTGACGAAATTTGTACAGAATTAAATAAAAACTGTGAAATTTAAAAAAAATAATAGTTTTCTTACACTTAAAGTAAAGCCAACGAATCGTTTCGTTTAGAGAATTGAATGAAATAATTCAACCTCAGACACGCGTGCTCTACAACTGTATATATAAACTATAAAACTTGTCAAAAACTGACAAACTGTCTGATTGACGAAAAATCATAAATCACAAAACTAAGATGGTTCTCAACTCATCTGTTTGCCTTTATCTGACTTAAGGTACATTTATACGCACCTTTTGACGTCAGAAAAAAGAGATGCATCTCATGGAGCGTTTACACTTTCTGTAATAAAAGTTTAAAACAGAAAATTTCCTTTGGAGCAAGAGAGATAGATACACAGTCTATCTCATTGCAAATTTCGCGTTCTGTAAATTGTAAAACAATTTATTATTAATAATATTGTTTTATATAATATTAATATTTATTTTCATCACTTTAGAAACTTCGACTCTTGAAATTGTAGCTAAAACTTTTAAATTTGTATAACGAAACTTTGTCATATTTTATATTTGAACGATTTGAACTGAAATGACTGAAGCTAAGAATATAAAATTCCCTAGGAGATCGAGAAGAAATTACTAGAAGCAGACACGCCAACTGTCACGTCACAACTCACAAGCCATGTGTGCCATGTGGAGAACAGTTTGTATATCAATTGTTGATGCATTGTGTTCAGTGCACAAAGAGTGTTAAACAGGTCTTTGTAACATAAACTGTTCTTCTTTTTTAATAAAAAAAAAATTTATGTACGTGTAACGTATTTTAACAAAAGTGTAGAGTACATTTCTAACCTACAGCTTTTAAAATAGTGTTTTGTAATTGCAGTGTAATAATATTAAAGGTATGTTTAAATGACACTATGTTTTCCCACATTGTTTTTGTTGCCACGTGGCTTTTGTTAGTATATGTGTATACACATCAAGTATTTATATATATATATATATATTTGCTTTCTTATGCGGTGCGTTTAAAAAGTATGAAAATAACTTAAATATTTTAAACTGTTAAGATTTTTGTCAATAATCTTCGTTAAACTAAACCAAAAGTTTAAATAAATATATGAGTTTCTTTTAACTAAAATCTAGGTTTTTTGGTAAGAATTTTTAAAATAGATTAAATAAAGACTAGGAATTTAATTCAAGCATAATTTTTTCCCAAGTGAAAAAAAGGGTCTGAAAAATTTAATTGAAAACAACTAAACTACTGACAAGAACGTAATAAAAATTTTCTTATTTTAAACCTTGAATATTTTTTGACCTTTTCAACGGTTGAAAGACATACAAATATAATTTTATCAGAAAGAGATAAATATTATTTTTTTCAACTACAGTAAACTACTGAATATTTGAAAATCATGTGTGGAATTTGGGCTCTCTTTGGCTTGGAGGGTGACACCCTCGCTTGTGCCTGTGAAAATTTTTCAAAAATAACACATCGCGGGCCAGATGCATTCAACATTGAATACGATCAACGTATTAAGGTAGAGTAGCGAGATAAAAATTTATATAAAATTAAAATAAATACAAAAAAATATAAAATAAAGAAAATATTTTGAAAAATATTTTAAAAAAATATATATATAAGTATAAAATTAATTATTGAATAAAAATAGTAATAAAGGTAAATTGAATTTTTAATTTATTTAATATCTTCTCTAGGATCGAAAAAATGAAAACACTTGACAATATAATAAAGTGTTTAAAATAGTTAATCACTTTTAGACAATAATTAATTAAGCTATTAAATTCACAATATTTCTTTTTCCTCAGATTATTAATTTTTCAACTTATTTGTAGAATGGATACATTGGCTTTCATAGACTGTCAATTGTTGATGGCCTCAGTGGAATGCAGCCCATGAGACTTTGTTCTTATCCAGAAATATTTCTATTATGCAATGGAGAAATTTATAATTATAAACAGGTAATGAACAGTTAACAATTTAAAAATATTGTAAACCCTTTTTTTATAATCTTGTGCCTAATAATGTTCTTCAAAATTATCAAAATCCATTTATTTACAATATTCAATTTTACAAATTTCAAGTAATTGTAAATTTTTTAATCAAATTTGAAAATAAAAAATTAAATTACACTTTAAAAAAATTAATTTCAAAATACAATTATTTCTAAAAATTCAGGCTTTATTGCTTTAAATTTTAAATATTCAATTATTATCTAAAATTTTAACTGTAATTCAATTTTTATTAGCAAATTCTTCTAGAATTCGATTATTTAAATACAAGAATAAATAATTTATTAAAAAATTCAATGTTTCTTGAAATTCGATTTTCAAGAAGAATTTTATCAACATATTTTTAAATAATTGAATTCTTTCGACAATTTCTAATCAAATTTTTCACAATTTAATTAAAATTTTCGAGAAATTTGATTAAAATTGTATTAAAAATTATTTATATTCAGCATTGAGTTTTATTATGTATTTATAAAAATAATGGAATTATTGCGAAGAATTTTTTTTTTAAATGTTGACTTTTTTCGAAAAAATTTATACAAATTTCTAATTTCTAATTAAATTCCTATGCAATTTTCATTATTTTAGAAAATAATTCAATATTCGTGTAGAATTCAGTCAAAATTGTTTTAAAATAATTGAATTCTTTTGGAAAATCTTATTAAAATAAAGATATGTGCAAAATAATTGATCTTTATTATATTTTTTGGAAATAGTTGAAATTTTGGTAAAATTTTTATTAAAATTTTGAAAAATAATTGAAGTTTTTACATAATTATTATTAAAATTTTGAAAAATAATTGAATTTTATTTCTTTCGAAAATAATTGAATTTTTACGATGAATATAGTCATTTATGAAAATAATTGAATTTTGAAATCAATTTGATTAAAATTCTTAAAAGTAAATTGAATTTCGACAAAGAATTTTTGCTATTTGCAAAGGTAAATTAAAATGTCGACGAGAATTTTTTTTCCAACTTTATGAAAATAATTTTAATTCTCGAAAGAATTTTATGAAGTTTTAAAAATCATGGAATTCCTAAAAAGATTTTGATTATTTTTTAACATAATTCAATTTTTGGCGAAGGATATTTTATTATTTACAGACTTGAAGCAAATTTACGGATAGAGATTGTTCAATTAATGACACATTAACTCTTTGTTTTAGCTTGTAGAAGAGAAAAATTATAAATATGATACAAAATGCGACGTCGAGGCGATTATACATCTTTACGCAAATGGAGGAGCTGAAAATGTTGCTCGTTCATTAGACGGGGTGTTTGCCTTTTGTTTAGTGGACATTAAAAAGAAGAGAATTTTACTTGCCAGAGATCCGTACGGCGTGAGACCGTTGTTTATTCTCAAGGATGGAAAGGGACGTTTGGGTATATGTTCCGAAACCAAGGTAACTATTACAAATTATTGGGTATTTTCTGTTTAATTTTTTTACTAAATAAATATACTTAGTATTTTTCTTAAAACCCCTTTCTTTCTATGATTTAATTTCTTTAAATCAATTGCTGTTTTTTGCAATAGGGTTTAATTGGAATAACGGAAAAATTCCCCAGTGACTGGGAATTGAAACCATTTACACCTGGATTTTATGAAGAATATGAACTATCAGAAGAGGGGAAGGTAAATCTTTTGCGAAGCGTACAGTACCATAAGCCTGGTGATAAGCCAACGTTTACAACATTTGTACCATCGGTGGATCTTGTCACGGAAGATGTTTCTGGAAATATCAGAAAATTACTAACAGCAGCCGTGAAGAAGCGTTTGATGTCTGAAAGACGAATCGGTTGCTTCTTATCCGGAGGACTGGATTCGAGTCTAATTGCCGCTTTGTTTGCAGCAGAAGCCAAGAAATTGAATCTATCGTACAAATTGCAGAGTTTTGCAATTGGAATGGGTGACAGTCCTGATATCAGAGCTGCTAAACAAGTAAAGTGTTGCTAAACTATTAGTACACAATTAGTGGACTTTAATCATTAATTAAATCAAACTTTGGTTGTTATTTTTAAGGTTGCCGAATTTATTGGTACCGAGCATCATGAAATTATTTTCACCGAAGAAGACGTGGAGCAAGTACTGGATCAAGTAATTTATCAGATTGAAACATTCGACATTACCACCATTCGAGCTTCAATTGGGTATTTATTGCATTATCCAGCGAGAGATTCGTCTCTTTTTTTCTACTTTCAACTTTAAATCTCATTTACCATTTCAGTATGTTCATATTGTCGAAGTACGTCAAGACGAACACGGATACAACTGTAGTTTTTAGTGGCGAAGGCGCGGATGAATTGGCTCAAGGATACATTTACTTTAAAAAAGCGCCGAATGCGAAAGCGGCTCACGAAGAATCTATTCGTTTACTGAAAGATATTTATTTGTACGATGGCCTGAGAGCTGACCGAACAACAAGTGCCTATAGTTTAGAACTTCGAGTGCCATTTTTGGATCTTCAATTTACAAATTACTATCTATCGTTGGATCCATCTAGCAGACAACCGCAAAGTGAGTCTTCATTCTTTTTCAATTATAAAGCTTCTTAAAAATATTCTTCTTCTTCTTCTTCTTCTTATTAATTATTTTGTACGATCCTTGATTAATAGCTCTATAAAGTTCCTATAGGGGCCCTATAGTGTTTATAAATCAAGGATCGTGAAAATTATTCTTGCAAAGAAGAAAAATTATATTTATTCTTTAGACGGTATTGAGAAACATCTTCTACGATCTGCATTCATGGATTCTGATATTCTGCCGAAAAATATTTTATGGCGACATAAGGAAGCGTTTAGTGACGGTGTTACTTCGACCAAAAAATCTTTGTTTGAAATTATTCAGAGTATCGTTGATAAGCATGTGAATGACAGCGAATTACAAGAGGCTAAAAATGTCTATCCGCATTGCACACCAAGTACAAAGGAGGCTCTTTACTACAGGTATAAAAAACGACTTTCATGTTCTAACCGAAAATTAATTATTCTAATAAAATTTTCCAAAAGAATTCAATTATTTAAAAAAAATCTACTAAAATTCTACACAAACCTTTAATTATTTTCAAAAAATAATAACAATTTTACAGGAATTTCATTATTTTTAATTTTTTTTTATAAATTTCCTTGCAATGTTCAATTATTTTCATAAATAATAAAATTTTTACAGGTATTTAATTTTTTTGGCAAAGAATAAAATTCTTATTAGGACTTCAATTATTTTAATGAATAATAAAGCTAATTGCAGAATTTCAATTATTTTTAATACAATTTTAATCGAATTCCTCGAAAAATGTAATTATTCTTAAATATTTTATTAAAATTTATCAAAGAAATTTAATTATTTTAATAATCTTTGCTACAATTTATTCATTAGAATATAAAGATTATTTTTAATAAATTTTTGATTAAATTTCTTTAAAGAATAAAATTATTGCATTCAAAATTTTTAATGCAATTCTTTGCGTAAATTATCAATTATCTTTATAAATTATAAAATTCTTCCCTAGAATTGAATTATTTTCAAAAAATTTAATAAATTTCTTTGCAAAATTTCAATTATTTTCAAAAATTTTCCCTAATTTAATTATTTCTAATATCTATTTTAATAAAATTTTGCAAAAGAATTGAAATTATTTGAAAATTGATACAATTCTTTAAAAGAATTCAATTTTAAGAAACATGTAATTATTCAATAAATTGTTTTTTAGTATTTAAATAATGAAATTCTCGTAGAATTTTCTCATAAAAATTGATTTAAAAATGGATTTCAGTTAAAATTTTAGATTATAATTAAATATTAAAAGTATTATAATACTATTACGCTCTATGGAGCGTAAAGTTTTAGAAATAATTAAATTTTGAAAAGGTTTCAGATTCAAATCTTTGAAAAATTGAATTTTTCATATTCTTAACTAAGTAACAATTCTATGGAATTAATTGTTTGAGAAATTTTATTTGCGAATTTTTTTTTATATTATTTGAAGTTTTTATTTTCTAATACATATTTAATTGAAGAATTTACAAATAATTGAAAAATCGAATATTGTAAAGAAATGGATTTGAAAATTGTCAAAGAACTTTTTCGAAAATTATTAAAAATAATCGATTTCAAGAAGAATTTTAGTTAAAAATTCTTGAAAATAATAATTGAATTGATAATGATTTTATCACTCTATCTTTAATTATTAAACATTAAGTAATCGATATCTTCATGTTTTTTTAGTTATGAAAAAATCTAATTTATAGTTTTAAGTAAAATGTTCTCTTATATATTTTTGTCAGTAATTGGTCCGTAAATGGTCCATAATTTTTCATTTTTGATCCGTAAAGTCCGTATTTTTAAATACTTTCATTGGTTCAAGCCCTGAAAGTAATTAAATATTGTCATATTTATACGGATTAATATTGTTTACAGAAAAGTGTTTGAAAAGCACTTTCCAAAACGTGGAGAGAGTTTGACGCCTTATTTCTGGATGCCTAAGTGGATTGACGGCATTTCAGATCCATCTGCACGGTTTATTAGCTATTATGCAGCTGAAGATGGCAAAAATGAAAGCTAATCGTTTCCAAAAGGCAAAAATATAAGAAATTGAAAAAAACGAAATTTTAAAATAATATTTTTTTATCTAATATACATTTTTGTCATTTTGTCATTTTAATTAATTTTTCATTTTAAAAGCTACAGCTTTGATCGAATTTTTTAAATATGTCGAATTTAAAAATTTTTAATAATAGAATTTCGATAAAAATCGTTATTAAAAAAATATATTTTGCAAATTTTTTAACTTTTTAAAAAAGAAATACCTGATGTTTTGTATGAAAATTTTGATGAAGAAATAAAAGTTTACATTATAGTTAGAGTTGTTATAATTTGTCGTCAAACATTATTTAATTTAATAAATTTTGTTTTCTGTAAAAAATATAAATTTTAAAAGTTTAAAAAGATTGGCCTTTCCAATTTAAAGGTAGAATATTTTTTGGTCACACATATATTAAAAGTGTTGGGGAAAAAATTTAACTTTTGTCAAGAAATGTAAATTGCTATTTGAGTTAAAATTATGGATTTTCTATAAAAATTTAAATAAAATTTTTAAAACCTATTTCTTTTCGTATTCAATAAAATATTATATAATCGACTCAACAAGACTTACGAAAAAATAAATATTATTTGAAATAACTTTGATTCGACCCAAAAATAAAATTTTAATCATAACAAATAATATTTATTTGAAAGAAAAATAAATTTCTTGACTCTGATTTAAATTATTTTTCTCTTTTTGTGTTCGCTAACATTTTTTTTTGGTGTTCGTAAATTACATGAGAAATTTTTTTTTTTTTTAAATTAAAATCCTTTGTAGGAGATATTACATTTATATACAATATTACATTTTTTCTGCTGATTCTAAGAAGTAGTTTGACGCTCCGCCCTCTTCTTTGTTAAACTTTAAGTTATGGGTGCACGGGGGGCCGAAAATAAGAGTGGGGAGTGTTGCTTGCCGATCCTTTAATTGATGAATTTTCGCAAACCAAATCACTTCAGTGACTGCAATATTGAGGCGAGGGTTATATTTTTGACTACAGTTCAAAATGCGTTCAAGTAAGTGTTAATTTTTTTTTTACTATTAACATTAACAAATTTTAAAAAATAATTTTTATTTTATTATTATTATTTCTATCAAATTAATTCTTTTTCGATTTTTATTTTTTCAATAGCTTTCAAGTGTTAAATCTTTACTGTTAATATTAAAAAATTATTGTAATTATTTTTTATGTTATTATTATTATTTCTATTAGTGTCTTAGCTTCGGAAATACTATTTTTACGATTTTTAGAGACGAAATCCGTTGCTAAGTATTAAATGATTATTAGTTATTAAATTATTATAATTATTAAATTATTATTAGTTATTAAATTATTATAATTATTAAATTATTAAAATTGAAATTTTTTTAAATATAGTAATAAAAATATTTTATATTTAATGAATAATTTTTTTTCCTTTTTGAAAAAATAATAATCTCTTTTCTTGCTATTTGTTTCAGGTTTGATTCTACTTTTGGTGTTGGCCCTTGTGCTGGTAGCAACAGCAAAAAGATCCAAGTGCTACATTAAAGGGTCATGCGCAATTAAATATAAATTTGTACTTGAAGAAGACTGTTCTGTTGAATGCAGAAAAGTAAATAGAAAGAAGTATTACTACTACGACGACGAAGGCGATTTTTTCTCCTATTATGAACCAATGAGCTTCGATCCATCAATTTACTATCCATATTACGTTGCACCATGTTATCCAAGGTGTGACACGATCTATTCTTCCGCTAGTTACGGGTCTTACGGTTCTTATGGTTCTTACGGTTCTTACGGGTCTTACGGTTCTCAGGGAACTTACGAATCTTACGGTTCTCAGGGAACTTACGGATCTTACGGAGTCCAAAGACCTGTCTACTAAAATTTTGCCTCTCCCTAATCAAATTATTCATAAAAGTAGAAAAAAAAATGCAAATCAAATATTATTTTTTATAACCCGTTTATAATTGACGATGTGAAATTTTAATTGTACATAACTTCGTTTAATATAATATTTTTAAGAAATGATAATTAATTTAATCAATTTTATATTTAATTAAGGAAAATATTAATATATTTTCAATTTTTCTTCGTTATTCACAGAAAAACCATGTACGTCTTATATATGTAATCTCGTTTTACGAACAGTCAAGACGAATGTAAAAATTTCTTGTACAATAAAAATTTTGACAAATTATATAAATTTTTCTGTGAGCAGAAAATTTTCTGTTCTTTCCTTTTTACAATTTCCATATGATTTTCTCTAAATGTTATAATTCTGAATTTTAATTTTATGATAAAATTCTTTACTAATTTTTACTTTTTTTTTTAATTAAAAAACAATTAACCAATTTTAAATCATAAAAATAATTTTTAATTTAATAGAAATAAGAAAGAAGAAAAAATTGAGGAAAAGAAAAAAATAATATTATAAAAGATAATTATAATTTGTAAATACTAATAAAAACTAAAATTAAAAAAAAATAATTAAAATTTTGAAAAAATCAAAAATTAATTAAAATTAATTAATTTTAATTATTGAAATTTTACTTATAAAATAGTAATTTTTATACTAGTTTATTAGAAAAGTTTACTAATTCAAATTTAAAGAACCATTGAAATAAAATAATTTTGTTTTTTTTCGTTTTTCTTCAAAAGCATCGAAAATTCAAATAAATTTTAAATATTTCTCCCTTATGTTATAAGAATTTAAAATAATTCATCAGTTTTAAAGTTTTAAATTTTAAACTAATACAATATAAAAGCAAAATAATTAAAAATTGTTTAAATATTCTTCTATTACCAAAATTTTTAATCATTGAATTTTAAACAAATATACTTTTTTCTAAACAGTAACTAAAAATGTGAAAATTAATGAATAATTCGTTTAGAAGAGAATGGATTATTTTGAAATTTTTATTTTTCCATTTCTCAAAAGAAAAAGATCGTCTATATATCTTTTCTTTCCATTATCATTTTGTAGATATTTAAATTTTCTAAATAAATTGTTTCAATCTTTATGTTTAATTTCATTTTCATTTGAAATGTTGTTCCACTTAAAAACTAATAAAAATTATTTCACTTTGAAAACATTTCTTTTTTTGTAATTGTCATTTAATATTAAGGTGATTTTAAAATAATGTACCTACTTAAAGACCAAATTAAAAAAAAATGTTGTTCTTTTATCTTTAAAGACTAAAAAAAAGTTGATATCTCTTATTTGTTATAGTTTAAAAAAAATTATTAAAATCACAAAACGTTGAATTTAATTAAATATTTTCCATACTTTTTATTCCTTATATAACAATTAGTTTTATATTTATAAATTTATCTTTTAACAAAAATTAAAATATTTTATTTTTGCTAATTAATTTTTGCAATTGTGAATATATAATTAAAAAGAAAATTTAAGAACGTTTTTTTAATTTAGGAAATTTTTTTATTGTTAAAAATTTTCTCTAATTGCATAAATAATAAAAAGTTTATTAGAATCGTTATTTTTTTCTTAACATTTGGATTTAATTTTTATTATTAATATTTTTCTATTTACGCTAAAAAAAATTTATTTATTAATATTAAATATTAAATAAATGTACAATATTAAGTATTGTTGAAATAAGTAAAATATTAATGAGAAATACAAAAATTTTTCAAAACTAAAATGCCGCCCCTGATGAAAAAATTTATGACAAAATCATTTAGTTTTGAAATTACATTGAAGAAAATGAGAATTTAATGGGAGAATTAAAAAGATTTATAAGTGTTTATTTTTCTGCGATTGAATAGTAACGATAATAATAAGGATTTTAAACGTAGGTAGACCTAGGGTCTCAAGTTCAAAACTAAATTAGTTTCCAAACTGTTCTTGTGGTGTTTGGAGTATTGTCATAATCTCCAGGAAATTTTACATCTCATTGAAGATGCGTTTAAGTGAGTAAATCAATTTTATTTTATTGTTTTTAAAAAACTATTCTTCCTTATTTAATATAATATTATTTATTATCTTACTATAAATCACTTTATATATTTATTTTTATTGAGTTCTTAGATTAACAATTTCTTTATTTTATTTCATTCTTTTCTATTTTATTCTATTTCCATTTTATTCAGTTTTTGATTTTTTTTTAATTTATATTATTTATTTTATTTATTTTATTTATTTTATTTATTTTATTTATTTTATTTATTTTATTTATTTTATTTATTTTATTTATTTTATTTATTTTATTTATTTTATTTATTTTATTTATTTTATTCACTTATTTTTTGCTTGGTTATTTTGCTTATATTTAATTGTATTTACATTAATTTTACCGGCATTTCTAAAAAAAATTTCCTTTATTTGAATTAAATAGTTATTTTTTTATATTTAGCCATCATTATTACGTTTGATGAAAATTTTATCACTTTTATAATTATAATTTATTCGTCTTTGAATTTTGTCATTAAATTAAATTGAATTATTTTTAATTACTGCTGGCAGATAAATTTATTCGTTTTAATTTAATAATTATTAAAAAAAATAATTTATTTAATTATAAAATTATAATTTTTTATTTCAAGTATTTGATGTAGGATTATTAAATTTAATTATTTAAGGTCATTTGAACCATTATGACGTCACAATTTGGGCAAAGCATGTGTTCTAATATTGTGACGTCATATAATGGTTCAAATACCCTTAAGAAATATTATTTGAAAATTTTGAAATATTTTAAGAATTCGTAAAGTAACTAGAAATGTAAATCGTTATTTGTTTACTTTCTACATTCTCCAACGATTTTGTTTTTGATTCATTTGAAGATTAATTATGATTTTATTTACTGTTTGTATTAATTTGATGTTAAATTATTGTTTGGACAAAGATTAATTTTTTTTGAAATATTAAACATTTGTTTATCAATATTATAACTCTGAATAATAATAATAATATATAATAATTATTTATTTTTTAAATATTATTTTTTTAATTAAATATTATTTATTTATTATAACTGTTATAATTAATGAATAATTATTAGAAATAGTTTTGTAATATTAATTTTTTTTTATATTTTTCAGTCGCGAGTCAGTTTCTGCTGCTCAGTGTTGCACTGGCTGTGTCGGGGCAATCTTTCAATTGCTGGTACTTACAATGCGATGATTACGCAACGGGTTCACTTCAACAATCAGTCGAAGCTAATGGTCAAATTAATCAATATCAGTCTAGTCAAAGTCCCATCGTCCAAAAGGTGGAGTCTAATCAATTTAAGCCAATTCTTCAAAACTACGTGATCAGCCAGGTTGGGGCCCCGATAGCGACGAACCAAAAGCCAGCGCAAACCCAGCATGTGACCTGGATTGAAAATCAACAACCAATTAAGACCCCAAATGTTGCCAATGTGGAAACCAGTCAGCAATATGTTTATCTTCCACAAACTTTCGTAACCAGTCAACCAGAGAAAACTCTTAATGTGCAGCCAAGTCAGAGCCAGTACACAATCATTTCACAACAGCCAATTGAACGCCCAGTTGCACCCAAGATTGAGACCAGCTATCAATATGTTGCCGTACCACAGAAATTCGTCGCCAGTAATCCAGAGACAACTGTGAATAAGCAACCAGCTCAAAGCCAATACTCAGCCTGGACACAGCAACAAATTCAACACTCAGTTGCACCCAAAGTTGAGACCACTTATCAATACTTTTCCCTACCACAAACTGTCGTCACCAGCCAAACCGAAACCTCGACCAACAATAAGCAACCAACTCAGAGCCAGTTCCCAGCCTGGACTCAGGAGCCAGTCAAAAGCACAGTTGCACCCAAGATTGAGACCAGCTATCAATATGTTGCCGTACCACAGAAATTCGTCGCCAGTAATCCAGAGACAACTGTGAATAAGCAACCAGCTCAAAGCCAATACTCAGCCTGGTCCGTTCAAACCCCTCAAGTTTCCACTCATCAATACATTTCCCCATCTCAAAATATCCCCGCCATCCAGTTTGCAACCCTAAACGATCAACAAATCCAATACCCAACCTGGATCATCAATCAGCAGCCAATTCAGAGCCAAGAAACACCCAAGACAGACTCAGCTAAGCAATATTACATCAACAGTCAACAGTCAACTCAAAATTTGGAATCCACCCATCAATACATTTCCCTTCCACAAAATCTAATCGCCAACTCAGAATCTATCCAGAGCCCTGTTTCAACCATGACTGTCAACCAGCAACCCTCAATCGCAGGAAACATCGACTACTTCTACCAACAACCGAACCGATTTCTAGTGAATTTCGTCAGCTATCCAATTCAGGAAACTAGCCAGAGCCAGGTTTCCGCCAGTGTGGGCCCAAAACCTGTACCAGTTAACGCAAACTTGCCCAAAAACGAGGGAACTACCGAAAAACCAGTTGCTGTGAGTTCGGTGAATGTAAACACTGACAAACCTGGCGAAATCGTGGCAAACAGTGCAAACATCATTAACGAAAAAACGGAAGCAATTGCCCCTGCAGAAACTGAAAAGAAACCAAGCCCAAGCCTCATTATTGCCGAGGAGAGCAAAGTTCAAGCCGAAAGTCAACAAACTGCAGCGCCATTGAACGAAAAAACTGAAAGTCTGAATGAAGTGCCAGCTGAAAAACCAGCTGAGAAGCCAGTTGAGAGCCCAGATACACCACAAGTTAACAGCACTAGTGAAACTCCAGCAAACCAAGAATAGACTAAATAAAAAACTAAATAGAAACAAAAGAATAATTCTAAAATAAATATTTTTTTAGATTATGAAAATTCAAGACTGAAAAATTGACGTGGTTTGCGCCGAAAAGTTTAACAGTCAAAAATTCAAGTGTGACATACGACATATTATATTGATTTAGTGTTTTTTTTCGTATAATTTATTTCTAGAGTATAGTTGTTGAAAGACTGAAAAAAAGAACTGGCAATTGTAAACAAAGACAAATGGTATTTAAATTTAAAAATTAATTTTTTTTCCAATTCCTTTTAACAATGAAACAACGATATTTTTATTGACACTAAATTTTCACGCATTTGAACTTATAACATTGATAAAATTTCTGTACAACTTTTGAAAAAATAAATTGTTAAACTTTTTACATGTACAATTTTGGGTATCATTAATTATTTCCTCCACTAATCTGAATTTAATAAAAAACAATTAGAAAAATTGCAAAAAGAAAATGTTTGATTCTAACTTTTAATTTAGTTGAAATTTTCCAATTTCGTTATTACAAAAAAAAATTTTTCATAGAAAGTAAAATATCTTTGAATTTCTAAAATTAAAAAAAATGTTAAGTGATAAATATAATGGATAAATGTAATTTAATTATTTAAATTCGATTTCTAAGATTAAAAAAAATGTTTAAAATAGAAATGATTAATTAATCCCAATTTAAGAAAATAAAATAAAACAAGTTGTGAATTAAGATGTTCATTACATGAACATTTTGCTTCCTCTTTACGATAAGCAAAAAATTTGCTTTAAAGTGAATTTTTTCATTTTATTTAATTCTATTAATGCTAATAAAATATATTCTTTTTAAACATCAATCGATTCGTCTTGATGAAATGAAGATTTTTAGTTTGTTTTTAAGTCTAGATTAACATTTTATTATAAAGCAACATAATTTTTAAGAAGGAAATAAATTTCTATAAAAGTGCGAATTTTTGGTTTTAATTATGTTTAATTCTATAAATTCAAATAAAAAATATACTTTATATATACCAATCGATCCGTTTTAATGCAACGGATAAGATTATTGAAAAAAATGAGTAAAATCTTATTGTACCGGAATATAATTTTGATGAAAGAACTAAATTTTTGATAAAAAAAGGTAATTTTTTTGCTTTAATTGTCATTACCTCTATAAACTCTCATACAATTTATACTTTAAATATACCAATCGATTCGTCTTGATGCAAAGAAGAAGATTTTATTGTATATTAACTTCAATATTCAATTTAAAAAAATTTTTTTGAAAAAAAATTTTTTTTTTATTAGATTTTTTAATGTCCATCAATCCATTTCGAGATATTTTTATGATAAATATTCCTAGCAATTTTCTGTTGAATTCGTTGAAACCTCTTCGAGTTATCGTGTTCACAAAAAACGGGATCCACACACACTTTTCGGTAACTTTTCACCATTTTATTTTAAAAGTGTTTTTCACTTTTTTCCTGGCAATTTGAACAAAAACAAACAACTTCTTCTTTAGACGCATTTTTCTAGGACAAAAATTAAAAAAGTTACAGACCTTTTTCCAAAAACACCGACATTTTTTCATTTTGAAATTTGAGTTTTCGGTAACTTTTCACCATTTGATTTTTAAGGTGTTTTTCACTTTTTTCCTGACAACTTGAACAAAAACAAACAACTTCTTCTCTAGACGCATTTTTCTAGGACAAAAATTAAAAAAGTTACAGACCTTTTTCCAAAAACACCGACATTTTTTCATTTTGAAATTTGAGTTTTCGGTAACTTTTCACCATTTGATTTTTAAAGTGTTTTTCACTTTTTTCCTGACAACTGGAACAAAAACAAACAACTTCACATCTGGACACATTTTTGTAGGACAAAAATTAAAAAAGTTACAGTGCTTATTCCAAAAAAACCGACATTTTTAAATTTTGAAATTTGAGTTTTCGGTAACTTTTCACCATTTGATTTTTAAAGTGTTTTTCACTTTTTTCCTGACAACTGGAACAAAAACAAACAACTTCACCTCTGGACACATTTTTGTAGGACAAAAATTAAAAAAGTTACAGTGCTTATTCCAAAAAAACCGACATTTTTTCATTTTGAAATTTGAGTTTTCGGTAACTTTTCACCATTTTATTTTTAAAATGTTTTTCACTTTTTTCCTGACAACTGGAACAAAAACAAACAACTTCACCTCTGGACACATTTTTGTAGGACAAAAATTAAAAAAGTTACAGTGCTTATTCCAAAAAAACCGACATTTTTTCATTTTGAAATTTGAGTTTTCGGTAACTTTTCACCATTTTATTTTTAAAATGTTTTTCACTTTTTTCCTGGCAACTGGAACAAAACCAAACAACTTCTTCTTTAGACGCATTTTTCTAGGACAAAAATTAAAAAACTTACAGTGCTTATTCCAAAAAAACCGACATTTTTAAATTTTGAAATTTGAGATTTCGGTAACTTTTCACCATTTTATTTTTAAAGTGTTTTTCACTTTTTTCCTGACAATTTGAACAAAAACAAACAACTTCTTCTTTAGACGCATTTTTCTAGGACAAAAATTAAAAAAGTTACAGACCTTTTTCCAAAAACACCGACATTTTTAAATTTTGAAATTTGAGTTTTCGGTAACTTTTCACCATTTTATTTTTAAAATGTTTTTCACTTTTTTCCTGGCAACTGGAACAAAAACAAACAACTTCTTCTTTAGACGCATTTTTCTAGGACAAAAATTAAAAAACTTACAGTGCTTATTCCAAAAAAACCGACATTTTTAAATTTTGAAATTTGAGTTTTCGGTAACTTTTCACCATTTTATTTTAAAAGTGTTTTTCACTTTTTTCCTGGCAACTGGAACAAAAACAAACAACTTCACCTCTGGACACATTTTTGTAGGACAAAAATTAAAAAAGTTACAGGGCTTATTCCAAAAAAACCGACATTTTTAAATTTTGAAATTTGAGTTTTCGGTAACTTTTCACCATTTTATTTTAAAAGTGTTTTTCACTTTTTTCCTGGCAATTTGAACAAAAACAAACAACTTCTTCTTTAGACGCATTTTTCTAGGACAAAAATTAAAAAAGTTACAGACCTTTTTCCAAAAACACCGACATTTTTAAATTTTGAATTTTGAGTTTTCGGTAACTTTTCACCATTTTATTTTTAAAGTGTTTTTCACTTTTTTCCTGACAATTTGAACAAAAACAAACAACTTCTTCTTTAGACGCATTTTTCTAGGACAAAAATTAAAAAACTTACAGACCTTTTTCCAAAAACACCGACATTTTTTCATTTTGAAATTTCATTTTTTGGTAACTTTTTCCAATTTTATTTTGAAAGTGTTTTTCTTTTTTTTCCTGACAACTGGAACAAAAACAAACAACTTCACCTCTGGACACATTTTTGTAGGACAAAAATTAAAAAAGTTACAGGGCTTATTCCAAAAAAACCGACATTTTTAAATTTTGAAATTTGAGTTTTCGGTAACTTTTCACCATTTTATTTTTAAAGTGTTTTTCACTTTTTTCCTGATAATTTGAACAAAAACAAACAACTTCTTCTTTAGACGCATTTTTCTAGGACAAAAATTAAAAAAGTTACAGACCTTTTTCCAAAAACACCGACATTTTTAAATTTTGAAATTTGAGTTTTCGGTAACTTTTCACCATTTTATTTTTAAAGTGTTTTTCACTTTTTTCCTGACAATTTGTACAAAAACAAACAACTTCTTCTTTAGACGCATTTTTCTAGGACAAAAATTAAAAAAGTTACAGTGCGTATTCCAAAAAGACCGACATTTTTAAATTTTGAAATTTGAGTTTTCGGTAACTTTTCACCATTTTATTTTAAAAGTGTTTTTCACTTTTTTCCTGGCAATTTGAACAAAAACAAACAACTTCTTCTTTAGACGCATTTTTCTAGGACAAAAATTAAAAAAGTTACAGACCTTTTTCCAAAAACACCGACATTTTTAAATTTTGAAATTTGAGTTTTCGGTAACTTTTCACCATTTTATTTTTAAAGTGTTTTTCACTTTTTTCCTGACAATTTGAACAAAAACAAACAACTTCTTCTTTAGACGCATTTTTCTAGGACAAAAATTAAAAAACTTACAGACCTTTTTCCAAAAACACCGACATTTTTTCATTTTGAAATTTCATTTTTTGGTAACTTTTTCCAATTTTATTTTGAAAGTGTTTTTCTTTTTTTTCCTGACAACTGGAACAAAAACAAACAACTTCACCTCTGGACACATTTTTGTAGGACAAAAATTAAAAAAGTTACAGGGCTTATTCCAAAAAAACCGACATTTTTAAATTTTGAAATTTGAGTTTTCGGTAACTTTTCACCATTTTATTTTTAAAGTGTTTTTCACTTTTTTCCTGATAATTTGAACAAAAACAAACAACTTCTTCTTTAGACGCATTTTTCTAGGACAAAAATTAAAAAAGTTACAGACCTTTTTCCAAAAACACCGACATTTTTAAATTTTGAAATTTGAGTTTTCGGTAACTTTTCACCATTTTATTTTTAAAGTGTTTTTCACTTTTTTCCTGACAATTTGTACAAAAACAAACAACTTCTTCTTTAGACGCATTTTTCTAGGACAAAAATTAAAAAAGTTACAGTGCGTATTCCAAAAAGACCGACATTTTTAAATTTTGAAATTTGAGTTTTCGGTAACTTTTCACCATTTTATTTTAAAAGTGTTTTTCACTTTTTTCCTGGCAATTTGAACAAAAACAAACAACTTCTTCTTTAGACGCATTTTTCTAGGACAAAAATTAAAAAAGTTACAGACCTTTTTCCAAAAACACCGACATTTTTAAATTTTGAAATTTGAGTTTTCGGTAACTTTTCACCATTTTATTTTTAAAATGTTTTTCACTTTTTTCCTGGCAACTGGAACAAAAACAAACAACTTCTTCTTTAGACGCATTTTTCTAGGACAAAAATTAAAAAACTTACAGACATTTTTCCAAAAAGACCGACATTTTTAAATTTTGAAATTTGAGTTTTCGGTAACTTTTCACCATTTTATTTTTAAAATGTTTTTCACTTTTTTCCTGGCAACTGGAACAAAAACAAACAACTTCTTCTTTAGACGCATTTTTCTAGGACAAAAATTAAAAAACTTACAGACCTTTTTCCAAAAACACCGACATTTTTTCATTTTGAAATTTGAGTTTTCGGTAACTTTTCACCATTTTATTTTAAAAGTGTTTTTCACTTTTTTCCTGACAACTGGAACAAAAACAAACAACTTCACCTCGGGACACATTTTTGTAGGACAAAAATTAAAAAAGTTACAGTGCTTATTCCAAAAAAACCGACATTTTTAAATTTTGAAATTTGAGTTTTCGGTAACTTTTCACCATTTTATTTTTAAAGTGTTTTTCACTTTTTTCCTGACAATTTGAACAAAAACAAACAACTTCTTCTTTAGACGCATTTTTCTAGGACAAAAATTAAAAAACTTACAGACCTTTTTCCAAAAACACCGACATTTTTTCATTTTGAAATTTGAGTTTTCGGTAACTTTTCACCATTTTATTTTAAAAGTGTTTTTCACTTTTTTCCTGACAACTGGAACAAAAACAAACAACTTCACCTCTGGACACATTTTTGTAGGACAAAAATTATAAAAGTTACAGTGCTTATTCCAAAAAAACCGACATTTTTAAATTTTGAAATTTGAGTTTTCGGTAACATTTCACCATTTTATTTTTAAAGTGTTTTTCACTTTTTTCCTGACAATTTGTACAAAAACAAACAACTTCTTCTTTAGACGCATTTTTCTAGGACAAAAATTAAAAAAGTTACAGTGCGTATTCCAAAAAGACCGACATTTTTAAATTTTGAAATTTGAGTTTTCGGTAACTTTTCACCATTTTATTTTAAAAGTGTTTTTCACTTTTTTCCTGGCAATTTGAACAAAAACAAACAACTTCTTCTTTAGACGCATTTTTCTAGGACAAAAATTAAAAAAGTTACAGACCTTTTTCCAAAAACACCGACATTTTTAAATTTTGAAATTTGAGTTTTCGGTAACTTTTCACCATTTTATTTTTAAAATGTTTTTCACTTTTTTCCTGGCAACTGGAACAAAAACAAACAACTTCTTCTTTAGACGCATTTTTCTAGGACAAAAATTAAAAAACTTACAGACATTTTTCCAAAAAGACCGACATTTTTAAATTTTGAAATTTGAGTTTTCGGTAACTTTTCACCATTTTATTTTTAAAATGTTTTTCACTTTTTTCCTGGCAACTGGAACAAAAACAAACAACTTCTTCTTTAGACGCATTTTTCTAGGACAAAAATTAAAAAACTTACAGACCTTTTTCCAAAAACACCGACATTTTTTCATTTTGAAATTTGAGTTTTCGGTAACTTTTCACCATTTTATTTTAAAAGTGTTTTTCACTTTTTTCCTGACAACTGGAACAAAAACAAACAACTTCACCTCGGGACACATTTTTGTAGGACAAAAATTAAAAAAGTTACAGTGCTTATTCCAAAAAAACCGACATTTTTAAATTTTGAAATTTGAGTTTTCGGTAACTTTTCACCATTTTATTTTTAAAGTGTTTTTCACTTTTTTCCTGACAATTTGAACAAAAACAAACAACTTCTTCTTTAGACGCATTTTTCTAGGACAAAAATTAAAAAACTTACAGACCTTTTTCCAAAAACACCGACATTTTTAAATTTTGAAATTTCATTTTTTGGTAACTTTTTCCAATTTTATTTTGAAAGTGTTTTTCTTTTTTTTCCTGACAACTGGAACAAAAACAAACAACTTCACCTCTGGACACATTTTTGTAGGACAAAAATTAAAAAAGTTACAGGGCTTATTCCAAAAAAACCGACATTTTTAAATTTTGAAATTTGAGTTTTCGGTAACTTTTCACCATTTTATTTTAAAAGTGTTTTTCACTTTTTTCCTGGCAACTGGAACAAAAACAAACAACTTCTTTTTTAGACGCATTTTTCTAGGACAAAAATTAAAAAAGTTACAGACCTTTTTCCAAAAACACCGACATTTTTAAATTTTGAAATTTCATTTTTTTGTAACTTTTTCCAATTTTATTTTGAAAGTGTTTTTCTTTTTTTTCCTGACAACTGGAACAAAAACAAACAACTTCACCTCTGGACACATTTTTGTAGGACAAAAATTAAAAAAGTTACAGGGCTTATTCCAAAAAAACCGACATTTTTAAATTTTGAAATTTGAGTTTTCGGTAACTTTTCACCATTTTATTTTTAAAGTGTTTTTCACTTTTTTCCTGACAATTTGATCAAAAACAAACAACTTCTTCTTTAGACGCATTTTTCTAGGACAAAAATTAAAAAACTTACAGACATTTTTCCAAAAAGACCGACATTTTTAAATTTTGAAATTTGAGTTTTCGGTAACTTTTCACCATTTTATTTTTAAAGTGTTTTTCACTTTTTTCCTGATAATTTGAACAAAAACAAACAACTTCTTCTTTAGACGCATTTTTCTAGGACAAAAATTAAAAAAGTTACAGACCTTTTTCCAAAAACACCGACATTTTTAAATTTTGAAATTTGAGTTTTCGGTAACTTTTCACCATTTTATTTTTAAAATGTTTTTCACTTTTTTCCTGGCAACTGGAACAAAAACAAACAACTTCACCTCGGGACACATTTTTGTAGGACAAAAATTAAAAAAGTTACAGTGCTTATTCCAAAAAAACCGACATTTTTAAATTTTGAAATTTGAGTTTTCGGTAACATTTCACCATTTTATTTTAAAAGTGTTTTTCACTTTTTTCCTGGCAATTTGAACAAAAACAAACAACTTCGTCTTTAGACGCATTTTTCTAGGACAAAAATTAAAAAAGTTACAGACCTTTTTCCAAAAACACCGACATTTTTAAATTTTGAAATTTCATTTTTTTGTAACTTTTTCCAATTTTATTTTGAAAGTGTTTTTCTTTTTTTTCCTGACAACTGGAACAAAAACAAACAACTTCACCTCTGGACACATTTTTGTAGGACAAAAATTAAAAAAGTTACAGGGCTTATTCCAAAAAAACCGACATTTTTAAATTTTGAAATTTGAGTTTTCGGTAACTTTTCACCATTTTATTTTTAAAGTGTTTTTCACTTTTTTCCTGACAATTTGATCAAAAACAAACAACTTCTTCTTTAGACGCATTTTTCTAGGACAAAAATTAAAAAACTTACAGACATTTTTCCAAAAAGACCGACATTTTTAAATTTTGAAATTTGAGTTTTCGGTAACTTTTCACCATTTTATTTTTAAAGTGTTTTTCACTTTTTTCCTGATAATTTGAACAAAAACAAACAACTTCTTCTTTAGACGCATTTTTCTAGGACAAAAATTAAAAAAGTTACAGACCTTTTTCCAAAAACACCGACATTTTTAAATTTTGAAATTTGAGTTTTCGGTAACTTTTCACCATTTTATTTTTAAAATGTTTTTCACTTTTTTCCTGGCAACTGGAACAAAAACAAACAACTTCACCTCGGGACACATTTTTGTAGGACAAAAATTAAAAAAGTTACAGTGCTTATTCCAAAAAAACCGACATTTTTAAATTTTGAAATTTGAGTTTTCGGTAACATTTCACCATTTTATTTTAAAAGTGTTTTTCACTTTTTTCCTGACAATTTGAACAAAAACAAACAACTTCGTCTTTAGACGCATTTTTCTAGGACAAAAATTAAAAAAGTTACAGACCTTTTTCCAAAAACACCGACATTTTTAAATTTTGAAATTTCATTTTTTGGTAACTTTTTCCAATTTTATTTTGAAAGTGTTTTTCTTTTTTTTCCTGACAACTGGAACAAAAACAAACAACTTCACCTCTGGACACATTTTTGTAGGACAAAAATTAAAAAAGTTACAGGGCTTATTCCAAAGAAACCGACATTTTTAAATTTTGAAATTTGAGTTTTCGGTAACTTTTCACCATTTTATTTTAAAAGTGTTTTTCACTTTTTTCCTGGCAATTTGAACAAAAACAAACAACTTCTTCTTTAGACGCATTTTTCTAGGACAAAAATTAAAAAACTTACAGACCTTTTTCCAAAAACACCGACATTTTTAAATTTTGAAATTTGAGTTTTCGGTAACTTTACACCATTTTATTTTTAAAGTGTTTTTCACTTTTTTCCTGACAATTTGAACAATAACAAACAACTTCTTCTTTAGACGCATTTTTCTAGGACAAAAATTAAAAAAGTTACAGTGCGTATTCCAAAAAGACCGACATTTTTAAATTTTAAAATTTGAGTTTTCGGTAACTTTTCACCATTTTATTTTAAAAGTGTTTTTCACTTTTTTCCTGGCAATTTGAACAAAAACAAACAACTTCTTCTTTAGACGCATTTTTCTAGGACAAAAATTAAAAAAGTTACAAAGGTTTTTCTAAAATAACAGACATTTTTTTCATTTTGAAATATCAGTTTTCGGAAACTTTTTCCAATTTCATTTTGAAAGTGTTTTTCTTCTTTTTCCTGATAACTGGAACAAAAACAAACAACTTCACCTCTGGACACATTTTTGTAGGACCAAAATTAAAAAAGTTACAAAGGTTTTTCTAAAATAACAGGCATTTTTGCATTTCGAAATTTCATTTTTTGGTAACTTTTTCCAGTTTCATTTTGAAAGTGTTTTTCTTTTTTTTCCTGACAACTGGAACAAAAACAAACAACTTCACCTCTGGACACATTTTTGTAGGACCAAAATTAAAAAACTTACAAAGGTTTTTCTAAAATAACAGGCATTTTTGCATTTCGAAATTTCATTTTTTGGTAACTTTTTCCAATTTCATTTTGAAAGTGTTTTTCTTTTTTTTCCTGACAACTGGAACAAAAACAAACAACTTCACCTCTGGACACATTTTTGTAGGACCAAAATTAAAAAACTTACAAAGGTTTTTCTAAAATAACAGGCATTTTTGCATTTCGAAATTTCATTTTTTGGTAACTTTTTCCAATTTCATTTTGAAAGTGTTTTTCTTCTTTTTCCTGATAACTGGAACAAAAACAAACAACTTCACCTCTGGACACATTTTTGTAGGACCAAAATTAAAAAACTTACAAAGGTTTTTCTAAAATAACAGGCATTTTTGCATTTCGAAATTTCATTTTTTGGTAACTTTTTCCAATTTCATTTTGAAAGTGTTTTTCTTCTTTTTCCTGATAACTGGAACAAAAACAAACAACTTCACCTCTGGACACATTTTTGTAGGACAAAAATTATAAAAGTTACAGTGCTTATTCCAAAAAAACCGACATTTTTAAATTTTGAAATTTGAGTTTTCGGTAACATTTCACCATTTTATTTTTAAAGTGTTTTTCACTTTTTTCCTGACAACTGGAACAAAAACAAACAACTTCACCTCTGGACACATTTTTGTAGGACAAAAATTATAAAAGTTGTGAATTAAGATGTTCATTACATGAACATTTTGCTTCCTCTTTGCGATAAGCAAAAAATTTGCTTTAAAGTGAATTTTTTCATTTTATTTAATTCTATTAATGCTAATAAAATATATTCTTTTTATACATCAATCGATTCGTCTTGATGAAATGAAGATTTTAAGTTTGTTTTTAAGTCTAGATTAACATTTTATTATAAAGCAACATAATTTTTAAGAAGGAAACAAATTTCTAATATAAGTGCGAATTTTTGGTTTTAATTATGTTTAATTCTATAAATTCAAATAAAATATATAATTTATATATACCAATCGATCCGTTTTAATGCAACGGATAAGATTGTTGAAAAAATGAGTAAAATCTTATTGTACTGGAATATAATTTTGATGAAAGAACTAAATTTTTGATAAAAAAAGGTAATTTTTTTGCTTTAATTGTCATTACCTCTATAAACTCTCATACAATTTATACTTTATATATACCAATCGATTCGTCTTGATGCAAAGAAGAAGATTTTATTGTATATTGACTTTAATATTCAATTAAAAAAAAATTTTTTGAAAAAAAATTTTTTTTTTTGAAAAAAGTAAAAAAAAATTTTTTTTAAAAAGATTTTTTAATGTCCATCAATCCATTTCGAGATATTTTTATGATAAATATTCCTAGCAATTTTCAGCCGAATTCGTTGAAACCTCTTCGAGTTATCGTGTTCACAAAAATCGGGATCCACACACACACACACACACTCACACATACATACATCCGGACAATTGTTCAGGGTCTTATATAACATAGTCCCATATAGAAGAAAATTTGTTAAAAGGATTTTTAAAAATCTTGTAAATTAAACGACTACAAAGCTTCCTCACGAGGAAGCAAAAAGTGAATTATAACGAAAAGTTATTCAATTAATTTTAGAAATAATGAGAAACTTGATTTTTTTAAAATTAAAAGGAAATTGATTTCAATTTTTTAAATTTATTGACAGAAATAATTGTTTAACAGTAGTTAAAAATTTTTTATTTTATTCCTCAAAAGACTTATTTTTTTCATAATTTCCCAAAATTAAATTATTCCAATCTTGAATAATTTTTCTAAACTATGTAATTAATGAAATTTTTTTTCCACAAAAATTATTTATTTTAAATAATTACAATTGTGAAACTTTATTGAAATTTTATTATTTTTTTCTAATAGAATTCAAGGAAAATTGAATTATTTAAAAACAAAAATTAAAATTAAAAATAATTCAAATTCTGCAACAAATTTTATTATTTAAAAAAATAATTTATTTCTTACAATGAATTTTATTTAAAAAATTTTAAAATAAATAAATTTTTTTTGACAATTTATTAACATTTTTGAAAATAATTAAATTCTTTCGAGGAATTTAATTTTAAATTTAAATTTAATTTTTATAAACAAATATTAACAAAAATTATTTAAAATTGTTAAAATTTTCTATGAAAATCCAAATATTTAAACACAAAAATATTAAAATAATTGAAATTCTGATGCAAAAAAATTTAATATTTAAAAAAGTAATTAAATTCTCACAAGGAAATTTATTAAAATTTTTTTTGAAAAATTACATTCTTTTTTAAAGTTTTGAAAATAATTGAATTCTTTTGAGGAACAAAATTTTTTATTAAAATTTTTGAAAATAATTAAATTCTTTTGAGGAATTTTATAAAAATTGTATTGAAAATAATTAAATTTTTATAAACAAATTTTACTTAAGATTTTTTAAAATTCTTAGAATCATCTACGAGAATTAAATTTTTAATTAATCACAAAAATTAAAATTATAAATAATAATTAAAATTCTGCAAAAAATGTTATTATTAAAAAAGGTAATTGAATTCTTGCAACGAAGTTTATTGAAATTTACTTAAAAAATTACATTTTTTTGAAGAATGTTTTCTTAAAATTTTTGAAAATAATTAATTTTTTATAAAGATATTCAACAAAAATTATGGAATCAATCAATTAATTAATTTCATTAACATTTTTTTAGAAATAAATTTTTTTTTTGCTTAAATATAAAATTTATTAAAATTCGTTATTTATGATAATTTTTTAAATAAATATAATGTTATACAAAGCATATGAAATATATGTGTATGAATTTTAAATAAATTGAACATTTTTTGGAGATTACGTATTTTCTTTGTTATATATATATAATTTATCACAAGCTTGAAGAATTTTACAAACAGTGAAATCTAAATAAAAACAAAAATAATCTCTCAGTAAATATAAATAATGTAATAAAAGAAATTTGATAAATAGCTTTATTGTTATCAAAAGAAAGGTATTTAGAATTATTCACTTAACGATATAAAATTCACTATAATTAATTTTTCAAATTATTATTTGAATCTTTATCTACTTCACGATTTCGCTTATTCATAAAAATTTCTAAACTTTTCTTTAATAAAAATAAATTTTTTATTTTATTTGCAGGCTTTGTTCTTCGTAAAAAATGAAAAAGTTTTTTTCTTTCAAATATTTCGTTTTTTTTTCTTTATTTTTCAAAATTTTATTTTAACACTTAGAAAACTATTTTAAAAATTTGTTCAAATTGTCTAAATAAATAAGAAATATAAATGTAAAATTTGGGAAACATTTAAGGAAGTTCATCATCACAGTACCAACGGCGTTCGAGGCAAATTGCAGATTGTTGATTACTTTCCCCTTCATTTATTCCATAACGAATTCGTACTTGACAGTCAACTTCTTCTGTTTCTTGATAAATATTTTTTATTCCCAATGATGCACAGTGAACTTGCGACAAGAGAAATAAATTTTTTGTTAGAAAACTAAAATTATTTAATTAAAAAAAAATATATAAAATTACAATTATACACTGAAAAAAAAATTTATTTGATTCGAATAACCGATTATTTGATTATTATCAAACAAATTTTTACTTAAATCAAATAATTTTTATTTGAATCAATTAAAGAATATTTGCTTCAAATACTGAAATATTTGATTAAAACACAATTTATTTGATTCAAGTAAATATTTATTTGATAATAGTCAAATAATCGGTTATTTGAATCAAATAATTTTTTTTCAGTGTAAAATTTACAGAAAAAAAATTTTCATTGTAATGTTTATAATAATAATTAATAAATTTTGTATGTGGTTTATACCTCTTGCTCTCGATTTACTTCTAAATTGACAATCGGCCCTTACAAATAAGCAAATAAATAAACATAAAAATAATAAATTTGCTCTCATTGTAAATCTTTTGATTGCTAGTTTCAAGTTTAACAACTTTTTACAACTGTTTTCTAAATTTTCAGTTTCTTATTTTATATCCCAATTCATACAATAAATATCTTTGAGAGAAAAGAATTAATTCTAATATAAAAAAAATTGTTCTTCCATAACAAAAAAAAAGAAAATTTTTCAATACTTCACCAATAAAGGTTTTTAGAAACAAAAAAAGTTTATTTGACAATACAAAAGTTTTCGATACAATTATTTTAAGTTATTTAATATTCAAATTAGTATTTTTTTTGTCAACTTTGAAAATTTATATCTTTAATAATTCAAATTAAAAAGAAAATAAAAAAAGGTTTTATTAATAACAATGTAGCATTTTTAAGAAAAGAAAATTTGTCTTATTGTAAAATCGCTATTCAGTGAATAAAATTCAATTTTTTTTATTAATTTCATGACAAAGAAAAAATTGTGTTTATTGTGTGTGTGTGTTCTTTTTTGTCACGTCTTAATAATGCTTTGAAAATTTTTTTTAAGAAATGTAAATATAAATTTATTGTCAATGACTTTTCTTATCACTTTTAAATTATATGCAAAACATGACTTCACGTAATCGATGTCACGTTCCCACAGTGATAATATTGTTGATAAATAAATATTTTTTACATATTATTATTTATTTCTGTTTCTTTATTCGTTAAATTTAGATTAAAAATTTAATTAAATGTAAATTTGGAGAAAATTATTTTAAATCTCTTCAGTTGGTAAGAGAGAAAATTGTTCTTTTGATCTACGAACAGTAAATTCCGTGCATCGGTAATTTCTCGTTACCTAAGGAGCAATTTTTCGTTTCATTGATAATGTTTTCCCAAGATAAACTTTTTTCGTAATTTAAATTAATTTTGAAAAAATTTAATTATTCAATTCTTTTAATTTTATGGAAAAAAATTTAAATATTGAGGAAAATGTTTTGTTCGAGAAAAAACGAAATCGATGAGGAGAAGGCATTGTAAGGATTTCGTAAAAGTTACACAGATGTCAGGACGATATACAAATTTTTGAAATTAAATTAAATATTTAAAATACTTGATTCATTTCTCGTAATATTTTATAATTATTTATATTATATTATATTATATTCAATATGTTTAATATATTTTTATTCATATTATTATTATTTATTTCCCTATTTCTTTGTATTTATTTATTTAATATATTTAAATACTTTATTATATTAGGTTTTCGAAAAATACTAATTAACATTATTTAAAGAAAAAAGTACTTGAATTCTCAATAATAGTTTTAACAAATTGAAACAATTGGAAATTTGGTAAAATTTTATATTTTAAAGAATTTTATTTTTTCCTCTTTAAGAATTGTCTTTAAAAATAATTATATTTTTGAAATTATGTCATTTTATGAATTTACAAAAATATATATTAAATAATTCAATTCTCATAGGAATTGATAAAAATTTCAGTTAAAATTTTAAAAAAATAATTGAATATTTAAACCGTTATAACACGAATTTCAGAAATTAATTAAATTTTAAATGGTTTTCAAATTCCTGGAAAATTTTAGGGAAGCAAAAGTTTAAATATATTAGAATTTTTATTTTAAAAAATTATTAATATTATAAAATAATTTCGTTTTTTTTGCAAATATAGCGTACTTTCAATTGTTTATTTATTATTTTGCTTCATCGTGATCTACGAATTGTCAGAGAGGTTAAAAAAATTTTTCACGAAGAGAAGTAAAATTTTGTTGACAAAGAAAACTCAATAATGTTACGTGTCGATCATGATTGTGAGATTAATGTTAAACAAGATGACCTTCTATTCCTTCCGGGTCGTGGACCTTTCCGGAAAATACTCGATTGTTTCCGAAGATTTATTATGGCCTCTAATAAATCACCCTTGGCTCGAAAATATCTTCGAAGTAATTTTTCCATCAATTATGAGAAGCGCCGGCACTTGCGAAACTTTAAGGCAGTCATTCATCCCTTTAGTTTATTCAGGTGAGTATTTAAAAACAAAAACAAAAATATATAGACTTTTTGTCCATAATTTATTTATTTTTTTTTTACTACGAGTTTGAATGACAAGTTTTTTTTCAATTGCTTATAAAAATAGCAAAGTTTATAATGACAAAGCAAAAGTGAGGTTATGTAACATTCTCTTAAATTTTCCGAGAATTTAATTGACGATTCTCGGTATAAAGTTGCTTCTACAATAACTTTTTTTTCATCGACATGAGCGAGAAAACGTAGCGCGCGCAACTATTTTGCATGGTTTTAACAGTGCATTTTATTCGTGTCGTTGAAAAAAAAGTTGTTGTAGAAGCAGCCTAATATAACCGATTTTACGAATTTCATTCGGTTCACAAATTATGGAGAGTGTTTAATTTAAAATAGTTGTTGTGAAAGCATCCTTAGCCACTGGTTGATTTTATATTTCTTTGACTGCCCAACCTTGCTTTAAAATGCCCGTCAGACATATAAGTACATCCTTCTCTTTCTCATATTTACGATTCTAGTTCTAGTATTATTTATTTTTGACTAAATACGAAAGAATTAAAATTTAAACACAATTTTACTTTTTATTCTTGTAGAGAATTTCATAATTATTGCAACAAAACATTGTGCCAGGTGTCTAACAGTAAGTTGTATTCTTTCGAGTGGAAAAAGTAACAAAAAATATTAAAATCTATTTCAGGCACTGGTGGAATATCATGATGATAATTATTATGATAATTTGCTTCGTTGTATTCCCTTACCAGGCGGCATTTAATATTTCCACAATCAGCATTTATTGGACATTGGCGAAAAATTCTCTAAACTTTATTCTCTGCTGCGATATTCTTGTGAATTTAATGACTGGGTGAGTTAAAACAATAATAATAATTAACATTTCGAATGTTTTTTTTATTGCTCGTGTTTGTTATACTTTTGCCCTTGATGCAGCCATTTTGCAGAAATGAAATTCTTTTATGAATTTAAAATTTGCCTACAAAAATACGCATTTCTATTTAGATACTTCGACGAGACCCAGAGGATAGTTATGATGGAGAAATCAAAACGAATTCGCCACTACATCTACCCGGGAACATTAATTCCAGACTTGATTGGTTCCTTTCCAACGGATCTATTCTTCATCATCACCTGGGATAAAACGATCATCCTCCGAGAATATTGTTCCCTATTGGTGATATTTCGCATCTTCAGTATCTACTCCTACATTCGGAATCTTGCCCTTGCCTACGACTTTCACACAACGCCTTATGAAATATTCAATTTTTTCTTCTGGGCCACTATTCTCATTCACTGGCAAGCCTGTTTATTCTGGATCATTCCCATAGCCGTCGCATCCCTAACACTGTTGCAAGCCCCCGCTAAGAACTCGTGGATAAATTTCTCCAATCTCTGGAACGAAAGTAATGCGGAAAAGTATTATCAGTGCTTCATTAGAGTTATCGCGACATTCACGAGGTGCGGATTTCAGAAAGAGGAAGCCAACACAGCCGAGGATCAATATCTAATCATCATATTCCAATTGTTGGGAACCATTGTCCTCTGTATTATGATAGCGAGAATTATGCAGTACTTTCAGAGTGCCAACAGTTCGAGACTCAAGTATCAGGCGGCTATTGGCGAACTGCAACAATACATGAGATACAAACAGTTGCCACGAAAAACACAGAGGCGATTTCTGTCCTACTATGAATTTCGGTTTGTATTGCAAATTTCCAATCAAAATATTTTTAATTCGTGACGTTTAAGACTATCGCCGAATAGATTCGCGAACGAGATGCATGAGATAGAGAAGGACATACATATATCTCTGTCATTTTCTAACTCATACGCCATGAACTAACAACATTTCGGTAGATGTGCCACTACTCTATAGCATTTCTGTCTCAATCTTATTAGTTCATGGCCTAATATAAAGAAATTGTCATAAACTTATTGTTTATTTAACTCTTGTAGATTTCAACACCAGTATTTCAGAGAATCAGAAATTCTCAACACCCTCTCGAATCAAATGCGACAAGAAATAAGAATGCACTCATGTCGGAAACTAGTGGAGAATGTGCCATTTTTCAACAATATCCCACTGACACTGCTGGCAAGAATAGTTGCCCTCATGAAGTCGGAAATATTTTTGACCAATGACGTAATTGTCAGGGCCAATACACCTGGGGACTGTATGTATTTCATAGCAACGGGAACGGTGGCGGTTTACACACCTTCAGGAAAGGAGGTCTGTCATCTAGAAGATGGCGCTCATTTTGGCGAAATTGCCCTCGTGATGCCTGACGAGAAGAGAATAGCCAGCGTTGTTGCCGTTGAAGTTTGTGAGCTTTATCGACTGGAAAGGGCCGATTTCTCCAGAACTATTCATCCTTATCCAATGCTTTGGGAGCGTATCAAGCAAATTGCCATGGAACGTCACGAAAAGACCGTTATTTTCAATGCGCAGTGAGAGGGGTGAGTTTATTCATTTTTATCTTTAATTTTCCAATTCAATTCAAAATATAGTTTCGACAACGACGTTTGCGATCGTCAGCTTACTAAGATAGAAAAGGATGGGAATATTTTTAGGTCCTTTTCTATCTCATATACGTTCCCGAACGTCGTTATCGAATCTATTGTGCACTGGGCTTAAAGTTTCTCAGAAGCGCAAGTTTTAAGGTCTAAGCACAACAGTTTCGGAAGGGAAATACGACATAAATAATTCTCTGTTCTTTGCGTTCGCAAAGCAGTTGTGTATTGGCCTTTAACCACCCCGGAAAAAAGTCCAATTCGCTGAAGGAATTAGTTTCGTATAGCGGATCAAAACAGATTTTACATTTTCAATTAAAAAATTAATTCTCAAAAATTTTTACTTCTCTCGTGTGCGAAAATGAAAACAATAAAAGTGTGAGTGTTCAAGAAGTTAAAAACCAATATTTTCTCAGGTAAAATCGTCAAATGCGCAACTTTTCCTTTCATGTGAATCTAACCTCACTTTTTTTGCGACATGCCTTGCAGACAAAGATTCTTGAAGTACTTAAATATGTGCTGAAAAGATCGACTTTCGATATTATAATTCTACATGAAAATTCTTATTCATTTAAAAAAAAAATACATTAGAAATTAATTTTTAAACTATGCATTTGAGTGTATCGCGTTCAGAGTAAAGATAAGTTAGAAATCTGAAATATCGAGTGATTATCGACTATTGATACGTAGCAGTTTTTAGTGCTTTTTAGACTCAAATTTTTTTCAAAACTTGTTAATTAAATTTTATTATTTTTGCCACTTCTGTAATTAACATTAATTTTATCACCAACTAAATGAAAGACAAAGTTACGTAAATAAAGTAAATATTATATGGTTTCAAAGAGCAGGAAGTGTTTTATGCTTCCATTCACCGGAAATATCAAATAGTGTTAATAGCCAAGATGCTGTTGGATCTAAGTAACAAATTTTTTTTTACTATAAATTTCACAGTTAATTTCTTCTTAAATTCAGATTAATTAAAATTTTAATCCTTTCGAACGTTATATATACAAATGGTACGTTTAACCGACTGCAGATAAAAATATTCCTTCTTTACCAACAGTCGGTTGGTAAAGAATTTAATTTTGAGATTTTGAATATTTTTTCAAAACGTATTATTGAAAAAGGTGACAGTGTTCTCAATTTTTATTTTGTCAATTTTCCGGGAAGGCCCTCATTGGATGATGGTTTCAATAAAATGGTACTTTGTGGGATTTGAATGAAAGTTGAACGTGCGAAAATTACGATTCTGTATATATGTGGAGTAGAGGGACGTTCCTGTCGAGGTAAACAATGGTTTGTGCGCATCGACGCATGGGCAGAAAATGCCTGAGAGGGTTGAAGAATAGAAGGCTAAAGGAGGGTAACAATGCAACGTTTATAGGAGGGCAGAGGTGGGCTATCCATTGTAATAGGCTGACAATGCGCCTGCTTGGTAGGGCACCTATTGGGGGACGATAAACACCTACTTCATTCAAATATTCCATAATTTCCCTCGTTGAAACTATTTCCACCTTCCATCAGAATTAAAAATTAATTAATTACAATTTTCTAATTAATTTTAAATTAATTAAAACTAATTTTAGATTGATACAATTTGTACTGTTTTAAATGTAAACATTAAATTAACATTTACGTTAAAGTGGCGGCTATTAATAAAAAAAAAGAGATTAGTATTTCGAACGTCATATAAAAATGGCACGTTTTACCGACTGCAGATAAAAATATTTCTTCTTTACCAACAGTCGGTAATAAAATTTCAAAAATTATTTGATTTTGAATAATTTTTCAAAACCTAATTGACCTGAGAAAGGTGACAGTATTCTAAATATGTAATTATCGAAAGGTAAGGAAACAAAGGAGAGAGAGAGAGAGTGGAATTTTTTTTTTTAAACTATAAACTGAAGTTGGAAAAAAATGCACATCGCAAGGGTGGCCATGTTAAAGGAGAAATAATTATCTCTTATATAGTCGCGAATTCAACCCAAGTATAAAGTTTGGATCGTTAACGCATTTAACGGAGCGGAAACGATGCGAGGATAGTGATTTCTCCTTTTCTCATTACCCTCATCTCTGCAAATATATATCAACACACTTGCTAAATGTATCATTTACAGTTGAAGTTTATCCTCCAAGTACTGAAAACTTTTTTTTTTGGTACATTTTTTTTTTATTACAATTATTATCAATATACTGTATAGTGTTAGGTTCTTTGTTAATTATTTATAGTTATTACAATTTGTTATTAACCTGTTATTACAGTTTGTTATTATTGTTTGTTATTACGTTTTTGATTGTACTATTATTATTTATTATTTTGTTATTATAAATGTTACAATTTACAATTATCTTCTTATTACACTTTCGTTATTGTTAGTTGTTAATTATTATTATTATCAATTCTTATTTTGCTTTTTATTATTGTTAGATAATTTTAATTGATATTTTTATCATTCTCATTATTATAAGTTACACTAATTATACATATTAATATTTATTTTATTAATAATTGTTGATTTTATAATTGTTAATAATGATTTATAGTTAAAATTAATTATAAGTTTATATTAATAATTGTTTATTTTATAATTGTTATTAATGATTTATAGTAAAAATTTATTATATCTTTATATTAATAATAGTTTATTTTATAATTGTTAATAATGATTCATAGTTAAAATTAATATTATGTTAATAATAATTACATGTTGTTTTTTTTTTATTATTATCATTATTAATTATTATTTTACAAATTATTATTAACATTGATTTTAATAATTTATTATTGTTATTATAACTTTTTAATACTATTATTATTATTATTATAATTATTATTATTATTATATTTATATTTATTATTATTCATATTTATTAATTAAACATATTATTGAAAATACGTTACGGTGACAAACAATAGTATTAAAATACAAAATCAAGATATTTACACATTTCTTTTTTTCATTCTAATCTAGTTTAACAATAAAATCCTATTTTTTTTGAAAAAGTTTGTAATAATCGTAGAAAAAATCTATTTAATAGAAATTAGCATCGAATTAATTAAAGTGATGCTTGGCGGAAAATTAATTACCGCACATAAAATTAATTTGTACGTCAACTTTTTTTTTAAATCAAGTCTTCTTTTTTTTATCGTCAATAATTTCACTCACCCTTTTTTTTGTCGAGAAAAAAGAATATTTATTGGTAAGTGTAATTATCTGTTAATGTGTTAAAATTGAAGATAGTTAAGGGTTATATGAGTATAAATATGTATAAATATATTAATTTATTATCAAAAAGTTGTTTGAAATTAAAGATGCTCTCAACTTGGAATTTGTTAATAGACTTCTGTCGTTGGAGAAACAAATGCAAATTTTCAAGGAAGTTAGATTCCTTGACAGGCGTATAGTATTCAGAGATGATAATCTGATCTTAAATGAGGTTAATTAATGCCTTGGAAAACCAGTTTTCAACAAGTTTTACTCATCCCTATCTTGTTGTGTGATAAGAGAGGAATTTTAAATCCTCCTCGATATATTGGACCTCTCATGTAAACATTATTGTTTTAATTTTATTATTACAGTTGAGAAATTTATGTTTTAAGTTTATAACATTTATTTATCGACAGGTATTATTTTTTTTTTGGTTTTTGCTATTTATTTTGCTGCCTAGGGTGGATTAATATATATTTTTATAGACAATCTGGTTGTGAAGGCACTTTTCTTCAATGATGTTCGTGTTTGATTCTAACCTTAAAAACAAGTTATAGATTAGTTAAGGTATAACTGCTTTGTGATGGTAAAGCATTAGTTAGAAGAGGATATAGATATATTTGTGTCATTTTCTATCTCGTGCTTCTCGTTTAAGAAACTATTGTGCACTGGCCTTTATAACTCTGTCCTTTTCTAACTCATGCACTGTGTTACAATTTACTACTATTTGCATATACTTTTTTCATTTCAGTCTGCTTTTTGATACTTTTTTTAAATTAAGAGTGTGACACCTGTATTAGAAAATAGATTATTACATTTAATAGAATAATTTTTTCAATAAAAATGTTAGATTTTTTGATCTATTACTGACTTAATCATCGAAAACATAAGGAAAGATTTCAAAATTTAATCAAGTTTGGTATTTCAGATTACTGGGATGGTGGAACGCTACTTATGTGTACAAATTGTGAGCCAAGGACCCTAAAAAATAATTCGCAGTTGTGGAGTAATCATCTGACATCGGGGACATGGGGTAAGTCTTTTTATCTAAGTTTTTTAAACTTTGGGTCATCCCAGCGAGTGTCGAAAACAGCCAAGGTAAAAAAAAAAGAATAGAATTTTTTTTTCCTTGACTGATTTCGACAGGAAAGACGTTAGAATCACCACAAAGTTTATTTTCCAGTTTCCACTCAATATACACATTTATCAAAAGCATCTAAAATTTTCAAAAACAATTAACATTCTAAAAAGAAAAGCCCCGCGTTAAACTTAATGCTGACATTAAAAATTTCCAATGTTTTGAAGTACACTCGTCAATCATTCACGAAAGGTCAAACCTCAGATATCTCCTTCCCCTTAAAGCTATAAAATCCAACCGAATATACCAACTTCCATTCGAGAGTAGCCAAGATCTCACTTCCCTCCGAGACCCCATTTTGCCGAGTGGAATATAAACACCGATAAATCCCGAGGTCCCGTTAAAAATTGATACACTGGCTCCGGAAGTGTTTGAGGGGGGGTTCACAGAATTGTGGTGGAAGGTTTTTGCCATAGAGCAAGATGGAAGATTCCACTGAATAGTAAACCGGAAGAACATATCGATAAGTATCGGAATTCTTGTTGCCCGTGTATTCCGCAAGAGGGCAGGAGGGGGGATGTGAAATAATGAAAGGCGGATGTCACAGTCGTAACATTGGAAAAGCAATCGAGAAGGTAAAAAAAAAGAGATTCTCGCAAAGGAAAGGAAAGGGTTCGGTTGCTTTGCGAAAATAAGGGGTGGTTTGTGTATATACACTATGCAGCTCATGTTTAGCGCCTTTATAAATGTGTAATGCGTGTAGGTCGCCACTCGCCGCCATCGTGGTCTGCGTATCGATAAACGATCAATCAGTCGGTGCACCTGCAACAGTCGAGGGGTGCTTTTTGGGGTAGGAGAGTTGTTGTGGGGTGATGGAGGATTGGCTGCAATTGCGGTTGAAGATGGCATGTGAAAAGGAAGGGGTTTATATAGAGAAGAGAGCGAGAGAGAGAGAGAGAGAGAGAGAGAAACAGAAAGACAGTGACCTGGGATTGGAGAGGGGGGAACCCCGCAGTGTATCGACCAGACGTGGAAGAAGCCGCCAGGGTCGCCCCGTACCCGGGTTTTGTTACTATAGGTATGTCCCTATATACACTCTTCAAGACGGCATGGCATATAGACGCGTACACATGTGCACTCCCGTTTCCAAAGACGCCTTTCGGCCATCTTTGATTTTCCCCAACATCAATTTTGGTTCGCCCTTTTTAAAAGGGCTAGCTAGCTCGAACTGGGTCCGTAAATCCCGTAAAAGTCCGTAACTTTGCTTGAAGTCCGTAAAAGTCCGTTTTTTTAAAAAAAAGGTCCGTAAAGTCCGTAATTCAGTTGAAAAAGATCCGTAAAGTACGTAAATTATACGATATAATTTGGATAATTTTAGAGAAATTACAAATGATTGAAGGAATTCAATTATTTTCGAAAGTAATAAAATTCTTCGCAAAAATTCAATTATGTTCAAAAAATTTGAAAAATCTCGTCAACATTTCAATTATCTTTAGAAATAATTAAATTCTTCTTCGAAATATCAATTATTTATATAAATTTTAATAAAATACTTGGAAAAATTTCAATTATTTTCAAAATTTTTCCTCAATTCAATGATTTTTAATAGGTATCTATACTATTCTAATAAAATTTTCCAAAAGAATTCAATTATTTAAAAAAATCTACTAAAATTCTACACAAACCTTTAATTATTTTTAAAAAATAATAACAATTTTACAGGAATTTTATTATTTACAAATTTTTTTTTTATAAATTTCTTCGCAATATTCAATTTCTTTCATAAATAAGAAAAGTTTTACAGGTATTTAATTTTTTTGGCAAATAATATAATTCTTATTGGGAATTCAATTATTTTGATGAATAATAAAGCTAATTGCAGAATTTTAATTATTTTTAATACAATTTTAATCGAATTCCTCGAAAAATGTAATTATTCTTAAAAATTTTATTAAAATTTAACAAAGAAATTTAATTATTTTAATAACCTTTGCTACAATTTATTTATTAGGATTTAAATATTATTTTTAATAAATTTTTGATTAAATTTCTTTACAGAATAAAATTATTGCATTCAAAATTTTTAATGCAATTCTTTGCGTAAATTATCAATTTATCTTTATAAATTATAAAATTCTTCTCTAAAATTGAATTATTTTCAAAAAATTTAATAAATTTCTTGGCAAAATTTCAATTATTTTCAAAAATTTTCTCTAATTTAATTATTTTTAATATATCTATTTTAATAAAATTTTTGTAAAAGAATTCAATTTATTTGAAAATTGATTGATACAATTCTTTAAAAGAATTGAATTTTAAGAAACATATGTAATTATTCAATAAATTGTTTTTTTGTATTTAAATAATGAAATTCTCGTAGAATTTTTTCATAAAAATTGATTTAAAAATGGATTTCAGTTAAAATTTTAGATTATAATTGAATATTAAAAGTATAAGAGCGTAAAGTTTTAGAAATAATTAAATTTTGAAAAGGTTTCAGATTCAAATCTTTAAAAATTTGTATTTTTCATATTTTTAACTAAGTAAAAATTCTGTGGAATTATTTTTTGAGAAATTTCAATTGCGAATTTTTTTTATATTATTTGACGTTTTTATTTTCAAATACATATTTAATTGAAGAATTTACAAATAATTGAAAAATCGAATATTGTAAAGAAATGGATCGAGCCCTGCCTTTTATTACTCCCGATTTTTTTTATTTCTCAAATATTTCCAAACATTGTGTCATGTCGCCCTCCTCTCGCCCTCTCATCTTGTTTCTAGAAAATTAAATTTGTTTTAATTTTCTAGAAAGAAGATGAGAGGGCGAGATAACATTATTAAGAGAAAGAGAGAGAGAGAGAGAGAGGGTCACAACAAAGTGATTTTTATTGTAGCGGCCATTTTATAGTTGCATACAATCAACGCAAAAGAATTAAATGATCGTTTACGAGCCCAAGCAACCGGTTCTTTTTAGCCATCATCGCTGGACCACCGGATGTAGGAATCTCTTCTTCAAAGATTAAGGGGGAAAAAAAACTTTGAAGAAAATAATTAAAAAAAAATGTTGGACCATTATGATAGTAACTGTAAGAGACATTTTTCATTAGTTAACGAGATGATGCCGGTGTGTTAAAAAAAAATAGGACCAATTAAAATATGGATCGTATATGAATCCATAAAATATGATTTTATTTCATGACCTGCTATTCCTTTATATAATAAACACAGCTGTTGAATATACGTGCAAGCCTAAAATACGGGTGCTAAATTTTGCACATACAATTTATGATGTTTTATCACCTGTCGATAATTAATACTGTGAATTATGATATTCGAGATTAAATTGCTTCTGAGTAACGGAGTTAGTGTGAAAGATATATTCAGGTTTATTAAAAAGCACTACCGAATGAAAAAGTAATGAAAAAGTGTTTAAAAAAAAAGTTTGAGATTTTAATAATTCAAGTAATTAAGTCGAGGATTCGACTCTCTAGATATTCAAAAATTTTCCCTTCTACTAAAACTCTTGCCTTGTAAAATTTTTTAAATACTTTTCACATGGACTAAATTTTGCTTCCTTCCAAAGTGCTTCTCTAAGGTTAATAATAAAATAGCGCGGGAAAGGAAATTGTCTGGGGGTGCTTCTTGCAACTCATCATTGCATTTGATTATCTTTGTCCCGCTCTTAACCCTTTCAAACCCTACATATTTTAAATTTCAATTAGCCTCTCGCTTTCTGAATTCTTAAATTAAAAAAAAACATGTTTAACATTTTTTTTTCTATACCCAAAAAAAGTAGTTCTCGAAATGAAATTCATTAATCGAGAAAGCGGATCAAACGCAAAAATAGTTTGTTCAACTAATTAAATTTATTTCCATAGATTATTCGATTTTTGAAAAAAAAAGAAACCAGTAATATTCACATGGGGAACGATTTTCTTTTTGTATTTAAAGATTTTTGCATACACAGAGAATAAAAAAGAAGAAGAGAAAAATAAATAAAAAAATGTTTTTTTTTCTGATCAAAAAATGGTCCCTAATGTGAATAAGAAAACGGTTGGAAAAACTTTTCTCTTGAGATGAAAGGCCGATTCATTTCTCGTGGTGCTTAATCCACGGAGATGGTTTCTGATTTTCGAGCAGCTTTTCAGGAAAACTCGAGGGCATAAAAGGAAACGACAGAATGGAGTCAAGAGACGCGAAAATTCATAAACTTTAGAAACGTGTTCCACCCCCTCCCACTTCCCCTAACCCCTTTTTCTAAAAGAGACGGAAGTTATATACATTAACGCGAAATGAAAACGAGCAAATACCATCAGCTTTGAGAGAGAGAGAGAAAGAGAGAGAAAGAGAGAGGGAACTATGACTTGCAACAGTCGTGTGACGCATCCATTCAAAAACAAACAATTTCACTTTATAAATGATGCCCTGAAAATGAATTTGTTCTTCCGCTCATTATTATCAGTGTTCGAGTAGAAGTCGTTTGTCTTAACAATTTATTACTTAAACGGTAAGAAACAGAAATGAATTTTTTGTCATACTTTTGTTTCGAAAGGGTTTTGAATCGAATTTTAAACTTTTTCACGTTGGTCTTTTAATTTAACGCACGATTTCTTTTTTTTTTATCAATACAGGTGTAAAAGCACCTTAAAGATTATAATTAAAGAGGGGAATCCCTGGAGTCAGAGTTTAGAACAATAAGAGCGTTTTTAGAAGGGTTTTGAATCGAATTTTAAATTTTTTCACGTTGGTCTTTTAATTTAACGCATGAATTCTTTTTTCATCAATGCAGATGTAAAAGCACCTTAAGGATTGAAATTAAAAAGGGGAATTCCCTAAGTAAGAGTTTAGACCAGTAAGGCAGATTTTACAATTTTTAAAAAGTCAGCAGAGATTGAAAATTTGCACCTCGAGAGACTGAAGCTTTTCTAATAAAAAAATTCCTTTAAGGTGAGTTCACAATGAGCTAATTGTTTTAATTTCAAAATTGACTCTACAGCTGAGTGTGAATGCGATTTTCACATTATTTTTTTGGTAAAAATTTAATCTACCGACAACGGTGTGAATGCACCCTAAAGGGGATTCCCTGGTTTATTTCAAAAGTGTCAAGAAAGAATCTGACGGACAGTCGAATGAAAAGTTAATACAATATCATAATTTCGTAATTTAGAAGAAAAAGACAATTTTAATTTTAAATTCCTTTTGGTAGAAAGACGAATAATTTAATTATTTTCTAAAATAATCATAAATTCTTGAAAAAATTTTCAATTATTTTTATAAATTTTATAAACAGTAAAATTCGTTGCAGAAATTTAATTCTTAAAAAAAATTCAGAAAATTCTGAAAGATTTAGTTGTACAATTATAGGAAGAAATTAAGTTGAACCAAAATTTGTTGCGAAATAGTAAGTATTAAACATTTTTTATTTTTTCTTTAAAAGAATCAGTATAGCCAATTGAAATTTTCAACCAATTTAAAAAAATAATAGCTCACTTTTTTCAATTCCACTCGTTGAGTTTTGTTTAAAATATTTCGTCCAAAATTTATTCAAAAATAAAATACATTTTCTTAAATTTTAATTGTTTAACAATTGAACAAAATATTTTTAACAAAATTACCCAGATCTTTTTCTCGAGTTGTGAAGAAGAATTTTTAAATAATGCCTAAGTCGAAAGTATATGGGAGAAATTTCTCATAAATTCTCCTATAAAGGGGAGAAAAATTCTCTGCTAATATTGTCGAGAATATAAGCAGATTTTAAATCACCGATAATTTTGCAACTCTTCTATTTTGTGTAGCTACAAATTCCCTTATTTCCAATTTTCTCCTCTATTTATATGCACTATTCTCCAGCGTTCTCACTATATGAACGTTGGCTTTCATCTTCTTCCGACAAACAATTATTTTTGCAATTTCCAACTTTGGATATGAAGTACAATTCACCTTTTGGGATTTTTTATTCACACAAAATTTGATATATACTTTTCTTCAAAGAAATTGATAACAAAGTAGATCAAATTGATGACGAAAATTTGGATCGATTTTCGGTAGCAATTTGATACATTTAAGTTATGTTTTTAGAAATAAGATTATAAAACACTTTCAATAAATATTCTTATATTCAGGTGCCTAAATTTTTCAGAAATTAATTGTTATATTTAAGATGCGGTTTTTAGATAAGAAATGAAATGATTAGGTTCTAAAATTTTGTGTACACTTTTGATTATGGAACATTTTGGAATCACTGTATTTCTAGGGTTGTGAAATTGAGACAAATCTTGTATCGCGTAGCAATGTTTTGGGGAGTTTTTTTGTCTCAAATTCTATGTTTAGGATGATTTTTGGTCTGAACCCTATGATCTAAATTTTAATTTATCTAAAGGTTTTGGTCAATTTTTTGTCTTGAATTCGATTTTTCAAATGATGCTTGGTCATAACAGGATTAAGATTTTGATTCTTAAAATTGACTTGATGTGGTGTTGAACTTAAAAATATGTAGCACTTCATAATTTAAATTCAAAACTGAAGACTTGAGGATATAAACGTTAGGTTACGAGCGGTTTGGGACTATTTTTCCCATCAAGTTGTCTTCGAAATTGTATAATTGATACTTTGACCCATTTTTTGAGGAAATAATTGACATACCCCGCAGAGGACAATGATAATAAGAATAATGGAGGCTGTTGGAGAAGCAGAAGAAGAAGAATAAGAAGTTTTGCGGAATTTTTGCCAAAGGAGATTCAAGTGCACCTGCGCCATGTCTCGGCAAGTGCAGGCAGTTGTAAAAGCAAATCGAGCGACGAATACAATATCCGTTGGTTTGCACGCTACACTGAAAATTGCCACGCGTGACAGCGTGCATGCATTCTCAAGATGCTGAGTGCGAGGTTTATATATATACACAGTTACATCTTGTGTGAAAAGAAGAAGTTCCAACTTGAGAGAAAGAGAGAGGTTTGCGAGTAAATAAGCCCTTATTTTTACCATTGTATCCAGAGAGAGAGTGAGATTCCACCATGATGTGTACAGCATTCAGATAAAATAAGAAAACAATTTTATATTATCCACGACTCAATTCATTTTAAGAATAAGAAATTTTTTTTTCCCCCGAATCTTTTATGACAACTGAAGAAAGAGGATTCAGCAGTTATATTACTGAATTATCAACATCTTCATCTTCCATCACTTTGGAATCAGGTTCTTACACTCATCGTACTAGATTTTGTTCAAGTTTTATTATTATTAACTTTTATTCGAAACTTGGAATCTGTACCAAAAGCAATCATTGCGATATTACGATAAATTGTCGGTCCAAACGAAGATGTAAAATAAAAACAAAATTAGAAAATACGATAAATATTTTTGAAGACAACAACTTTTTTGTTCTCCTTAAATATTTGTCATGAAACGGTTATATTCTCACACGCATATAAAGAAGAGCAAAGAAAAAAAGAATTTTTCTGTGTCGACAAAAAGAAAGAAAGAGAATCCAAAGAAGACAGGCGAAGTTAATAAAAAAGAAGAAGAATCGAAGTGAATTTAAAAAAAGAAGAACCAGACGAAGTGAAGGAAGTAACAAAAAGGTGTAACAAAAGTAGAGCGCAAGTTGAAGAGGAAAAAAAATCATAAATACCAAAGAGAGAGATTAACTTCGGTAGGAAATGAAAAAAAACGGGTTGAAGAGCCTAAAATTTAAACAATAGATAATCCCTACAAAACTAAAAGAGTGTTTTAAAAGAAGACAGATTTTTAAAAAATTACTTTGACTTACTAGAACGCTGCTACTTTAACTACTAGGGCGCTACTTTTCTTAGAAAGCACAACAAATCTCGACTTTGAAAAAACAAAAAGTAAAATTAATGTTTCTTATTGAAAGAGGAAAAAGATGTTTCGCAACGCGAATGAAATGGGTGGAAATAAAAGGAAGAGTGAAGTGATTAAAAAAGTAAATGTATTATGGTAAATGCGAAGGATGCTCCTCGCAAAGAGGGGAAAAGAATGGGTTTTTGAAGGGATATAGAGGAAGGCTTTCACACTGGCGGCGTTGGTGTAACTTGTTAGTCGGGGCACTCATACATCTCCAGGACCAGGGAACAAGACGACGTCGACTTGTTTATGTGGCCAAGAGCTAGTTGCCCCTGTGGCGGCCAACTAAATCACACCCCGCGGATTTTATATTAAAACAAATAATTAATTCCGATGCCCCGGCGCACCGGGTGGTCCACGATTCTCCACACAAAAACCGCTATATATAGAGAAAGAGAGAGTAAGAGAAAGAAACTAAGTAACGATACGATTCGGTGAATAAACATGCCTATCGCACGCCATCGCAATATCGTCCTCAACAAAAAAATTTTACAATTCAAGATCATCGATTCTTACGTTCCTTTTATAAAAATTAATTCTAATCTTCTAAAATCTTTTAGGGTTAAACAAACCCTATACTTTGTATACAAAAACCCCTTCTCGTACAATTCTATTTCATCAAAAATCACCACTTGTGGGAAACTACGAATCTTACACCAATAGTATTTGTCCGACAGATTTGCAAGTGGTACCAACTTTGAAATTGATCACCAAACAATCTTCAGGGTTGCCACAGGTCAGGGGATTCAGGGAAAAGTCAGGGAAAGTAAAATTGGTCAGGGAAAAGTCAGGGATTTTAGTAAAAGTACTGAAAAACCCGAATTTCTAAAATTCATGAAAAAACTCTAAATTTTGAGGTTTTTTTGTTTGCCTTGTAAACTATAAAAATAACCACGAATTTTAATACAAAACCTTGAATTTTTTCTATTTTAGACAATAATTTCTTTTTCAAGAACTATCATAAAATTATGACTTATAAATTATGTGATGAATAATTTTTACAATTTTCATAAATACTAGATTGATAAAAGAATTTTAGTTAAAAATACTAAAACAATTTAATTTTGGAAAAGTTACAAATAATTATAGAAATTTAATTATTTTCAAATGTAATAAAATTTTTCGCAGAAATTCCATTATATTAAAAAATTTAAAAAACTTCTTGTCATTTCAATTATAACTTTAAAAATAAAAAAAATCTCCAAAATTCAATTAAGTTCAAAATTTTTTTTAAAAATTCTCGTCAAAATTTCAATTATCTCTATATATAATACAATTCTTCGAAATTCAATTATTTTTAAAAACTTTAATAAAATTCTTGGAAAAATTTCACATGAATTCAATAATTTACAAAATTTTTGATGAATTTCTTTTAAATAAATCAATTATTTTCATAAATAATAAAAAATTTTACAGGAATTCGATTATTTAATATAAAAAACTTCAAATAATTTTTTGAAAAATATCAATTATTTAAAAAGATTTTTATAAAATTCGTCGCATGAATCAATTATTTAAAAAAAATTTAACAAAGTTCTTTACAAGAATTTAATTATTTTTTATAAATAATAAAATTCTTCACCGAAATTCAATTATTTTAGAAAAATTTTAATAACATTTTTGGAAATTTTTTAAAATTATTTTCATGAATAATAAAACTCTTCGCAGGATTTTAATTAATTTTGGATACAATATTTTAATCGAATTCCTCGAAAAATGTAATTAATCTTAAAAATTTTATTAAAATTTATCAAAAGAATTCAATTATTTTTAAATTTATTTCTAAAATTCTTTATAAGAATTTAATTTTAACAAACATTCAATTATTCAATAAATTATTTATTTTTCAATTTAAATAATTGAGTTTTTCTAGAATTTTCTAATAAAAGTTGATTAAAAAAATGAAATTACCGAATAATCGATTTATTGTTTATGAAAATAGTTGAATTATTGCAACGAATTTTATTACAATTTTTTCAAATAATTGAATTTTTATGAGAAAATTTACTACTTTTAAAAATAATCGAATTCTTGCGAAGGATTTTGTTGGGATTTTTGTAAATAATTAAATTTTTGTTGAAAAATTTTATGGTTATTTAAATTATAACAAAACATGAAGAAGGTGAATTACATTTTGTAATAATATTCTTATAAATTGCGGAGTTTCAAAAAGGTTTGAATTTGAATGTTCTGAAGAATTTTAATTCCCGTGGAAAAGTAATAATTAAATACTTATTTAAAAATTTAGTTATTGATGTTTTTGAATAATTTTACAATTAATGAAATTTGTAAATAAATGTAATAGAACATTTTTTCTTGATTATCTAATAATTTTTAAAGTAAATCAGAATATTCTTTAGGTTCAGGGAAAAAGTGAGAATTTTGTCTGGAAATCAGGGAAAAGTCAGGGAAAAATAAAATAAAATATTTGTGGCAACCCTGATCTTAAAAGGGGTCAATTAATACAGAACCGAAAATTATTTTCCAATCGGAATTTCTAAGGATTGTTTAAAAACTGTTTTATTGACCGCAGGTAACAAAGTGAATCCAGAACCTTTTTTTTTCTTTTTTTCCCCCGAGGAAACAAATATTAATGACATCAGAAAGCATTCATGTGTGCGGAGAAAAGGGGGATTCTCGAATTTGTTAACCTCAATATTATTCACATTGACATTTGAGACGCACGCTCGTAAACGTGGACATTCATCTCATGAACGTATGTTTGGGGTTCCACAAAAATATGAACCTGTTCAGTTTTTACTGAATGTGAAGCGCTCGTCCTCTTGGTTTTATTACAAGGCACGTCATTCGGTTTCAGAAAAAAAAACAAAAAAAATTCTGACTCAACAATGTCCCACTGCCAAAAGCTTTCTCTGAATGGTAAAGTTAAAATCCCTTTCTCCGGTAAACATGAAGCTCTAAGTCTACTTAAAATAGAAGCAGCTGGAAATTAAACACCGCTTGAATTATTTAAAGTGAATTCATAGAAACTACTTTTCGGAATTAATAACATTCGCACGTGTAAATAGAATTAGATGTGATATGCTACATTAAATTCGCAAGGAAATTGAATCTGTAAAGAAACATAGCTGAGGGGTAAATTGACAAGGGATCTTCTTTACCGACTGTTGAATAGGTAGGTAACTGTGAAACCAACAGTCGGTAAAGAAGAAATGAATGAAAAAGTCGCTAAAAATGCAACAAACATAACGGACGGTGTGATCAATATTCTCAAGAGGTGTGAATTTCTAATTTTCCTTATCAGTGAACAAATAATCGAAATTGTGATTGAATCGCTTAAATAATTGGAGAAGTATATGTGCATATTCACGTTTAGACTGTCGTTTATCGAAGTGCAACATCTGTTTGCGTATAGGTCGTAAGGCAGGTATAATCAGGGTGTGAATTCCTGGTATTTAAGTGTCCAGCAGTAACAGTACAGCAGGCGAATGTTACCTTTTCTTACGCTGTAATGATCTCTTTGTCCGGGCAGCGTGCGACTTTAAGTGAAAACGTCCATTCAAAGAGCGACAATAGTTTCGTGCATTGAATATATTGCTTTGATTGCGGCCTGAAGATAACTGCAAGTCCAACTCGTCTCTCTCTCTCTCTCTCTCTCTCTCTCTCTCTTTCTTTCTCTTACTTTGCCTATGGCGTTTATTCGCGCCCTGAGATAATCATTTCCCTATAGGCGCGCATTGACCTTCACATCTAATTATTGTATCGTTTTCATTTCAAGAAACAGATGGAATAATTAACAATAATGATAATAATAATAATAATAATACAAAAAAAAGAGTAATAATAATAATAAAAGTAACAACAAATAATTGTTACTAACATGTTATTAATTCTAACAATTTAATCTGATAATAAATCATTATTAACAAACTATAAAAATAAACAATTATTAATAAAGAATTGTATATTCGATAAACAATAATAATATGTATAATTAGTACAAAAAAAATATTAATATGTAAAACAATAATTAATAATTGTAATGATAATAAAATTGTAACAATTTAATTGTGTGTAATCATCAATAAAAAATAATTATTAATAAAGAATTGTAATAACAAAATAATAATTAATTCTAATAAATAATAACTGAATTGTAATAACAAAATAATAATTAATTAATAAATAATTAATTACAAAATTTTTCATTTTTAAATATAGATTTTTAAAATAATTTCATATAGTCAAAGTTTAAAACATTTACTTATTACTTACAAAATTAATTATTACTGTTAATATTTTAAAAATTTTAATAAAATTTTACGAAAGAATTTATTAATTTTCTATAGAAAATTAAAAAAAAATCTTTAATTAAATTAAAATTTTATAAAATTTTACGAAAGAATTTATTAATTTTCTATAGAACATTTAAAAAAAAATCTTTAAGGGCATTTGGACCATTATGACGTCACCAATTGCGTAAAGCATGTGTTATACAATTGTGACGTCATAATGGTTCAAATACCCTTAATTAAATTAAAATTTTATAAAATTTTAATAAATCCTTCTAAACAATTCAATTATTTTTTTAATTAGTAAGTAAAATCTTTACCAAAATTCAATTATTTAAATTTATTTTTTAAACAATTTTAATTTAATTCGACGGAAGAGATCAAATTTTAGAAATATTTTTAACACACTTCGAAAGAAATAAATTTTTTTCTAAAATTTAAATAAATCCTTCCAAATAATTAAATTATTCTTATAAATAGTAAAATTCTTCGCAACAATTCAGTTAATTTTATAAATAGTAAAATTCTTTGCAGGAATTCAATTATTTTCAAAACAATTTGTAATTAAGTTCCTCAGATGAATTCAAATATTTTTGAATATTTTCAAAAATTTTATTTATTGCTAAAAGTTTTAATAAATTCTTCGAAACAATTAAATTATTTTTATAAATACTACAATTATTTGAAGAAATTAAATTATTTTTAATCCAATTTAAATAAAATTAAACGAAAGACTTTAATTATTTTCAAAAATTTCTATAAAATTCAATTTCAACAAGAATTTTTGAATTCTTTAAAAACAATTCAATTATTGTCAAAATATTTATAAAAAAGAAAAATGTCCTTATTTTCAATTATTTCTATTAAATTATTCATAACAATTTAGTTATTTCTCAAAATTTAAACAAATTCGTCGAAACATTTAAATTATTTTTATAAATAGTAAAATTCTTTGCAATAATTCATTTATGTTTATATAAATAGTAAAATCCTTTGCAGAAATGTAATTATTTTCAAAACAATTTTAATAGACTCGAAAAAATTTAAATCTTCAAATATTAACATAAAATTCATTCATTTTCAAAATTTTTTAAAAATTCTTCAGAACAATTCAATTATTTTTATAAATTATAATAAAATTCTCAATAAATTTAATTATTTTTATAAATAGTCATAAAATTCTTCGCAAGAATTCAATTATTTTTAATAGAATTTTAATGGAATTTTTATTCATAAAAATTTAATTGCTTTCAAAATTTTCAATTAAAATTTTTAAAGAAACTTTACTAGTTTAAAAAAAAATTCATAGAAATTCTTCAAAAGAATTTAATTAGGATTTTTAAAAATTTTAATAAAATTCTTCACTAGGATTTAGTAGCATTTTTAGAAGAAATTCTATTATTATAAAATTTTATGATAGAATTCTCTGCAATAATTCGATGATTTTCAATACATTTATTTTTAAATTTGAAAATACTTGGAAAGAATTGTAATAACTGTAAATAATTAACAAATAACGTAATAGTAATTATTTTGTTACAATTAATTATTAACTTTTCATTAGAATTCTTATTATTCTTTATTAAAAATACAACACTGTGATGTGACAGAACAGAGAATAAATAAATAGACAGCATATTTATTAGTAGTTTGTAAATATCGATTTAATTTATTTTCAATTTGCTTCGCGTAACATTAAATTGGATAATGAAAATGGTAACAGTTTTAATCCTTACTTTCTTTTTGTGCACAAGTACAACTTGAAAACGAATAATTTTTAATACTTCACGTCTAAAATAGAGAAAACAGTAATATAGTAGTGACCAACGAATCTTTTTAAATATGACTGTCGATTTTGTTTCTTGTCATGTATTGACAACCTTTTCCTGATCAATGTCCGGATCGTTGATGCAAATTTAGTCAACAGACCTGCAAATAAGAATAGGAAAATGATTATCTCTGATTATTCGCGATAGAAATAATCAATTAATTTGAATCCGTATCCACACAGTCTGTAATTCCAGAGTTTTGTGGAATTTATATGCTTTTTTTTTACTAAAACTAAATAGTTTTAGTTGCTACATACACAGTGTGGATAGTATTCCTGAAACTGGAACCCCGTTTCCATCCATTGACCACTACAACGGAATCTCCAGTTTGTATAAATCCTCGACTCTTTCCGAAATTAATAGCAGATTGTATGTTGGCATCGGCGTCTTTCAGTAAGTCTGCGAAAACAAATATGGAATTAGAATTAATTTTTTTGTTATAAATGTTTGCAAATCTTGCTACAATGAAGCAATGCATACTTGTGTTATGAAATGGATAAATTCCCCAATAAAGATGAGCCTGTCTAGCAACTTGTGCATGCCTAGTCACAGCAATAATCGGACAATGTGGCCGATACTTGGAAACAAGATGTGCCGATCTTCCGGAAGCTGTGAGAACAATAATGGCACTAGCCAGGCATTTTTGAGCTGCTTCAACGGACGCAATTGCTGTCGAGTGCGTTGGATCGATTGGAGGAAGAACTTTACTCGTCAGATTGATTAAAACCTGATTGTACCAAATTGCAGCCTCGGCCTCCTTACAGATTTTCGCCATTGTAACGACACTTTCCAAAGCATAAACTCCTACCGCAGTTTCACCTGTAATTATCAAAAAATGTAACAATAGTTTTCCACAGTTTTCTCGAGAATAGGATGTTAGTATTTTTTTTTGGAGAAAGACCTGTAAAACATACCAGACAGCATGACACAGTCGGCACCATCGAGAACAGCATTGGCAACGTCCGATACTTCGGCTCTTGTCGGTCTTGGCTTGCTAATCATCGAATCAAGCATTTGAGTTGCACAGATTACCGGCTTTCCGAGCATGTTACACCTACTGATCATTGTCTTTTGAGCCAGGAATACCTTCTCGGGGGGAATTTCAATTCCAAGATCGCCGCGCGCTACCATAATACCATCCGACGCCCTAATAATCTCATCGAGATTACTCATTCCCTGTTGATTTTCCACTTTCGATATGATCTTGATGTGCTTTCCCCTATCGCCAAGAATATTCCGAATCTCAGCAACAGCTGCGCCATCGCGAATGAATGAGGCGAAAATGATGTCCACCCCTTTCTCAACGCCGAAGATTAAGTCTGCTTTGTCCTTTTCGGAAACTGCGGGCAAGTCTACAAACGTACCTGGCAGATTGACACCCTTACGGGAGCCAAGTATTCCGCCGTTCTCAACAGTTGTTAGAATTTCATCACTACCTGGAATAGGAAGATTCACTGTTAATTTATAAAAGTATCAAATGGCAACGCATTGATACCAAAAAATGTAGATCAAATAAAAGATGGATTCAGATTTTTGACATCAATTTGATCCACTTTAGTATCAATTTGATACGTTCAAGAAAAATTGTGTTACGGTGAATTCTATTTGCTGTAAGTATTCAAAACAAATTAATTTTCTCAAAAAGTCGTACGTACCGACTTCTCTAACAATTAAGGAAATCAATCCGTCATCAATGTAGACGCGACTTCCAGGTTTCAGAACCCTCAAGATATTATCATAATCGATGTAAACTTTATCCTTAGTTCCTGATTCTTTGAATGCGCTATCGGTGGTTAATCTAAAGTTTTCTCCCTTTGTTAATTGAACATTTGTATCCTACAAAAATTAATATTTTGCAAAATTCAAAACAAAATTTCCCTCAAGTTCATAAATTAAGGAAGAGCATAGTCGATAATAATAATAATAATAATAATAATAATAATAATTATTATTATTATTATTATTATTATTATTATTTATATTAGTAACTGTAATAATTCTATTTGTTCTATTCCAACTGTTTTAATAAAAGAAGGAGTATTTTTAGAAAATAAATGCTTTAAATAAATTTTAAAAATATTTAATTAATTGAAGGCATTTGAACCATTATGACGTCACGATTTATGTTCTAAAATTGTGACATCATAATGCCGTTCAAATGCAATTAAACTTTTCCAAAAAAAAAAAAATTAATTCTTCATAATTTTTAGCTAAAAAAATTTTAAAAAATTCAGATTATTAAAGATTTTAAGGAAAAATCTGACGTACAGTCAAAACAAAAGTTAGTCAAATGCCATAATTTTGTAATTTAGAGAAAAAGACAAATTAAGTTTGAAAATTCGTCTCGGTGGAAGGGCGAAGAATTCAATTTCGAACATTTAAAACGATTAAAACTTGCAATTGAATAAAAATTACAATTTTTTGTCAATTAAAAACATTCGAATTTTAGATTATGAATCATTTATTATTGACAAAAAAGTATAATTTGTTTTCAAATATATAACTTCAAAATTGGTCAAAATGTAGAAAATTAAATTCCTTACGCTTCTACCGAAACAAAATTTTTCAATTTAATCTGATCTTCTCTTTTAAAAAACAAAATTGACATTGGACTAACTTTTGAACCGATTGTTCGTCAGATTCTTTTTTAATCTAAAACCTCAAAATTGAATTATTTTTAAAAGCTTACGTTATACTTTTAATATTCAGTTTATTATCTGAAATTTTAACTGAAATTCATTTTTAAATCAATTTCGATTAAAAATTTGATTATTAAAAAAATTATTAAAATTCTAGGAGAATTCAATTATTTAAAAATAAAAATAAATAATTTATTGAATATTTTTTAAAAATTCATTGTTATTAAGAATTCTTTCGACGAAATTCAATAAAATTTTTACGAATAATTACATTTTTCGAAGAATCCGATTAAATTTCAATAAAAAATAATTGAAATTCTGTAAGATATTTTTATTATTTATGAAAATAGTTAAATGTTTGTCTATAGAATTTTATTACAATTTCTTTAAATAATTAAATTTTAGAGAAGAATATTAATTTTTCATTATTTTTAACGAATGCTCTTTTATAAATTCATTATTTTAAATAATTACTTTTGAATCTTGTGAAACATTTAAAATTCTCACGAGAATTTCATTATCGAAATGCAAAAATAAAGAATACTTTTTAAAATTTAACTCTCAGAAAGAATATTGTCAAGAAATTTTTTAAACAATTGAATTTACTCCATGAATTTAAATGAAATTGGATTAAAATTATTTTAGAAATAATTTAACTTTTACTATATGAGTTTTATTTAGGAAAATAAGAGAATTATTTCAATCAAATTTATTAAAAATAATTTTTAAATAATATTAAATTTCTGTGAAATTTTCATTATTTGTGAAAATAAATGTTTAAGTGCAATTTTATTGAATTTTTTTCAAATTAATTGAAATGACTTGGACAATTTTATTAAATTAGTGGATATTGGCAAATCGTTGAATTGAGGAAAATTTTTTGAAACTAATTGCATATTTGCCAAGACTTTTAGCAAAATTTTTGAAAATAATTGAATTTCGGAAAAGAAAATTATCATTTATAAAGATAATTGAAATTTCGACGAGAATTTAAAAAAAAATTTATTTAAATTTCTGCAAAGAGTTTTATTTCTTTTGAAAATATAATTGAATTTCTGCAATGATTTGTAACTTCTCCTAAATTCAATTTTTTTTCATTTATTTTTTTGTTTTTTTTAACTAAGATTCTTTTATAAATTCTATATTTTTAATAATTAATTAATCGATAATCTCAATGCTTTAAAATTTCTAATAAAAGTCATTGAAAATTGAATTTTTACATGGTTTTTAATCAGAACCTTTCGAAGTTGATATATTTGTGAATATTGTTTGCGGCTCTTTTTAAAAATTCAAGTAATTTTGAATTTTTTAAGTAAATTTATTTAGTAAAATTATTAAATATTTTTTAAGTATTAAATAATATTTTTTATTATGGTTCACCAAGAATTAAGTTATTTAAAAAGAAATTATTAGCAGGAATAGAATTTTGAAGACTCTTGAAATAAATCAGGGAATCCCATTACTTTAGGGTGCATTCACACCTCTGTCGGTAAGGAAGGGTGACTAGTTCAGAATTGTTACTAGCTTTACCAGAAAGTGACTTATTTTTATTTTGAAAAAGAGAATACTAACATCTTGGAGGAGACCGGTACGAATTTCGGGACCTTTCGTATCGAGAGCAATGGCCACTGGAATTTCATATCCCTTTCTTGCGGAAAGATTTCTTTGTGCAATTCTCACGTTATCAATTAGTTTACCATGACCCTCGTGGTCTGAATGAGAGAAATTCATTCGGGCAATAGTCATGCCTGCCTCGATGATGTTCTCTAAAATTTCGACATTACGCGTCTTCGGACCAGTTGTACAAACAATGCCGGACAAACGATGAGATGCTGGCGATGTAGTTGTATCAAGAGCGCACATGTGGTCCAGGAAATTCTGCGACACCAAACCTTTTGGTACTCTAGTTTCCGTCATCTAAAGAGCAGCAAACAAATGATTTAATTTTAAAATTTTAATTCTCAGTTAAGGAAGAATCGGACAAACAATCGGAACAAAAGTTAGTCCAATGCCATAATTTCGATTTTTTTTTGAAAAATCAAATTTTAAATTCCTTTCGGTGAAAGGGTAAGAAATTTAATTTTCTACATTTTGAACATTTTAAAGATATATTTAAATAAAAATTATAATTTTTTGTCAATAATAAATGATTCATAATCTAAAATTCGAATGTTTTTTATTGACCTAAAATTGTAATGTTCATTCAATTGCAAGTTTTAATCGTTTTAAATGTTCAAAATTAAGTTCTTCACCTTTCCACCAAGACGAATTTGAAAATTAATTCGTCCTTTTCTTTTAAATTACGAATTTATGGCATTTGACTAACTTTTGTTTTGACTGTACGTCAGATTCCTGCTTTAAACGATTTAGGTCAATTTTATGGAATAGTTTTCTCGAAAGAAATTCCTAACAAATATCAACTTTTTTCGGCTGTCTAACTGCATTTAAACCCCTAATAATTTGTTTCAAAAATGCCCATTTATTACTTCTTCTAAGTTACATACAAAAATTTTTTGTACCCAATTTTAGAAATTGAATATTAAAAATAATTTCAAAATATTTTATTACTAAACATTACAAGAATATTTTAAAATATTTTATTACTAAACATTACAAGAATAATTTAAAAATATTTTATTATTATTAATCATTACGAGAAAAAATTTTAATAATGATTTCAAAACATTTTATTATTAATCATTACGAGAAAATTTTTAAAATAATTTCAAAATATTTTATTATTAAATATTACGAGAAAAAATTTTAAAAATGATTTCAAAACATTTTATTATTAATCATTACGAGAAAAAGTTAGTGGTTTCATTGGTGGGTAAAAAGTACTTAAAAGTTGTATTTGAAAATAAATAATAATTTTATTGGCTGCAGGTGCCCGCATTTTTTTTTTAAACATCTACTTAATAATCATCTAGATGTTTTTTCTCTAAACATATGAGTTGAAAGCGATGAAAACAGAGAAAGAATTCACCAGAACATTTCAGAACTCAAAAAGTTGGAATCAACTTCAAATAAATAAATTCATTAACGATTAATGATGGAATATTTTTAAAAACTATTTTTACATGCGATTATAAAAATATAATAAATATAAAATGCGATTTTCCAAAATGAAAAGAAAGTTTAAACTACTGTAATTTACAATATTTAAAAAATGAGGGAATTATTTAAAATTATTCTTATATGTGATTAATAATTACCAATCAATCCAAGTCAGGCAAATTTTCGATAAATTTTATTTGATTAGTGTTTTTAAACATTTTTTTTTGTTTGAATTTGTAATGTTTTTTAATTATTAAAACTTTCAGTTTGTGAAGAGAACAGCGGCGCTGTCGAAAAGTTAAATGGAATTTTTACTTTATTTTTTTGACTAACTTGGATTGATTGATAATTATTATAATTACATATATTAAATAGTGAGCAAGTGATAACTTTGAAAAAATAAAATTATTTATTATTAATTTTAATAAAAATATTCAATTTCAGAAAAATTTGTATCTCTCAATAGTTAAAAATTGCTAGACTGAAATATAAAAAATATTGTAATGGATTTATTTAAAATATTTAGAAATATTTAAAAATATTAAATATGTAAAATATTTATTTAGTTAAAAGTAATTGATTTATTAAAATTTTTTTTTAAAATAGAATTCAAATTAAAAAAAATAATAATAATATCGTCATTCGTTTGAATGTTCAAAACAAAACAATCAAGAACATGAAACGAATAGTTAAAAAAAAATCACTTTATATTTATAACCATTCATAACCATTTTTAAAATATTTTTTACAATTATATGTAATGAAAAGCAATGTTGGTAAAAAGTCGTCCACTAATTCTTTTTTTTAATAAATTTTACTATCTCATTTTTTAGATATTTTTCACTAGTTTGATTGAAAATTAACTAAAAGGACTTTTCACGTAATTGAATTAGTGGACGACCTCTTTCCAATTCAAATTTAGCGATGAAAACAAACTTTCAATTTGAACTTACTCTTTTAAAGTACAATAAATTTTTAAAGAATAAAATCTCTTCTATGGGAAGTCGACAATTGATAATAAAAAACGTATTTTGTCTTAAAAGTAACGAAATTAAAAAAATATATTTATAGATTTAACTATTTGTGAAAATCTCAATTTTACATTTTAAAAATATAATGAATTTCAGGAAAAAACAATTGAATATGCTGAAAAAATTTCGTTTTGTAAGAATTTAGAAGGAGAAATGAAAATTTTGAACAAATGTGCTTAGTTTTGCAAATACCTTTTTAGTTAAGTTGATAGTGGAAGTTTAAATGAAAATGTAAAATTTTCAAGTTGCTTTTTACTGACAAATAGATTGTGATGGACTGATGTTTGAAAAGACAAAAGGTCCTCTATTTATATGACTCTACGGTCGTCATTACTTCCTCAGTTCCTCTGTATTAAATATAGGGGCGTATGACTATCACCAACAGGGGAAAATTTTGTTCAGGGAAAGTTCCCGAATTGCGCACCTGAGCTTTGGATATAATAAAAAGTTGAAGTCTACTTTTTGCATTACACTAAAGAAATTTCGCGAACATTTTAGAAATATTTCGAGAATTCGAAAATTTCCTGCTATTCATAGCAAAGTTCTGAAAAATTCGGGGAATTTCTTTATTGTAATTCAAGAGAAGACAACGATATTTTATTATATTCATCATTCAGGTGCGCAGTTCGGGAAATTTCCAGGGCTCGGATTGTGCGACTTTTTTCGACTTTTTTGTGAAAAGATACGACTAATCGACTTTTTCCAGTTTTTTTTTAGAAAAATGCGGCTGGAATTTTTTTAATTTTCAGAAAATTAAAGTTAAAGGAAACAGTTTTATTGAAACAAATTGTTAAGTTTATTTACAGATTTCTTTCAAATTTTTCAAAAAAACATCAATAACTTCTTTTTTAAATAACTATTTAATTAATATTTTTTCCATAAGAATTAAAATCCTTCAAAAGATTCAAATTCAAATCTTTTTGAAATTAAACTACTTATAAAAAAATTGTTATAAAACATGAAGAAATCGATGTCTTCATGTTTTATAATAATTAACAATGAGCGAGTGATAAAATCATTATTTTATATTATAACATTTTATAAAAAAAATTTGAAAATAATTGAATTTTTAGGATGATTTTTTATTAATAAAGATAATTAAAATTTTGACAATAATTTTATTAAAATTCTTTGCAAATAATTGAATTTCAGAGAAGAATTTCATTATTTATAAGAACAATTGAAATTTTAAACAGATTTTTTAAAAAAATGTTTAAAAGTAATTAAATTTTAAAGAAGATTTTGATATTTTGAAAAATAGTTGAAATTGTGGGGAGAAATTAAAAAAATTTGAAAATAATTGAATTTTTAGGATGATTTTATTATTAATAAAGATAATTAAAATTTTGACAATAATTTTATTAAAATTCTTTGCAAATAATTGAATTTCAGAGAAGAATTTCATTACTTATAAGAACAATTGAAATTTTAAACAGATTTTTTAAAAAAATGTTTAAAAGTAATTAAATTTTGAAGAAGATTTTGATATTTTGAAAAATAGTTGAAATTGTGGGGAGAAAATAAAAAAATTTGAAAATAATAGAATTTTTAGGATGATTTTTTTATTAATAAAGATAATTAAAATTTTGACAATAATTTTATTAAAATTCTTTGCAAATAATTGAATTTCAGAGAAGAATTTCATTATTTATAAGAACAATTGAAATTTTAAACAGATTTTTTAAAAAAATGTTTAAAAGTAATTAAATTTTGAAGAAGATTTTGATATTTTGAAAAATAGTTGAAATTGTGGGGAGAAATTAAAAAAATTTGAAAATAATAGAATTTTTAGGATGATTTTTTTATTAATAAAGATAATTAAAATTTTGACAATAATTTTTTTAAAATTCTTTGCAAATAATTGAATTTCAGAGAAGAATTTTATTATTTATAAGGATAAATGAAATTTTGAACAGATTTTTTAAAAAAATGTTTAAAAGTAATTAAATTTTGAAGAAGATTTTGATATTTTGAAAAATAGTTGAAATTGTGGGGAGAAATTAAAAAAATTTGAAAATAATTGAATTTCTGCTATGAATTTTCTTATTTTTTAAAATAATTGAATTTTGCAAAGAATTTTATCAGAACTTTTGAAAATAATTAAATTTTCACGATGAATTTTATTGTTTATGAAGATAATTATAATTTTGACGGGAAATATAAAAAAATTTTGAAAATAATTGAATTTCTGCGAAGAATTTTATTACTTTTGAAAATCAATGAATTTCTAGGATGAATTTTATTATTTATAAAGATAATTACAAATGAACAGAAAAAATAAATAATTTAAATTCTGACAAGAATTTTATTAAAATTCTTTGAAAATAATTGAAATACAGAGTAGAGTTTTATTATTTACAAAGATAATTGAATTTTTCAACAGATTTTTTTTTTAATGTTTAAATGTAATTGAATATTACAGAAGAATTGTATTATTTATATAGAGAATTGAATTTTTGAACAGATTTTTTTTTTAATTTGTAAAAGTAAATGAATTTTGAAGAAGAATTTTGATATTTATAAAGATAATTGAAATTTTAAGAATGTAAAAAAATTTTTTGAAAATAATTGAATTTCTGGGAAGAATTTTCTCACTTTTGAAAATAATTAAATTTTCATGCTGAATAATTACAAATAATCATGTGTCAAGATTCGTTCAAATATAAAAAAACTTTTTACATCTTTTATTATATTTCAAAAAGACTTTTTTCTAAAAAAAAGTGATAAATTTTGAAAAGAGTAGTGTAGTTGTTTTGAAAAAAATTCAGTCTAAAGTTTGACTATTTGATCGAACTTTACAGGATCCTGAGGAATAGAGAATTTTCTTTCCACTTTTAAGAAGTAGCAGGTCCATCGGCTTTCTTCTTATTTACGTCATATAAGTACATAGAAAGCAGCTCTCAGCCTCTTACACATCTTTAATTTTTCAAAATGATTTTTCACATAATCTGTGACAATTGTATGTCTGCGATAGTAAATGGAATAATGACGTGAACATTATATCTGAATCGGGGAAGTGCGAATATACAAAAGTTTGGTGAGCCCAACTCTCTTGTTGAAGAATTTGAGAGCCTTTCTGTCTGGTGACACGACAAAAAAAAATCGTATCGGGAAAAACTTATGGTCATAACATCTCGACTCGAATCTGGTCCATCGCCATATAAACTTGATCGGATCAATGTTCGTTCGAGTTGTTGTTTTCTTGGATTGTGTGTGTGTGTGTGTGGAGGAATGGAAGCGAGCGCCGCCACCACCGCCTCAGCAGCGGCCGCTTTAGGGTCGCTGACTCGAACGGTCGCCGATCCGTCAGTCGATTACTCCGGGGATCTTACGTGAACATGGAAACAGGTTCTTGGAATCCGGTTCTCGATTCTACATACGACTCTAATCAACGCGGTTAGATTGCTGCATCGTTCCCTCTTGGTTAGTTGTTCGCTCCAACCCAGGAGCGGACTCGATACACCTACTGTGAACATTGTTCTCTCTCCCGAGTCTCAAATTCGTTCGCAAATATTCATAATCTCCAACTTTCATTATTTCTACATTTTTGGGTATGAAGACACCTTTTTTCCCTTTGGTTATTAATGATCGTTGTTAGATACTCGACTAGAGGGAAAAAATCTTTTGTATCAATAGGCAACACCTTATCTCAAAATTCTTCAATTAAATGGTTTTCCTTCACACTAAAAATAACTATAATGTCCTAATTATCGATAAATGTTTGGAGAAGGCAAAAAAGGAGCAACCGCAACGAATTCTTAATCGAACGGAAATAATAAATCTCGACGTTTTTATCTAGAAAAGATTTCGTGAACCTTGTCCTAATAGTAGATGAAGCGGATAAGGTTTTGAGATTGTCGCAAAAGCGCAAAAGCGTTCGATCAATTAATGAGAAGACGGGGAGACTTCGTGTCCATCCTATTTTCAATGCGTATATAAGTACATTCCGCGGGGCAGTTATCTCAATCGCGAGGAGAGCAAGGAACGATCCGACACAAAGATCCCTTATTGAAATTCCAGCGGAACAATTTCTTTTCCGGCGACGCTATATACGCCGAAGGTTACAATGTTTCTCCCTTCTGGTCGCATCTGCCGAGCGAGCGCGCGCGCGCATACACACAAAACCGTGTGGATGGAGTTTAAAACTTTTCGGATCTCAATTAACGATAATTGGCAGCTACCGTCTCACTTTATAAATCGGCCGTGCTCACCGAATGATGGGACTTTTTGAAAGCAGCACTCTTGCCTGTCTACCTATGGCACTGCACTGTCTCGCCGCTTATACATTGTAGAGGCAACGTCATGTCAGTTTAAATGCTTTTGCGCATCATAACCGAGATGCGTCGGATAAGCGGGACATCAGCTCTCAGGGACGCAATTCTTTCGTGCTTTCTAGTGATTATTAATTTTTTAATTTTTGCCTTCGGATCGTTTTTGTTAGAAGAGTTTCAGTGGGTTACTTAAAACCTAGAGGTAGTGTGACCTAGGGGTAAGTTGGTAACTTTTGCCTAAAACCAAGTTAATGGTCAAGTTCAACAAAGTTAACGTGTATTGTCATCGAGTTCATTCTTCGAGTCAAGTTCCAAAAATCTCTTCAGTGATGTTCAGATCTTCAGTGCCTTCTTCGATTCTCGTCTTAGTTGAGTTCATTCATGGAGACAATTTCTACCTCGAGACACATTTCTATTTTTCTAAGGACTGCATTACTTCAAAGTCAACGTCAAGTGAATAATTCGGTCACTCCTAAGCTGAAGGGTGTTTTATTCAATCGACATCTCGACTCCAGACATTTTACTTCGACTGGTCCGAAAACAATTCAAAGGAAATATATTGCATTCTCTGTTTTTTGCTAGACTAGGTCATTTCTTCGACCTCACACAGAAGGAGTCTTCTTGGGAGACGCAAGAAGGTAGCACTCTAAGAATAATTTCAAAAGGTACCTAACTAATACTGTAAAATTTTCTCTTTATTAAAATTCCCGATTGGTACCAAACAGTCTTAAATTTGCTTCAGTGTTCCTGAAGACATCTGGATCTACTCTTTCTCTCTGATTCTAATTGGTCCCACAAAGTCTTAATTCTGCTTCAGTGTTCCTGAAGACATCTGGATCTACTCTATCTCTCTGATTCTAATTGGTCCCACAAAGTCTTAAATTTGTTTCAGTGTTCCTGAAGACATCTGGATCTACTCTTTCTCTCTGATTCTAATTGTAAAGGATTCAAATTGGTCCCACAAAGTCTTAATTCTGCTTCAGTGTTCCTGAAGACACCTGGATCTACTTTTTCTCTCTGATTCTAATTGTAAAGGATTCGAATTCGAACATTAAGAATTGAATTCTAATGTTAGGTCCCCTTTCTAAAAACCTATCCCTTTGGATCAGAACCTTCCGTTTAGTTTTATTCAAAGACATAACAGAATTGTCCGGCTGACCCGAAAAATGCCTCGTAAATTCGTATTTCGGTTGTCTAACTAAACCTAACTACTTGATACTACAAAAGGACAGAGAATAAATAATAATTTAGCATCCAAGGAAAAGTAGTCCAAAGGAAAAAAAAAGTGGAGTTACATACTGACATTTAATGTGATAGGTTGATATCTGGTGGCTACATTGTAGCATATATAGAGGAACCTTCACGAACTTGATCGTTTAAGCGCTATCAAACGAAACAGTTGAGCTTCACCGTCAAGCTGTCAGTCTGACATTCTAGAATGTTACAATATGTATCGTGCAGTAATCGGTTTAGCCTCATCTAATACAGGTGTATCTTGTATCGCGCCAACATGCACCACTCACGAAAAAAACGCTTAGTCACGAACGTCAAACTCAACAGAAGTTGTTTCCCTTGAGTTATCGTCTGCCTTATGCATCACAATTATTTTTAATAGATATACTAATTTTGACCGCATCAATCCGATTTTTATGACTACAAGAAGAAATGTTTTAAAAACATTTTTTTTACACGGGACTTAGCTTAATTATTGTACGTTCTTGTAAAAACAACTCACCTATTTTTTCGATTCCCTTGGTGGAAAAAATACAATACACAAAAGAGCAAGCATTTATGTGAATTAATTACGTCTATTTATATTATATTCGGAAGGAGGAGAGCTGTAAAACAAAAAGAAACTGAAGAGCAAGAAAAGAAAAGCACGAAGCTCGTTTCCATGCTTGACTCGTTGGAAAAAAAGTATAGAGGATGGTTGGTACAATTTATATAATGGAAGATGAAGGTACTCGAGACCGGAAATTAGTTGTTTTACATCGCACACACAAGTCGATCCTCATTCTGCTCTGGTTTTTGGATCGAGAGAAGTCTTTGTCTCATTTGTCGATCCCAAACTTGGTTGTTCGAATGGCGACCAAGTTTTACGACAACTCTCTCCCGGGGGGGAATTTCTTTTGTAGCACACGCACAAATCGCGATTCTTCATACGTATGTATCAAACAACACGCGTGTAAAAGTATATTGACAACAACAACGACGACGAAGCAAACTTTAATGAGAAACGTTTCACGTTCCCCGATCATTACTGGAGAAAAGAAACAAACTCGCTTTGTTCCATCGGATACTTGAACGATTCACCGCGAGATCTATACACAACAGAAGAGAAAGAGAGAGAGAGAGAGAGAGAGAGAGAGGATAAGAATAGACGGCGAAGATCGCTTGACGATATAACGATGCATCAGGGCAATATTATACTTTTTCATCTCGCCCCTGCGGCGCGATAGTTTAACCAATTTTATACGCTGCAATTTTTTTTTTAATCATTTATGATAGAATATCCTTTTATAGTCATTTGGAAAAATTCCAAAGCGGTATTATGGATTTTTTTTTAAAACGATTTTTAAAGACTGGATGAAGCCGGAAAAAGAATTAATGCCACTTTAGAGGTTCTTAGGTGACAGGTTTGGTTTAGGAGTTACATCCGTTCAGGATTTTGAAAAAGTCGATTTTTTTATTGCACTTTCGTGATTGTATTTAAATTGTATAAAATGTATCAAATGTATTTAACTGTAAACTCAAAATTTCAGATCTGTTAAATAAAGCAACAACTTCACCTAATTTACCAGGCATAGAACGTAAAATTGCGTAAGCAAAAAGGAAATACCATTCAGGTTGAATATGAACCTGGGTCACTATTGGATTAGCTAAATTAAAATTTTCAGGATCCCCTAAAATATAAGGAGTGACACATCCAATCAAAAAAAATCTTATTAATATAATTAATAAAGCTAATAAATTTATTGTAAAAAAATCACATTTCTCGCCAACAAATACTTAACATCAAACAATCTGGAATAATATTTAATAAAATTTAATAAAATACATGGCATTGTTTTAATTAGGTATTTTTAACATTTTTCTCAAAAATCTGTTCAAAATTTAAATTATTTTTATAAATAATTAAATACATTTACAAAATTCGATTATTTAAAAAAAATTTAATAAAATGCTTGTCATAATTTCAATTATCTTTTATCCATGAATAAAAAAATTCATCATGAAAATTTAATTATTTTCATAAGTAAGAAAATTCTTCCCAGAAATTCAATTATTTTCAAAAAATTTTTTTACATTCTTAAATTTCAATTATCTTTATAAATATCAAAATTCTTCTTCAAAATTCATTTATTTTTACAAATTAAAAAAAAAATCTGTTTAAAAATTCAATTCTCTTTAAAAAGAATACAATTCTTCTGTAATATTCAATTACATTTAAACATTTTAAAAAAATCTGTTGTAATATTCAATTAACTTTGTAAATAATAAAACTCTTCTCTGTATTTCAATTCTTTTCAAAGAATTTTAACAAAATTCTTGTCAGAATTTAAATTATTTATTTTTTCTGTACATTTGTAATTATCTTTATAAATAATAAAATTCATCCTAGAAATTCATTTATTTTCAAAAGTAATAAAATTCTTCGCAGAAATTCAATTATTTTCAAATTTTTTTTTATATTTCCCGTCAAAATTATAATTATCTTCATAAATAATAAAATTCATCATGGAAATTTAATTATTTTTAAAAGTTCTGATAAAATTTTTTGCAAAATACAATTATTTTAAAAAATAAGAAAATTCATAGCAGAAATTCAATTATTTTTAAATTTTTTTAATTTCTCCCCACAATTTCAACTATTTTTAAAAATATCAAAATCTTCTTCAAAATTAAATTACTTTTAAACATTTAAAAAAAATATTTTCAAAATTTCAACTATCCTTATAAATAATAAAATACTTCTCTGAAATTCAATTATTTGCAAAGAATTTTAATAAAATTATTGTCAAAATTTTAATTATCTTTATAAATAGTATAATTCTTCTCTAAAATTCATTTATTTTCAAAAATAATAAAATTCTCCACAGAATTTCAATTATTTTCAAATTTTTTAAATTTCTCGTCAAATTATCATTATCTTCATGAATAAAAAAATTCATCATGAAAATTTAATTATTTTCAAATGTAATAAAATTTTTCGCAGAAATTTAAGAATTTTCAAAAAAAAAAATTTAATTTTTCGTCAAAATTATAATTATTTTCATAAATAATAAAATTCATCATGGAAATTTAATTATTTTCAAAAGTTCTGATAAAATTCTTTGCAAAATACAATTATTTAAAAAAATAAGAAAATTCATCGCAGAAATTCAATTATTTTCAAATTTTTTTTAATTTTCCCCACAATTTCAACTATTTTTAAAAATATCAAAATTCTTCTTCAAAATTAATTTACTTTTAAACATTAAAAAAAAATCTTTTCAAAATTTCAATTATCCTTATAAATAATTAAATTCTTCTCTGAAATTTCAAAAATATTTGACTTTTAATCTTTTGAAGGATTTTAATTCTTATGGAAAAAATAATAATTTAATAGTTCTTTAATAAAGAAGTTATTGATGTTTTTTTGAAAAATTTGAATGAAATCTGTAAATAAACTTAACAGACAATTTTTTTCACTAAAACTGTTTCCTTTAACTTTAATTTTCTGAAAATTTAAAAAATTTCAGCCGCATTTTGCTTAAAAAAATTTGGAAAAAGTCGCAAAATCCGAGCCCTACGTTGGCAAAAAGTTGCCACTAATGGCGCTAAGAGGGTCTCGTGAGTCACATTCTTAAGTGAGTTGTGGGCAGAGTCCGCGGATTCTCTCCCGATAGGCGCACCTCTCTCTCTCTCTCATAAACATAAGACACAAACGGTTCATTATTATTAAGAATTAAATCCAAAAAACTTATATTTTCGCCTCGAGGTTATTCGCAAATTTTAACCTAAAATAAAGCATAAAAGTCGTGATATTACTGGTTTTTGAAGGAAAAAAATGTTGCAAGGGAAAAAAATTACGTATTTTAAGTTTCATACACATGTTTGTGTATGTGTGTGTAAATACACGTACGTTCCGATTGCAACGATCGAGTGCACCTGCCCTTCTTCATTTGTTACCCGCGGAGTCGCCCGGCTGCGCCAGATCGATCTCTGTCCCCTTAAATCAACAAGCTATAAACTTTCATTACACCTCGGGCGAACGGCAAAGAAATTCTTGATGAGGTAACGATCGCAACAGATAATTAGATGATCAAGCTGTTTTAATGGCTCGTGTTTGATGAATTAAAAATTCCCCTCCACTTTACAAGATTGATCGTATATTATGCTTTTGATAATAATTTCAATTCATCATTCCGCATTGTTTTCAAGAATGCAATTCTGTTCCCTCGCCATTAGTAGAGTAATGTTTCGTAAATGTGGTTTTTAATCAATCTTTTGAATTGTAGTTACTATTTTTTAAGTTTAATTGGAAAGCAAGAAGAAAAAATTTGATAGAAGTGATTCAATTGTGTTTAGTAGAGGTTAGATGGTTATGCGCAGGCGCGTCGCTATGGTAACTTGCGGGAGTGAGAGAGACAAAGCGATTGCTTGTCTTGTGTTGTCATAGCAACGGGTAGACTTAAGGTTCGTTCACAATCGAAATAAACAATTTGGTTCGCTTTTGATCGTGATTCAAAACGGTAATTGAGTTCAGAACAAGTAAAACAATCTAATCTTCTACAAAGGCAATTTTTTTCTATTTGTATTGTATTTTCTTTGTAGAAAATTAGATTGTTTTTTTAAGGACTAGAATTAACTGTTACACTGGACTGGAATTATTTTGCCTATCGTGAGAGATATTCCTTGACCTATCCAGACCTGATGTGGCGCGGCTTTGCCATGGAATCGAACGGGAATGAACGAGAGTATACATGTTAACACCTACATGATTTCTCTCATACTTCTCTCCCTGTTTTCTTTTTTTTTTGTTGCCTTGTTTTTCTTTGCAGCCACACTACGACCATGCAAGGTCGTATCTCGCTCGAGAGCAACATCTTCGATGTATCATAGTATAACGTATTATATATACGAAGTATAGAGAGAACGAATCTCGTCTATTACGATTTATGGCATTACCTTATTACCATGCGTAATTCTCCTTCATGTTCAACCAACCAGTATCAGACTCCATTATTCACGTATATATACTCGTGCATCCGCGTTTACTCCATTATTCTTCTATAGAGTTGCGGAGATAAAAAAATAATACCCATCAATATACGATTGTCATTTTAGGAAAAAAAAAACAGTTAGTTGTAGAATGAATTTGAATATGAATCGGAAGGAGGGACGAGATCATTTACTATCTTCTACTTCTTTCTTCAATTATGATTTTTGTAGTGTTAAGATGTAAAATCAATATTTCCGTTTTGTCCCATTGTCACAAATCTTCTAATTCTGCATTATTTTGAAGTTAGAATTCTTACTACATTCCCAAAATCTGTAGCAAAAGATACATTTCTTCTTCTAGTTGAATACATCTGTAGGTAAAGAAAGATAAAGATAAAAAGAATGATGATGATGATAATGATTGTTTATAGGCATGTAATAAAGAATACTTTGGAGTGTTTCTGCGGTAGACTTGGATTGATTGATAGTTGCTTAAATACTCGTTTAGCGATTGGATTATAGTTGCAACTTGTTGAAACGGCGCACGACGACGCCTGCAGCTTTCTCCCTCTCATTTCTGTCAATTAGTGTTTCATCGCAGTCTCAAGTAGACTCATGTCGATCGATTATTATCCCTCGCACTGATCCCACATTGACACATAACAAGACCGCATAAGTCATCAACAAAAAAAAAAAAAAAGAAACTAGTGTATAATAAGATTTTTATTCGCTTAACAAAAAAAAATGTCCTACCTCCACTAATTACAATAATTGGATATAACTCTAAAAGGGTTTTCTATTTCAAACTCAACAACTGACATAATGTTGTGTAATTGCCTGATGAAATGGCTATTTTTGGAATTCATCGAAGAATGTTAGTGTGAGAAATGTTCTGATAATTGTATCGTATCGTCTTTTTGAATTTTAAAATAATTGAGGAGTCGACGTTTCGCTATATTTTGTGTTAGACAAGCAGGTTTTGAATTCATTTACTAAAACCTACTTTTTACGTTATGCTACTATCACTGTAAAAAGAAAGCTACTAATTTAGTTACCAATTTTGGTACTAAATTGTTATTTCTATCTATTTTGATACAAAAATAAAAAAATGTTCTCAAAAATTATAATCAAATTTTTTTAAAACTTTTCAATTATTCTCGAAAAATGGTCCAAATTCAATTATTTTTGATATTTAGTATTTTCATGAAATTTTGCAAAACAATTCAATTATTTACAGAAAGAATGATAAAATTAACTATTTTCATAAACCGTAAAATTTCCCCATAATTGAATTTATTTAGAATAGCATTTTTAAGAAAAATTCTAAAAAAAATCCATTTAACAAAATTTTTATACAATTCTTCAAAATAATTCAATTATTTCCATAAACAATAAAATTCTTCAGAGAAATTCAATTATTTTTGAAAATTAGAAAAGAATCATAGCAACAATTCAATTATTTTCAAAATTAATAAAATTCATCACATGTTTTCAATGATTTTTTATACATCTTAAAATTTTAATTTCAATTCCTCAAAATAATCAATTATTTAAAATTAAAATAATTTTTTTTTAAAATCCAATTTTTTACACAATTTTTAGTATTTTTTTACAGAAATTCAATTATTTTCATATATTTTAATAATATTGTTCGAAAGAATTCAATTATTTACAAAAAATTTAGAATTTGACACAAGAATTCCATTATTTTCTATTATTTTATTGTTGTTTAGAAAAATCAATTATTTTTAATACAAAGTTAATCACATTTTCTAAAAATACTTCAATGTCGTTAAATAACAAAATTATTTACGGAAATTCAGTTATTTTGAGTCATTTTAATAAATTTTTTTTACTCATATTCTTTTGAGAAATTCCATTATTTCTTAACTTTTTTATGAAATTGTTCGAAAGAAATAAATTATTTTAAATACAATTTTAATTGCAGTTTTTTTTAATTAATTCAATTATTCTTTTTGAAATTAATTATCGAATGTGAAATCTGAATAGGTTAACTTGTCATGCGCATGCGTGTCACCATGGTAACCTACAAGAGTGAGAGAGAGACAAAACGTTACTACGAAAATCGATCAAATTATATCGTCTTTTCCGAATTTTCAAACTAATTTAAAGCATAAAAATATTAATAAAAAACTAGATACAGTTTTCTTTAAGTTTTCCTCCTTTTTTTTGGTATTATTCCTTAAATTATCTTTTCAGGAGACAAACACACTTAAAATGATCCGAGATCGATTATAGAGTTCCTTTTTTTCTCTTTAGCGCGAATGATAAAAGGGATCCAAAGGAGTTCGAAGTAAAATCCTGACGCTTTAGGTGACAGAGGCACATGGTGTTTAAACATCCTTTTGGGGCTAAAATTGGGACCGTTGCGGACACACGAGTTTTTGGTGGGGTCTCTCAAACCATTGGGGGTGGGGGGGAGGGGTAAAAAACTCAAGTGCGTTTATCGATCACGAAAGAGAATCGAAAAGAAAAAAAGGGGGGGATGGGGTCCGATAAGAAGAATGAAAAGGTCCGGAATGCCGTCGGACGAGCCCTCGAGGGCATCTACTGACCGTAGCTTCTACCACAGTGGGGAGGGTGGGGGGTACCTTTTACAATCTACACAACTGCAAATTACCGAGTGGGGCCCACTTTGGGTCTTGCGATTTCCCCTTTTTTTCTCTTTTTAACACACACGTGCGTCACGTTTGTTTCTCTCAATTAATTATTACTGATATTATTTGCAAAAACTTATTGCTCTTAATTTTAATTTTTCTCCTGTTCGATAAAGTAGAATTTATCATTCTTTGTTTATACGGGTTGTAGTTTCTTTTTAAATTTTTTTAAATGTTTTTTTTATGTCTTTCTTTTTCTTTTTAAGAATTATAATATTAGTTTAATAATACTTTTAATAATTTATATTTTTTATTAATAGTAATGTTATAATAATTATATTTGTGGCGCGCTCCTAAGGAAGGTAAGAGGCAAACGAATTGTAGGTTAGGTTCGACTTACAATTAGAATAATTAGATTTATCTTGATTAAACGTTTAGTTTTCATTATTTGAATTTGTAACGAATTTTGATGGAATATTTGGAATATAATGAAGACAATAATTTTTAATTCAGATTCTCTTTAGTTTTACTGGAAAAATTACAAACATAACCTCATATATATTTTAGCTTCTTACCTTTCTTTGTAGCGCGTCACATTTTAGCAATAAAATATCGCAATTAGTAATGGAAAACATTATTACTGTAACAGGACAAATTTTTTTATCGTTCTTTCCGCTTTGAATATATTAATAGAATTTTTAAAATTATTGTTATTAATTTCATGATTGAAACTTAGTCTTATCAAATATTATGTCGTTGCGTGTTGAATGAAATAATCCTATATTTTCATTCCAATCGACATCAATAATCTTATATTGCCATCGTTAATAAGAATTCAAAAAAAAATTTTATATTTCCATACTGAAGATTCTCTCTCGGAGTCATTAGTTTTTATTCCATTTCAAACCGACCCAATTCTATCAGTCTTCAATCTACAATATAATCGTATTCCTTTTAACGATATTGTTATTTTCTAGTATTACCATTCCTCTATGTCTCTTATCTTCAATCTGGTTTTTCCATTTCTCTCTTCACATATAGTCGTACCACAGTATTTACGACTATATCGGCGTGCAGTGAAAAAAAAATTGTATATCTTTAAAGATTTTTCATTTATTAAATTAAACAAAATCAATTTATTGAATTGAAATAAAATTTTATTTCAGTGTTTGGAAAAATTTTTTACTTCCTTCTTTTTGTGAAAACAAATGATCTGATTCTGGTTTTATTTATTAATTGAAAAATCTTGACTTCTTTAGTATTGACAACTTGTATGTTACCTTTTCACGAGAAAATAATTAACCTCAAAGAAATCGAAACAAAAACAAACAAGTTTGAGAGAAATTTTATGCATTAGAGCTACTGTAACCTAACCTACAATTACAATTGCCAATGAAATGTAATTTACATGTATATTAAACTTAATAACTTTTTGCCTGGTAATTGTGCGATGCTCATGTATATTAAATTTTATGTATATGTGTATTAAATTTCATTTATATATGTACACGAATCCCCGCCCATCGTGTGCCTAACAAGGCGGAAATCAATGATAATTTATCATAACTTGTTAAAAGCGAAAACTAATTTTAATCCCTCGCAATAATTCAGGGAATTTTTAGAAACCATTTTGCATTGAACACATTATTCGAAAAGATTTCCGAATATTTATTATAACATCTAACAAAATTTGACAGTTTGAGGTTATGTATTTTGTTTTCTTTATTGTCAGCGCTATACAATCAATCTCCAAAAGATTAAAAGTACCATGTGAATAAAATTCGAGATTAAACAAAGTGACATTTAATGAATAAAAAAAAAAGAATCCTGACAATTTTTCGACCAATTAGAGAATATTTAAAGTCGAATGCGGAGAAATATGGAAAAGTTAAGGAAACAAAGCTATTGGCTGTCGTTCTTATAAACTACTGAAACGTCAAGTATGGTAAACTGCGTGCACTTGTGAATGCAAGGAGATAGTATAGACTCTCTTGTCCTTAGAGAGCAGTTGCTTGTTTGTCAATTGTTGACCCATGAAAAGATATACCTTTAAGAGTTGCCGCGCCGTGATAGTGTGTCGCGCATGCGCTATGAATTCGCGGCACGACGACAGCGTTTCTCTCTGATAAAATCGGACAAAACTTCAAGTGCGGATAATCGGCGCGAGAATTTTTTCTTTTTTCTTTTTTTTTGTAAATTCACTCGAGGATTTTATTTACCTATATAGGAGACAAGGTGCACGTTTGACGATAGGGGAATTCCGGGAATTTAAAGCGGCGCCTTCTCTGGGTCGCGAACAATCGACTTTGCGATTCGTCGCGTCAAAGATTTTTCTCGAATAAACGGCCAATCGTTACGGAAAACTCAAGATTGGTTTACTATCTTGATTCGAATTTTTCATGGTTGTTTTTACAGAGAAATTGTTTTTAGATTTGAATTTCCCGCCAGCAGGGGTCGAATTAGCTCTGTGAATCCCCTAAAGAATTAGATGAACTTCAAAAGCGATTAATTTGGAATTTTTTAAAATTTTAATCTTGAATGAATATCGATAGAAATTTTAAATACAAATCCTTCTAAAATCATAATTAAATTTTTCAATGTGTTTAAGTATTTATTTTAAAAAATGCATATATAGAAAAAATGTAATTATTTTTTAAAACTTTTAATTTTTCAAAAGAATTGAATTATTTAAAAATTTAATAACGAAATTCTTTATGAGAATTTAGTTTCAAGAAACGTTCAATTATTCAAAAAATTATTTCTTTTTTTTTTAATAATTAAATTCTTGTAGATTATGTCAAAATAAAAAGTGATTTAAAAATAAATTTTAGTTAAAATTTTACATAATAATTGAATATCAAAAAGCCATATAGCGTAAATTTTTGGAAATAATTGAATTTTGAAAAGATTTAAAATTGAAATCTATGAAAATTGCAGTTCACAGCGTAAATTTTTCGAAGTAATTGAATTTTGAAAAGATTTTAAATTAAAATGTATGAAAATTTGAATTTTTCTTACTTTTAACTAACAATTGTGTAGAGTTAAATTTTTGAAAAAAGTATATTTGATTTCTTAAAATTATTTTAATTTTTTAATTTCAAGAAAATAAAATCTCAAAAGAATTTAATTTTGTACATTTTGAACAATTTGAAGTTATATTTGAATATAAATTATACTCTTTTTTTAATACCTAATAAATAATTTCATGTAACATAACCTAATTTTCAAAATTTTAATAAAATTTTTCGCAAAAATTCAATTATTTCCACAAAATCAATTATTTAGAAAATTTTATTAAAATTTTTAAAAGAAATTGAATCACTATAAAAATTATCAGCATTTTAAATATTTTTATAAATAATCATTTTCTTCTAAGGAATTCAATTATTTTTGAAAATTTTAATAACATTCTTGGAAAAATTTCTCAGGAATTCAATAATTTACAAAATTTTTGATGAATTTCTTCTAAATAAAGTAATAAAATTCTTCGTAGAAATTCAATTATGTTCAAAAATTTTTGTTAAAATTTCAATTATCTTTATAAATAATAAAATTCATCAATATTCAATTATTAAAAAAAAAATTTTAATTCTCTTCAAAATTTTAATTATCTTTATAAATAAAACAATTCTTCTTCAAAATTCAAATATATTTAAAAACTTGAATAAAATTTTTGTTAAAATTTCACAGAAATTCAATAATTTATAAAATTTTAAATAAATTTCTTTGAAGTAATTCAATTATTTTCATAAATAGTAATTTTATTTTAAGGAATTCAATTATTTTTGAAAATTTTAATAAAATTCTTAGCAAAAATTCAATTATCATAAATATGTCAGCATTTCAATTATTTTCATAAATAGTAATTTTCTATTAAGGAATTCAATTATTTTTGAAAATTTGTCAATAATAAATAAATAATATAATAATAATAAATAATAAATAATTTCACGTAACATAACTTAAAATTTAACAAATTTTTCTTATTGACAGAAGCTTGTAATTTTTATTTAAATGCAACTCTCAATTGTTTTAAATGTTTAAAATTAAATTCTTCGCCCTTCCACCAAGACGTGGAATTAAAAATTTAATTTGTCTTTTCCTTTTAAATTACGAAAGTATGATTTTTTCATTTGATTAACTTTTCTTTTGACTATGTCAGATTCTTGCTTAAAAAATATGTAAAGAGAAAAATTCCTTCATTGTAGAAGTGGTCGGAGGAAATGTGGACTGAAAGCAACTAAAAGAAAGAGGCTTAATGGAGAAGAGGAAAATTTGTGTCATGATTGTTTCATAGCATTATTGCGATTAGAGAGTGAGAGAGAGAGAGAGGAGGAACAAAGAAAAAGAGTGCGAGAGACGAGGACCAATGAAAATTACAAGCTATCCGTTGTACGAAACCGACTATCTGAGATAATGCCCGTTCGCCCCGCAGCCATAATGAATATGTAAGACAGATTGTAGGCTAAGAGGGAGCCTCCGCAGCTACCGCTGCGTGATACGGTTGTCCATGCGCAGATTATATTCCCGTCCCTCTCCCAAGCCCCATATGCGTTCCTCTCTGCCTCCCAGCGAGGCATCCAGTAACCGCCGCTCTTACACAGCCGATAACTTATTATTTATAATGATTAAAAAGCCCGAGGAAATCACATGCTATTCTCTTTCGCATTGTCTGTCTCTCTTTACAAAAAACAAGACAGTACTTCTTCTTCTTCTTCTTTTTCGTCTTCATGTCTTGAAAATCATGTCCGATAGAAATGGGATATTCCAATCAAGCACCAGTAATTCGCTCGTCTTCAACTCGTACTTTGTTGTGCGAGAGGTGGACTCGACACTTTAAACGCTCGAAATTATATAGCCTGCTATCTTCACAATCGCAGACTGAATCAGGGCATACTCTTCACGCAAACATAAAATGAATTTCTCCCTCAACATCAGAATATACGTACTTTTTGACAAAGGACAGGCTAATTCCTCTTCCTTTGCCTTTGCATTTTATTATTCCTCTTATTATTAACTGTAATTTTTATAAGGCTTATGTTCGTGGAGATTTTTTTTTTTTGAGAAAAAAAAGAAATTAACCTTTATCGGAGTACTGCCATCAGTTTCTTATGTGACATTTACATGGCAAACGAATTTAATTGGTTCTGCTTTGAAAGTACAATCTTGGTAGGAAGGTATGCTTACACTTTTCTGTCCTTGTCTCGGAGCACTCACTTTGTGTGTTGGAAGAAAAGGATAGAGACGGTTTGGTCCACACATGTCAAGTTTCAAGTTACCCATCCCTGTGTTGTTCTTCGCAGTAACTTCCCAAATGTGTCACTTGTCAAAAGTCTCATTCTTTTTGTGTCAACTACCCAACCTTGCTAGGTGAAATTTTCCTGAATTGTGCCTTGAAAAGTTGAGGAGACTATTATTTATCAATTGTCAAGGGGAACTTTTCATTTTCGTCAAAATATTGTGTAATATGACAATGATTGTTTTTTCAATTTGTTAGGGGAATCCCCGAAGAAAGCGTTCGGAACTATAAGGCCGACTTTACAATGATAGGAATAACAGACTTCGCGCTCGATGTTTAATTTTAAAAAAATTGGCTTTCAAACTAAAAAAAAACAGTAGTACAAAATTTAGCTATCGAAAATTTAATTAATATTTATGGAAATAATTGAATTCTTGTGAACGATTTTATTAGAATTTTTAAAAATAATTGAATTCATGTGATGAATATTGTTATTTATGAAAATAATTGAATTTGCATTAAATTTTATTAAAATGCCACAAAATAATTGAATTTTCGGGAATAATTTTGTTATTTATCTATTTAATAATTTAATTCATTCAAAGAATTATTTTAAATAATAATTGAATTTAAATGTTGACATTTTTTACAATAATTGATTTTCTGCTCAAAATGTAATTAAATTTTTTTTAAATAATTGAATTTCTGGGATGAATTTTTGTATTTCTGAAAGTAATTGAAATGTTGCCATTTTTTATAATAATTGAATTCCTACAAAAAATGTTATTAAAATTTTTTAAATAATTGAATTCCTGAGAAGAATTTTATTATTTCTTAAAATAATTGAAATGTTTCCTTCTTTATATAATTATTGAATTTCTGATGAAAATTTATTAGAATTTTCTAAAATAATTGAATTTCTAAGAAGAATTTCACTATTTATGAAAATAATTGTATTATCAAAAAAATTTTTCTTAAAATGTTTGAAAATAATTGAATTTATGTAAAAAAAATTTCAGTTTTTAAAATAATGGAATTCTTTATTGACATTGTATGAACATTGTTTTAAATTAATTAATTAATTTTTTTAACATAATAAATTTTGTGGAATTATTTTTTTTTTAATAATTGATTTCTTGTGGAAAACTTTATTATTTATTTGTTAAAATAGTTAAATTTTTCGATTATTTTGTTTAAAATAGTATTAAAAATAATTGAAATTCATCCATGAGTTTTGTTATTTATGGAAATAATTGGAATCTAAAAAAGGACTGAAATAGTAGCATAACGTAAAAAAATTAATAAATAGTAGTTTTTGTAGCTGAGTGCTTTATGAAAAAAAGTTAGGGTTCGAGAAAGATAAAAAACACAAAGAGAAAAAGATAATAATAATGATAATAATACTAATATTAACAATAATAACAATAATAATAATAAATAGTGAAGTACGAAAATCAATTTTTAAGAAATAGGATCGAATATAATGAATCTAATTTTTTTCTACTAAATTTAAAAATCGATAAGTACATGTAAGTATTTTGCATTTCTATTATTAAGATGATGATGATGATGATGATGATGTCAAGATTTTCTGAATGGAAAGCGCCACTTTCGACATATAGTATATAATTCCGGAAGCTCGCGTATAGCGCCATAAAGTTTCCCCATAAGCAACACTCGAGTAAATACAAATTGCATTGTAAAGCAAACTGTTGTTTCTTGTGTAGATAAATCAGCACGTGATTTATGAATATAACAATGTGAATTACGAGTAACGCGTTACGCGCCTTCATATATATATATATACACACACATATATTGTTCTATACCCGCATCCAACTAAAGAGAGGCGAAAGCAATGCCAAGAGAGAGGAATTCATGCGAAGATAATGGGCTTTATTCTAAACAAAGCATTCGAGAAAATAAGGAAAACAAAATAAAGAATACAGTCAATTCTTTCTATAGTCAACTTACTATCATCATTCATTTGAACTTCCCGCATAGAGTTCCAAATAAATAAGGGGAAATTGTAGAGGTACCCTTTGTAGGAAAGAGGAACTACCCAACCTTGCGGATCGAAATTTTAGAAGTTTCGAGATTTACTGATTTTATTCGCGTCGATGGGTAATATTGTAGAAGTACCCTTATTATCTTAGTCAAAGTATGAAAAAGGAACTACCCAACATTGGGGATGGAAATTTTAGAATTGTTTCTAGATTAAGGCGTTGGCCTTTAATTGCTTTTATTCCCGATGATGGAAAAAATTGCAGAAGTACCCTAAGTTTCTTAAAATTAGTAAAAGTATGAAATAAACTACCCAACCTTGTTGATTGAAAGTTTACAAATATCAAGACTTACATCCAACAAGTTTGGGTATGTACCAAAAAAAAAAAAGTTAAAGCAGGGTGGGAGAAATGACAAAAAAATATCAAAAATTATTCAGCAGGGTTGGGTAGTTGACAGAAGGGTTGTGACTTCCATCTAGCAAGGTTGAGTAGTTACTAGTTACTAAAAGGAAAATTTACTATTGTGGCCATAGCGTCACATTTGGGTAAATACCAGAAGTAGTACACAAAGCATAATGGTACTTCTACAATAACTTTCCCATCTCCATTGGTCTCCGTCATTTATAATGTAAAATCTGAATCAAAGACTTAAAGAAACAAAAAAATTGTAGAAAAGCATTAAGTGAGAAGCAAAAAAATGACTACAAAATAAAGAAAGTAAAGTAAGAAGAGAAAAAAAAGTAAAAAAGAAGAAAATAATGAAAGTCTTGCGAATGATTTTATTAGAATTTTCCAAAATAATTGAATTTCTGTGAAGAAATTTATTACATTTAAAAATAATTGAATTCTTAAGATGAAAATAATTTATTTATGAAAATAATTGATTTCTTGGTAAGAATTGTATTAAAATCTAAAAAAAACTGAAATATTTTAGAAAATTTAATGAAAAGTTTCTTTAAAATAATTGATTTCTTGCAAACAATTTCATTAAAATATTAGAAAATAATTGAATTCCTGTGAAAAATTCTGATATTTTTGTGAATAATTGAATTCTTCCATAAGAATTTTAAAAAATGTTTTAGATTATTCATTTATTCGTGTAATTGAAATTAAATTTTTAGGAATAATTACATTTGTGGAGCAATTCTAGTAAAACTGCATTAAAAATAATTGAAATCCAGCAATGATTTTTATTATTCATAAAAATAATTAAATATTTGCTTAGAATTTAATTAAAATTCTCGTAAAAATTGAAATTCTGAGAAGAATTTTAATATTTATGGAAATAATTGAATTCTTGTGAACGATTTTATTAGAATTTTTAAAAATAATTGAATTCATGTGATGAATATTGTTATTTATGAAAATAATTGAATTTGCATTAAATTTTATTAAACTGACACAATATAATTGAATTTTCGGGAATAATTTTGTTATGCATCTATTTGATAATTGAATTCTTTCAAAGAATTATTTACAAAAATAATTGAATTTAAATGTTGACATTTTTTACAATAATTGATTTTCTGCTCAAAATTTAATTAAATTTTTTTTAAATAATTGAATTTCTGGGATGAATTTTTGTATTTCTGAAAATAATTGAATTCTTGTGAACGATTTTATTAGAAGTTTCAAAAATAATTGAATTCACGTGATGAATATTGTTAATAATGAAAATAATTGAATTTTGCATTAAAATTTATTAAACTGCAACAAAATAATTGATTTTTTGGGAATAACCGTCATTTATAATTTAAAATCTGAATCAAAGACTTAAAAAAAACAAAAAATCGTGGATAAGCATTAAATGAGAAGCAAAAAAAAGAGACTACAAAAATAAAGAAAGTAAAGTAAGAAGAGAAGAAAGAAAGTAAAAAAGAAGAAAAAGTGAATTATTTTCAAGTGTCAGTGACGAGAGAGAGAGAGAGAGACAGAGAGAGAGAGAGAGAGAGAGAGAGAGAGAGAGAGAGAGAGAGAGAGAGAGAGAGAGAGAGAGAGAGAGAGAAGAGAGGTCGTTGGCATGGAAGAACCAGTGCTCTGGCACCTCTTGCAATTTCTTGCAAGTCTCGGAAACAGAGCAAGAAGGGTGTGTTGGGGGTAGAAAGGGGTGAAAAGGGTAGAAACAGGGTTGCAAGAGAGTTCGATCGAAGTACGTCGGACAGCAAGGAGGCGCCGACACTGCGCGCCACACCCTAATGCAGCAACTCCATTGATTATTGTTGCTGGTGCACTTTCTGCCCCCGGCAGCCCCAAGTCGACCCACAGGTGCCTCACACCATTCGCTCTAAGGAAAACCCAGTAGCAACCTCTCAAAGTAAATGTATTCACATTACACCACCAACAGTTATTTATCGTCTTCATGTCCCATATTTTTATTGCCCCACAACTTATTACTGTCCTTTAATAAGACACTTTAAATGGATCATTACCCCGCATTGAATATTTCACGCCAATCTCCACGCCATAACAAGACAAGAAAAAAATAACAACAAAGATGAAAAAGTTATTGTAGAAGCACCATTATAAACCGTTTACCGTCTTACCGTCTTAAAACAAAAATAATTTTCTAAAAATCAAAAACTACGTTACAATCATTAGAACTTGAAATAAGGCTATTTTAGTCAAAAATGTTTCAAATCTTAAACGATTTTAGTCAGAGGATTAAGACTTTTCTGTAGAAAAATTTTTACCAAATCGGATAATAAATTTCTACCAAAAATTAAAATAATGAACGTCTACGGTAATTGAATATTTTTAATAACAACGTTTCTCGAGATCGAACAACGGAAACAAGAAAAATTACAATCGAGGAGTCAAGTAAAATTCTACAAGTCACTATAGTGAGGCTGTTAATCATGTCTCCCTTGTTTGATACGCTTTCTAATTATTTAGATTAGCATGACACCGTGCGTTGATATTTTAAATTTGTTTTATTCCACCCGACAGCTCCTTATATTATTTTTCGCAAAAGGGAAAAAGAAGAACAAAATTCAGAAAAGCATTAAATATTTCTGTTATTTAGTTCAGGTACTTAAATCAAGTTTAAACCGGATTAAAATTAAAATAATGCGACCGAAATTAAAAAAAAATAATGTACTTTTATGATTCGTCTTGAGTTTTTCTTTTTTGTAATTATATTTTACAATCTATTTTGTTTTTGTCTATGATTGTTGTGGAAGCACCTTTAAGTATAATAACTATAAACTGTTGTGAAACCACCTTTTTCACAATTTTCTACCGCCCATTGTTTTTTGCAAATTCATTTTGTTCGTGTCTATGAAATAATAGTTGTTGTGGAAGCACCTTTAATGACGTTAACTATAAATTATTGAAGAATAACTTTTTACTTAGAATAATTAAAATTACTTTCACTAATAGTAACATTTTTCATGTAAATTCAATTTTTTAAAAGTTTTCATAAAACTTGAAGCATGAATTTTATTATTTTTATAAATACTAAAACTCATCGAAGAATTTCAATTATTTTTAATGCAATTTAAAATTAAATAGTCAAAAAATTCATTTTTTTAAAACAAATTTAAATAAAGTCTTCCACAAGAATATAATTATACAAAAAAAATAATTTTATAAAATTTATTATTTTTGAAAAAAAATAATTATTTAATTTAAAACAATGTTTATAAAATTCTAATAAAGAATTCAATTATTTTCAAAAATAAAAATTTTTCTACATAAATTCAATTATTTTCAAACATCTTAATAAAGTTTTTCTTAATAATTCAATTATTTTTATAAATAATGAAATTCTTCTGAGAAATTCAATTATTTTAGAAAATTTTAATAAATTTTTATCAGAAATTCAATTATTATATAAAAAAGGGAATATTTCAATTATTTCCGAAATAATAAAATTCTTCTGAGGAATTTAATTTTTTTTTAAATTTTAATAACATTTTATGTAGAAATTCAATTATTATAAAAATTGCAAAATTTCAATTACTTTCAAAAATACAAAAATTTTTCCCAGGAATTCAATTATTTTGACAAATTTTAATTCCATTTTGAGCTGAAAAACAATTATTATAAAAAATGTCAACATTTCAATTATTTTCAGAAATACAAAAATTCTTCTCAGAAATTCAATTATTGAAAAAAAATTTAATTACATTTTGAGCAGAAAATAAATTATTGTAAAAAATGTCAACATTTAAATTTAATTATTTTTTAAAAATAATTCTTTGAATGAATTAAATTATTAAATAGATAAATAACAAAATTATTCCCGAAAATTCAATTATTTTGTGGCATTTTAATAAAATTCAATTCAGATTAAATTTTTTCATAAACAACAATATTCATCACATGAATTCAACTCTTTTTAAAAATTCTATTAAAATCGTTCGCAAGAATTCAATTATTTTCATAAATATTAAAATTCTTCAATTATTTTCATAAATAACAATATTCGTTTTAAAAATTCAATTATTTGCAAAAGTAATGAATTACTTCATGAAAATCATCTGTTATTCCCATCATTGTAAAATCGGCCTTATAGTTCCGAATGCTTTCTTCGGGGATTCCCCTAACAAATTGAAAATAACTCACAAACAAGCTGAAATAGGACCTACGCAGAATAAAGCCTCTAAGTTTTTCACATTGAAAGGAAGTTTTTAATTTTTCAATGAGAGCGAAAAGGATAGAAATATTTTTTCTTTTTTCTAGAAAGAGGCAAACGATATTTCCATTCTTATTTCCCTCGTGTAATATTTAACATATAAAAGTGTTTCATTCTGCACAAATTTAAGGATATAAAAATTAATTCATTATAAAAAACTGCCAGTGATGTTTTACTAATCCAAAAGTGTAAAATTTGCTAACGTCATGGTTGGAATTAAATAAAATAATTCTTCTGCTTCTTAAATAAACTTGAGGCATAGCAAACTGTCAGAAGAAACAAATAAAATAATTAAAATTAAGTTGGACTAAATTCCCAGAATAAAATACTTATTTAAGACGCGATTTGAAGAATGGGACCTTAGAAGCAAATCATTTTTAGGTTATGTTGGCGTTACTTTTCATTCTCGTTTGAAAGTTTAAGTTACTGCACATTAAGGGCAGTCTTTATTAAATATTTTAGTCGCAATGAAGATTCAAGCATTAATAATTCACATTGACACTTGATCCTTTTTTTCTATTTTTAATAAAATGAAATTTTACATAACCAAAATTGTTTGGCTTCTAAGGTCCCTTTCTTCAGATCGCGTCAGAAATAAACAAATTATGATTATTATTATTGTTGTTGTTATTTTTATTATCGTTTTGTGTCCGGTACGTGATGTCTAATCGCCGTTTGTTTTAATAGGATAATAATCATCGTAAATTCTTTGCGGATTCCGTAACTCGTTGCTTCTTCTTATCCAAGTCTCTCGTTGCAGGTAATCGGACATGTTCCCGATACGAGAAACAGGACCACATACGTTTTCCTTACAAGTTTTCTAGCTTTGCGCTTTGATCAATATCTTCATTCGGCTTGAATCTTGTTGTGATAATTGGACGGATACGTATCAGAATGTATCGATTTAGTATTAGATTGCAGGGGGAAATTTCAATAAATTTTTCTCCTCCATTTGTATAAATACCAAATTCTCAACGGGGATATCAAGTTTCATTCCCTGCAGTCTATCTCCTTCACGTAGCATCAGGTGCGATAAATTTTGCCTTGTTACGGTCACTAACCTTAATAATTAATTGTAGAATAATGAAGAGAAGAAAATAATTAATATTTAGTTGGATCAATTTTATACCAAAAACAGAGCTCGGATTGTGCGACTTTTTCGACTTTTTTCGACTTTTCTAAGGAAATGTGACTTTTTTCGACTTTTTTGTGAAAAGATGTGACTAATCGACTTTTTCCAGATTTTTTTAGTAAAATGTTTAAAAGTAATTGAATTTTGAAGAAGATTTTGATATTTTTAAAAATAGTTTAAATTGTAGGAAGAAATTAAAAAAATTTGAAAATAATTAAATTTCTGCTATGAATTTTCTTGTTTTTTAAAATAATTGTATTTTGCAAAGAATTTTATCAGAACTTTTGAAAATAATTAAATTTCCATGATGAATTAAATTTGAAAATAATTGAATTTTTAGGATGATTTTTTTATTTATAAAGATAATGAAAATTTTGACAATAATTTTATTGAAATTCTTCGCAAATAATTGAATTTCAAAGAAGAATTTTATTATTTATAAGGATAATTGAAATTTTGAACAGATTTTTTAACAAATTTTTAAAAGTAATTGAATTTTTAAGAAGAATTTTGATATTTTTAAAAATAGTTGAAATTGTGGGGAAAATTTTAAAAAATTTGAAAATAATTGAATTTCTGCGATGGATTTTCTTATTTTTTAAAATAATTGTATTTTGCAAAGAATTTTATCAGAACTTTTGAAAATAATTGAATTTCCATGATGAATTTTATTATTTATGAAAATAATAATAATTTAGACTAGAAATAAAATTTTTTTTTTTGAAAATTCTTAAATTTCTAGGATGAATTTAATTATTTATAAAAATAATTAGAAATGTACAGAAATAAATAAATAATTGAAATTATGACAAGAATTTCGTTATTTATAAAGATAATCGAATTTTTGAACAGATTCTTTTTTAAAAATGTTTAAATATAATTGAATATTGAAGAAGAATTTTGATATTTATAAAGATAATTGAAATTTTAAGAATTAAAAAAAAAATTTTTGAAAATAATTGAATTTCTGGAAAGAATTTTCTTACTTTTGAAAATAATTAAATTTCCATTATGAATTTTTTTAGTCATGAAGATAATGATAATTTGACGAAAAAATTTGAAAATTATTGAAATTCTGGGGAGAATTTTATTATTTTTGAAAAAAATGAATTTTAGAGAAGAATTTTATTATTTCTGAAAATAATTGAAATGTTCCCATCTTTATATAATAATTGAATTTCTGATAAAAATTTATTAAAATTGTCTAAAATAATTGAATTTCTCAGAAGAATTTTACTATTTATAAAAATAATTGAATTATTAAGAAAAATTATATTAAAATGTTTGAAAATAATTGAATTCATGTAAAAAAAAATTTATTTTTCAAAATAATTGAATTCCTGGGAAGAATTTTTGTATTTCTAAAAGTAATTGAAATTTTGCCATTTATTGTAATAATTAAATTTTTACAAAAAATGTTATTAAAATTTTTTAAATAATTGAATTCCTGAGAAGAATTTTATTATTTCTGAAAATAATTGAAATGTTCCCTTCTTTATATAATAATTGAATTTCTCAGAAGAATTTTACTATTTATGCAAATAATTGAATTATTAAGAAAAATTGTATTAAAATGTTTGAAAATAATTGAATTTATGTAGAAAAATTTCTATTTTTGAAAATAATTGAATTTCTTATTAAAATTTTATAAACATTGTTTTAAATTAAATAATTAATTTTTTTCAAACATAATGAATTTTATAAAATTATTTTTGTGAATAATTATAGATTCTTGTCGAAGATTTTATTTGAATTTGTTTTAAAAAATTGAATTTTTCGACTATTTAATTTTAAATTGCATTAAAAATAATTGAAATTCTTCGATGAGTTTTAGTATTTATGAAAATAATAATATTCTTTTTGGTATCAATTCGTAACACATTATATTTGATTCACTTTTTTGGTTTAATTAGTAACAAATTAGTATTTGATCCACTTTTTTGGTATCAATTCGTAACACATTAGTATTTGATCCACTTTTTTGGTTTAATTAGTAACATAAATTAAGTATTTGCTCCCGTTTTTGGTATCAATTCGTAAAAAAATTAACAATTTGATACTTGTCCAACGGGAAACAAATTTAAATGTTAACCTTTCACGGCAAGCTTCCAATTTTCATTTTAATCACCCAAGTCAAATATAAATAAAAAACGATCCAAAAAGGCGGACATTTAGAAACTAATAATTAAACATCAAGTAAAGGAATAGAAGAGAATTTCAAAGCACACATACAAACACACATATATAGTGATTATATAAGAAAATAGTTATAATATGATAAAGTTAAATTTATAAAATGTGAAAAACAACTTGACGTGAAATATAACTGATTTTGCAAATTGAAATAGATGCAAATAATAATAATAATAATGATAATAGTAATTGTAATATACATGGAGTATAAAATAATGTCGAGAAATTCATAAAAATATTCTCCTTTCATCTCTAGTTAAGTAAGCACTTTCATGGTGGATTTTTATCAGATGTCAGTTATCTAAAAATGTAAAGTGCCTCTAGATATTGGTAAGAGATTGTATTTCTAAGTGGTGTGTAGGTGGCAACCTGATTCTCGGTAGCACTGCTCCACAACAACTCAACATTGCAATCTAACAGGTGCAAATGAGCAACTATATAAGCAAAAAATAAATAAATAAATAAACAAAATTTCTTGTTACCCGACACACTGTAATTTACTCAGAAATTTTATTTATTATTTATATACATTTAATGTTACATATATTTCTTTTCATAATAAATACAACAACAAAAAAACACTTGTTGAAAAAATCAAAACTTGTTATATAAAAATTCTTTTCGAAATTTAATATGTTTTCATATAGTAAGCAGCAAAATTCTTAATATAAAAAAAAATATTTCGAAAAAAGGAAATAATAATAATTATCTATAATAATAAAGTTCCTGATCCGGTAATCTGCAAGTAATTGTTTGCTTTTGTTGCATAACTTTTTAGATAATTTTTCTTTTCAAATATTTTTAATTTTCAAATTAATGTATTGAAAATCATCGAATTATTGCAAAGAATTTTATCTAAAAATTCGATAATAATAGAAATCCTTCTAAAAATCCTAATTAAATTCTCGTGAAGAATTTTATTAAAATTTTTTGAAAATCCTAATTAAATTCTTTTGAAGAATTTTTTTTTGAGTTTTTTTTAAACAAATTTTTCATTAAAATGTTTCATTAAAAATTTTAATGAAAATTTTGAAAGTAATTGTATTTTAAGGAGAAGAATTTTATTGAAATTGTATTAAAAATAATTGAATTCTAGCGAAGAATTTTAATACTATTTATAAAAATAGTTGAAACGTTTCGAAAAATTTATTAAGATTTTGAGAAATAATTAAATTGGTATGGAGAATTTTATAGAAATTATTGAAATAGAATTTTATGGAAATTTTTGAAAATAATTAAATTTTTTCTTGTAATTTTATTTAAATTGGATTAAAAATAATTTAATTCCTTCATAAAGAATTTTAGTATTTTTATTTTTACAAATAATTAAATACACTGAAAGAAAATGTATAATAAATTTTGTAAAAGTATTTTACAATTTAGTAAAGTTATATTAAAATTAATTTAAAATTCTTGATAATTGATGTAATTATATTAAATTCCACATAATTTTTTTAAAAGTCTAGTATTTTTTATATCAAAATTTCAGTATGTTGCACTTGATCCCTAAATACTAAAATACTTTTTCAAAATTTAATATACATTTTCTTTCAGTGTATAGTTTCAAAGAATTTGATAAAATTTTAGGAAATAAATAAAATTTATGAAAATATTCAAAAATATTTTTTAATTCATCCGAGGAATTTAATTAAAATTGTTTTAAAAATAATTGAATTCCTTTAGAGAAATTTACTATTTATAAAATTAGTTGAATTCTTGCGAAGAATTTTATTATATATTTACAAGAATAATTTAATCATTTTGAAGGATTTAGAAAAATTTTTGAAAAAAATTGAATTTTTTCGAAGTGTGTTAAAAATATTTCTAATTTTCTAATTTTATTTTGACTATAAATTTGAGAATAAAAAATTTTGTAATTTGCATAACAACAAATTGAATAACACGTTCCGCGCGTAATATTTGCTGGTTATAATAATAATGATAATAATAATAATGATAATGATAATAATAATAATGATAATAATAATAATAATGATGATAATAACGATAACAAATATTTTTGAGGTACCTATACTTTTTCGGGAGTGCGTAAAGTTTTTATGACGCGTCCAAGTGGTGATTAGTGTCAATAATTCTGACAGTTGGTTGCTAACTGAGATTTGGATTTTTAGCCCACTCATCGTTGTCATTTTCTGGTGGCTGGCACGCGTCGATATTTAAAGCAGCAATGTCATCCCCAAGTTCTCGATCCTCTCATCGCTCATTCATATATGAAACTCAGCAGCACGCCCCTGACATTCGTCTCTTTCTCGCCTCGCCACCACTAAATTTTACACTTCAACTTAAATAACTTTATTTTTCTCAAAAGAAACAAAAAATAACATTTAAATTTAAACCAAAATAATTTTTTTCCTATTTTTTAATGATATAATATTATTTTACCGTTTTTTGGGCCAATTTTACCGACTGCCGGTAATTTTTTTACCAACAGTCGGTAATTTTAACAGACAAATGTCATTTTTAGCAACTGTTGGTAATTTTAGTTTTAGTCGATAAAGGAAAATATGAAATCGGAAAGAAAACTTATTTTTTCTCATCAAGAATGCAAAGTAACGATTCGGTGCGAAATCAGCTTAATGTGAGAAGATACATTTTTTTTGGTAACGTGGACAAAAGAAGGATGAGCGTTTCTGTCAACTTTCCTTCCCCCTCTTTTTTGCTTCCACTGTCTCCACCCACTAAAGTAAGTGCCCTTATGTGGTGTCTGCAAAAAAAAAAAAAAAAAAAAAAATACTCTTTATTCGAATGGCACAATGAGTGTAGAATGTGTTGTGTGAGCAATCGTGGCGTGCACACACAATGCCACTTGGATACAATCTGGTATACATTGGCCAAAAAAAAAGAAAAAGAAAAAAAAACTGAACAGTGAAACATTTAGGTGAGTGCGACTCATCGTGAATTGGAGAAATTCCCTCGAGTCGGCCACGTGGGAACGGGACACGTTTCCAATTCGACGAGAGATATCCCTTCTTGAGTTAACGCACATACAGAGAAAAAAAGCCCTTCAAAAGAGCTTTTATCTCGAGGTCCATTTCCATTCCAGATTCCATCAAAAGAAAAAGATGCGCTTTATATGTTCTCCCATCCAATCAATATTCCTCTTTATTCCACAAGGAAATTATACGATTAGTCAAATATAGAAGGTTGAATAATTATTTGAAATCAAGTTTTCCTTTTTCTTTTTTTTTTGGCGAGGACAATTTTATTTTTGTATTTGTAGTGTTGAGCACGGAAAAATTCAATTATTTTTAAAAGTAATAGAAAACAATTAAAATAACAAAAGAATAAAATAATTTATTAAATATTTCAATGTTTTTTTAAAAATAAATTCTCATAAAGAATTCTGTCAAATTATTTTCGACAATTTTTAAAAATTCTCATTCAAAATTTAATTATTTTTAGAAATTATAAAATTGTTCTCCGAAAATCAATTGTTAAGAAAAAGTTTGAATAAAATTCTTGGCAAAATTTCAATTAGCTTCGAAAATTTTCATCACTTAAATAATTTTCAATAAAAATTTTACAGGAAATTCAATTGTTTACAATTTTTTTTTTATAAATTTCTTCGCAACATAATTCAATTATTTTTCTAAATAATAAAATTTCCACAGGGTTTAATTATTTTTCTAAATAATAAAATGCTGTTATGAAATTGAATTATTTTCATAAATAATAAAATTTGAATTCTTCTTATTTTTAATAAAATTTGAATCAAATTCCTCCATAAATGTTATTGTTATCAAAAATTTTTATCAAAATTCGTCAAACGAATTGAATTATTTTAAAATTTGATAAACTTCTTTATCAGAATTTAATTTAAAAAAACATTTAAATATTTAATAAATTATTTTTCTGTATTTAAAATTTTAAATAATTGAATTTTCAAATAATTTTCAAAGAATTCAATAAATTTAATTAAAATTTTCAATTTTCATAATTTATTAAAAATAAAATATTAAAGTATAGAATATTAAAAAAAATTGATTTAAAAATGAATTTCAGTTAAAAACAAATGTATTTAAAAATTGTCCAAGGATCTTTTCAAAAATTACTTAAAATAATGAATTTATAGAAAAATTTAAGTTAATATTGAAAAATAAATTTAATTTTGGAGACGTTATAAATTTTTGCAGAAAGTCAACTGTTTTTATTTCTTAATTCTTATAAAGAATTTTATTAACAAATTTTTAAATAATTGAATTCTCAAAAAAAAATCATAAAGATGATTAAAATTCTGCGATGAGTTTTATTAATTCATGAAAATAATTGAATTATTGCTAAGAAATTTAAACAGAATTTGTAAATATTTCAATTCCAGTGAAATTTTTGTTATTTAAGAAAATCATTAAATATTTCTGTAAAATTTTATTAAAATTGTTTTTAAAGAATTGAATTCTTTTAAAAAACTCTAATCGTGAATATTGAAAATCTTTGAATTGAGAAAATTTTTTTTAAAATAATTGAAATATTCCCAAGAATTTATTTTATTAAAATTTTTCAAAACAAATTGAATTTTGGTGAAGAATTTTATTATTTTTAAAGATTTTTTCAAATTTTGACGAGAATGTAAAAAAAAATTATTGAACAGAATTGAAATTTGGGGAAAAATGTTTATTAGGTAAAATTTAAAAGAAAAAAGATTGAATTTTTTCAAACATTTGTAACGTTTTCAAAATTCAATTTGTGAAGAGTTTTTAATTATAAAATTCTTCCTAAGAATTTTTTTTAATTGTGACGCGCTCCAAAGGAAGGTACCTAAGAAGTAAATTAATTATAGGTTAGGGTCGTGTTAGATTTCTCTTGATTAAATGTTTATTTTTAATTATTTGAATTTGAAGCCAATTTTTATTGAATACTTTGGATATAATGAAGACTTGAAGATAAATAATTTTTAATTAATATTTGATTTTCTTTCTGTATTTTTACTTGAAAAATTAAAAACATAACCTCAAATTTTTTTGCTTCTTAGGTACCTTTCTTCGGAGCGTGACAAAATTATAAAATGCTTCCTAAGAATTCTTTTTAATTATAAAATTCTTCTTCTTAATTACAAAATTATTTTTAATAATCAATTAAAAATATAGAAAAAAAAATTAAATATTAATGTAAAATTAAATATCTGGAGAAATTTATCAGAACTTTTTCCACTGGTCAGTTTAAAAAATGCACATTTACGTCTCGGTACATGGTAAGTGTTACATGACACATGTCTGAGTTGTGTCGTGTCGTGTCGAATGGAGAAAATCGTTCCTCTAACCTCTGTGGGGATCTAATAAATATTCAAAGTTGGATTTTAGTGAATGCGACGCGTTACTGGAATATGAAGGAGTTTCTCGACAATGGTGTTAACTCTCGCGCGCGTCTTAAAATATGCGAGGGTCTCGGCAAGCCGGTGATTTAATATTCGCACGTATCCATAGTGGTCCAGGTTTCAACTTGTCATTATAATATTATATTTACTGCACATACGAGATGAATCGAATTTTTTCCCTTTTTTCCGCAAAACAAATTCTCCTTGTTGTTGAAAAACAAATTATTAAGGTATTTCAACAAATTTTTCGGTAATTAAGAAAAAGAAATTCTTTCTAGAGACTTGAAAAGTTTTCCTCTCTTTAAAAATTTCAATAAAAGTTTCTGTCTTCAAAAAAGAAATTTTTTTTGTCTACCTGATGATAAAAAAAATTATATTTTCTTTTTTTTTGGAAATGAACTTGCGGCAAGTGACCCAGGGGGCATAAGAGATAATCCAGGACCCCGCATTTCCTGTATTCGGAGCTTGAATATCAAGTGAAGCGTGGAATTTGACTGGAGGCTTCAATCGATCGTGGCCAATGATATTTTTGAATAAAACAACGGTGCATTTTTTAGCCTTGAGCAAAAACTCGGCTCGATAAGAAAGATGATAAACTTGAGAAAAAAATAGGTGAAAGACGAAGGATGAAGAAAAAAAAAGAGGATAAACATTAAAGTTGCTTTCGAGTAACAAGAAGTTGTTTAAGAAAAAGATTTCTATTCATAGGCGAGGGGGCTGGGGGTGAAGAAGAAAGGAGAACGACCCCTCGTGTCCGGTTGAATGTTCCTAATGAACCAACGACCGGTTTCTTTCCTGTTTAACTTGGAAAACTAACAAAATAAAAACCGCCCTAAGTATCGCAAAACACAACACACATCGTACCTGGCAATAATTGTCACTGTCTAAGCAACTGTATACAATTGTGGCATAAAAAGGATAATTGAGAGGAAAATTCACTTTGGAAATTAAGTCTTGTTCTTGGTTCGATTTTGACGCACTGGAACAATCCGAGTGGCATGTGAGCTTCCCACTTATCTACTGAAACCTATACTATTTATTAATTTTTTTACGTTATGCTACTATTTCGGTCCTTTTTTAGATTTCAATTATTTTCATAAATAACAAAACTCATCGATGAATTTCAATTATTTTTAATACTATTATAAACTAATTAATCGAAAAATTCAACTATTTTAACAAATCAATAATAAAGTCTTCCACAAGAATTCAATTATTAAAAGAAAAAATAATTTCATAAAATTTATTATGTTTGAAAAAAATTAATTATTTAAATTAAAGCAATGTTTTAAAAATAAATTATTTTCATCTTAAGAATTCAATTATTTTGGAAAATTGTAATAAAGTTTTGTATCAAAAATTCAATTATTGTAAAAAATGGAAATATTTCAATTATTTCCGGAAATAATTATTTTCTTCTTAGGAATTCAATTATTTTTGAAAATTAGAAGAAATTCTTAGCAACAATTCAATGATTTTCAAAATTAATCAAATTCATCACGTGATTTCAATGGTATTTAAAATACGATTTTTCAAGAATTGCAAAAAAAGGAATTATTCTTAAAAATTTAATTTCAATTCCTAATAAAACTCAATATTATTTACAAAAAAATATTAGAATTTTTCCCAGGAATTAATTTCTTTCAAAATGTTTAAAAAAAATTGTTCGAAAAAAGCAATTATTTTAATAGAATAATTTTAAGTCAACTTTTTTAAAATAATTCAATTTTTTTTTTAGATCTTTATAAAATTCTTCCCAGAAATTCAATTGTTTTTCGCGACATTTCAATAAAATTCTTAGAAAAATTCAAATATTTTCAAAAATAACAATATTCATCACAAGAATTCAATAATTTTTAAAATTAATAATTTATTTCTTGAAAATTCAATTATTTGAGAGATTTCTAATAAAATTGTTTTCAAAAATCAATTATTTTCATAAATAATAAGTTGCTTTATAGGAATTCAATTATTTAAAAAAAAAATGTTATAAAATATGCGACAAATACTTTCAATTTTCAAAAAAATTTTAATCGAATTCTTTGTAAAATTTAATTATTTTTAAAAACTTTTTTCAATTTAACGATTCTTAATATTTACTGTTTTCACAAAATTTCAAAAATAAATTCAATTATTTAATATTTTTCTGTAAAAATCTTCGTAGGAATTCAATTTTTTTCGCATGAATAATAAAGAGTTTACAGGAATTCAAATATTAAAAAAAATTTCATAAAATTCTTTTCAGCAATTCAATTGTTTTTGAAAATTTTAATAATATTCTTAGCAAGTATTCAATAAGTTTAATAAATAACAAGATTCACCTCAAGATTTTCAATTATTTTTAATACAATTTTACAGGAATTTCTAAAAAATTCTAATTATTCTTGAAAATTTAATTTCAATTCGCTTAAAAATTCAATTATTGAAAAAAAATTTATATATTTTTTTAAATCTTTGGACGAATTTATATATTTACATATAAATAATAATTGTTTTAAAGAATTTAATTATGTTAATAAATAACAAACTTATTCACAAAAATTCCAATTTTTTGAGGTTTTTTAAATAAAAACTTCTTTGCAAAATTCAATTATTTTCAATTTTCATAGATAACAATATTCATTATAAAATTTTATAATTGTTTTTAAAAGAAAAAAATGTCTTCTATAAAATTCAATTATTTTCCAAAATTCTAATATAAAATTGTTCGCAAAACGTAAATTATTTTACAAAATGAAATTGTTAGCAAAAATTAAATTATTTTCCTAATTAAGAAAATTCTATTTCGGAATTCCATTGTTTTCAGTCATTTTCATAACATTCTTTGCAAAATTCAATTATTTATAAAATTTTTACAAAAATCTTCGTAAGAATTACATTATTTTCGCAAAAAAAAATTTTTTTAGGATTTCAATTATTTAAAAAATTTTAAATATAAGAATTTTCATGTAAGTGGTCGAAAGAAATCAATTATTTGAAAATTATAATAAAATTCTTCACAAGAATTAAATTATTTTTATAAATATATTTAAATTCTTTTATTAGTAATTAACGAGATTTTATTTTGTCAATTTTAATTTTTCGATTTCTACTTTTTAACCACTTTTTTTTTCATGCTACTTTTTGATACTTTTTCAAAATTAACTATTTCGAGTGCGAAACCTATGCGTAGAGAATATTCTAGGAGAAGAGAGGGGGGAAATCTACGATAAGTATGAAAAATTTTGTAATTATGTAAATATTCAGTAAATTCTTCCACAATTATTTAATAAATTAATTTTTTTTCGATTTTTACGTATATAAAACGTAAAAGAGTGTTTTTCTTTTACATTTTATATACGTTTTTCAAAAATAGAAAATAAATTAATTTATTAATTTTTAATTATGCTTTTTCGTCTCATTGGTCGGGGCTGAATGGAGGGGGCACGAAGGGGCGGAGCTAGAGGCTCGATTTTAATTTTCAGCTAAGTTTTCATCCGCGATTATAGTTTTTAAAAACAATTTTAAAACACTACCAAAGAACTCATGAAATAGAATGAATTTTGTTCTAAAAAGCACTACGTATAGTAGTTATTTCCAATAAATATAAACGAAGTCTTTTTTCTTTAGAAAAGTATTTAAGCCCCGCCCCTTGTGTTTCACTGGGCAATTGAGCGGTAGAGGGGGTTAAAAGGCGGAGCTAGACTCGCGTTCATCCGTCCCACTGCATACTCCACTAGTTCCCGATTGGACAATCGGTTTTTCGGCAAATTTCTTTCCTCCTTCCGCGTGTAAACTCAGTTTTTTTTCCTATTTAATTTACTCATCACCGTTAATTCTAAGGGTGAAATTAAAAATTTTGAATTCTCCTCGCTTTGCCAGTGATTTAGTGACTTTGTGAAATTTCCATAATTCGCGTTAAATTGAGTATAGATAATGTGTGTGGATAAGTCGGCAAAAGGACATTTGAAAAGCAAAAGGAGTTTCTGTTTTGTGGTGCCGCAAACGAGAAACCAGTTCATCACTATTGAATGGCTGGCCTTGTCCAGATGCTTTATCTCTATACGTAAGGAACTTAGTAAGCCATTGTGATGCCATAGAAGTAACTGCTGTAATCTTACGATTCGCCATTTTAACCTTTAACGTAATTTTTCTCTCTCAAAGTTTTGCGCTCTTATTTTTCCATTAAAATGCTTTCAAAAAAAAAACATTAAAATTGAAAAATCGCGAAAATTGTATTTACTCTTATATTAACACTGTAAAAATTGGATTTGATTTTCAATCATTTCCGTTTTGCTTTTTCAGACTTTGATTTTGTTTTTGTACTTTAAACATAACTGAAAAAAGAGGCATCATAATTTTTGTATTTCAAAATAAAAACTTTGAAAGCAGGTAATTAAACTATCGGTGAGAAATTGGATAATCAAAAACCTAGCGAAATTGTGAATTCTAAAAAGTAAATAATCTTTTTTATTTTTTATTTTTTTTTTGCTTAAGAGTCCTTTTTATCATTTACGGAATCCTGTTTAGAAATTCATTTACATATATAACTATGGAGACAAAAACTCTCTCGGCGACTTGGAGAGAATATATGATCCGGAGAATTCGCATATAGCAAGTGTACAATTGGCGTGTTCTCTTTCTCTCTTTCTTTCTATTTGGCAAGTCCATATCTGGCAAATGCGTAAGATCAATCGATTTGAAATGTCCTCCCGAATACATTAGCATTAATTAAAATACGTTTTTTGCACAACGATAAGTACAAAGTAGAGTTCCGACTTCGCAAAGTATGAAATAATCGCGCGATTGTCAAAAAAATAAAAAAAAAATAAAAAAGAAGAAGAAGATACACTCACACAGAGAGAAAAAATCATATAATAAACGACAGAACACAAAATTCATCTTCCTTGGAAACTTTTAAAAGCGGTTAATTATCCTTTTTTTTAGAGGTAAAGGATATAACGTAACAGAAGAAATGACCTCGACGAATTTTATGTTAATTTTGTACTATTATTATTTTCAACAAAATAACCAACGACTATTGTACTGTTAAAAGTGTCATTATAATAGAATTTTGAAATAAAGAAATAAGATAAATTACAGAGTTTGGGTATTATCTAAAATAAATTTATGTCTTAGAAGTATTTTGCAAAACATTTTAATGCAATTTGACAAATTTTTAGATTCATATTGATTGTTTTTTTCTGTATTTCAAAATCTCTAAATTTCAATCGCTAACTGATTTTTTACTTTTGAATTAAGTTTTACTAATAAATAGGTAACTAATCTCTAAATTTTAATTAGTAACTGACTTTTCGCTTTTGAATAAAGTTTTAATCATAAATTAGTGAAAAAAAATTACTATTCGGTAGTAAAATTTACTGATTCAAAAGGAAACAGTTTTTAAAAATAACTGAATTATTGCGAAAAATGTTATTAAAAAAAAGTTTATTTATGATTTAAATTTTTAGAAATAATTCATTGTTATAAATTGTTTTAAATTAAAATCTTTGAAAATTTGAATTGTTTTTAGTTTTCATTAAAAATTCTATGGAACAAATTTTTTTTACAAAGCTTACTTGAAAATTTTTAAGATTATTAAAAAATTTTATTTTCTAATGCGTATATTTAATTGAAGAATTGTTCGAATAATCTAATTTTCACGTAAAATTGAATTGTAAATATATATAAATTTGAAAATTCAATAAAGAATTTTTTCAAAAATTATAAAAATATATGATTTAGAAAAAAAATTTTGTTAAAAAGTCTAGAAAATATTAATTTTATTTCCATTATTAGCATTTTAAAGAATTTTTCACTAAAATTTTTCTTTAAATCAACAAATTTTCAAAAAACTTCTTTGACTATTTTCAAAATCTATTTATTTTCAATATTCAACTTTACAAATCTCAATTATTCGTAAATTGTTAAATTAAATATATAAATTTATAATAAAAACTTCAAATAATATAAAAAAATTAAATTGCACTTTTCTTCTAAAATTGTAACTGAAATTCAATTTTAAATCATATTAGAAAATCTTACTAGAATTTAATTATTTAAATGCAAAAATAAATTATTTACTGAACAATTTACAATTTTCATTATTTCAGAAAATTATTGAACATTCGTGTGGAATTTTGTGAAAATTGTTTTTAAATAATTGGATTTTTTTGGTAAATTTTATTAAAATAAAGATGTACAAATATTATTGAATTAAGACAAATTTATGAAAATAATTGAAACTGCGCTATGAATTTTCTTCAAATTTTTGGGAAATAATTGAATTTTGCAATGAATTTTATTAAAATTCGAAAATATTTAAAATGGTAACGAGAATTTTTTTCAAACTTATGGAAATAATTCAAAATTATGAAAAGTATTTGATTAATTTTTAAAATAATGGAATTCCTAGGAAGAATTTTGTTATTATTGAACAGAATTAAATTATTTCAGCGAAGCATTTTATTACTTTTGAAATCATTTAAATTTCTCCAATAATTTATAACTTCTCCAAAAATTCAATTTTTTTTAGTATTAATCATCAATTATTTCAATACAAAAAATAGTTGATTGAATATTTATTTTTTTCTTGAAATTGAATTCTTTCGAGGATTTTTAATAACATTTTTTTTAGAAAAATTGAAATTTTATTATAGTTTCTATAAATAATTTACTTTTTGACGAAGTATTTTGCTGTTTTCAAAGATAACAGTTATTAAAAAATAATAATTGAATTCCTAAGAAAAATTTTATTATTTAGAAAAATAAATGAATCCCTGTGAAATTTTATTATTTATAGAAAAATAATTGAATCCCTGTAAAATTTTATTATTTAGGAAAATAATTGAATTTCTGTGATATTTTTATTATATTATGAAAATAATGAAATGTTTGCATAGAGTTTTATAAACTTTTTTAAAGAAATTGAATTCTTTTGGAAAATTTTATTAAAAATCATGATTAAAAATCTGTTATTTAAGGGCATTTGAACCATTATGACGTCACAATTTTAAAACTATTGCTTTTCACAAATTGTGACGTCATAGTGGTTCAAATGCCCTTAAAGAGCGTTTTTGATAATAATTGAAATTTAGCCAAAATTTTTATTAACATTTTTGAAAAATATTTAAACGGAGAAGAATTTTATTTTGTACAGAGTTAATGAAAATTTTGCCAATAAAAATTTTAAATAATTTTTCCAACATAATTGAATTTTTTCAAAGAATTGTATTATTTTTAAAAATAATTTATTTTCTGCGATCATATTTATAATTTTTCTAGAATTCTCCAAATAATATAATCGTAAACAATTTACAATCTTTTTGGTTTTTCTTAATCAAATTATGTACTTTATGCACTTTTTTAGAAAAACTGATTTTTTTAGTCCCGTTTTTAATTAAAACTGTTTACATTGGAGTCATTTCTAATTCTTAGCCTTGAAAATTTTGTTTTAAGTCAGAAAATTGACTTAATCTGGTTTTCAGCTTAAAAATATGATTTTTTTTCAATCATCTTGGTCTTAAGATGTAAACAGTTTGAGAGTTTGGTTTTTCCTTGTAAATCTGAATCAGTGTGCGGAAATTTCTCTAATTTTAATTCAGTGGCTAGTTTTTTTTTTTTTTTTTATGAATCAGTGGAATTTGACTGAAATCAGTTTTTACTGAAATTGGTAAATATTAGTACAATTAGTAAATTGATTTTACTGAAGTCACTGAAGTTCCACTGATTTAAATTTATCATAAAGAAAACTGTCCCACTGAATTAAAAAAATGTGTCTAATGTGAAGAAAAGAATAGAATATCGTTTCTCGTTTCTGAAAAGTTCGCGATTCCTGAAAACGGAACTCGAGACGTTCTTTTTCTTCATTTCTTTTTTTTTGTAACCCTTTTACAAAATCGCCATGCTGGAAGAATATTTATCGCTATATAAAGTTTTTTTTTTTTTTTTTTTTTTGAAATTCGCGAATGGCGCCGCGCCCGTACATCACTTGGCAGAAAAAAAACACAAACACACACTATGGGCAGACAGTAAAAAGAATTACAACATAATATCAGAACGTTATGCTGTATGGTGTAAAAGCATTTCGAATCCTTTAAATCATTGTGCGACATCACGAAAGCAAAGGCATTTAATAACCCCAGCGCAGAGGCAGCCACAAATAGGCACCTATATAACGCGTTACACAGCGCAAGGCGTAGTGCTTCTATTTTCTTTTCTGCTCTCGTATACGATCGCGAAAATAATTAACTGCGCTTAATAACCCCCTGCCCGTAATGCAACAGTCTATTGCCCCACCCCACCTACCTGATCGGAATCTGCATTCTTTCTATTCTCAATACCAGTTCTCTTCTTCGTCATGAGAGTAATTCTCTCCTTCTTAAATCTTGTAGGACGAGCTTTTCTTTCTTTTCTTTTTTTTTACTTTTTTTTTCTTTTTCCTTTTTTCAAAACGAGAGTGACTTATCGGTCGTGGTAATTTGATAGCGAATGCTGCCGAGGAGCAGATTTATTGTTATTGAAAGAAATGGTTATAAGTCTCTTTTTCGCAATGACACATTCATTTTAGGCAAATTTATGTTTGTTCTTGAATAATAATTATTGTTCGAAAAAGACACTTATATTTAGGAATGCAACTCTATTTTTAAAATTTCCTAGAACTATTTTCACCCTTAGTTTCACACTGAAAATAATTTTTTTTTAATTCAAAAATAATACTTTGATAGTGTTTTAAAATTGTTTCAAAAATTATAATCGAGGATGAAAAACTAGCGGAAAATTAAAATCGTGACGCTAGCTCCGCCCCTTCGTACCCCCTCCATTCAGCCCCGACCAATGAGACGAGAAAGGATCATTAAAAATTAATAAAATAATTTTATTAAAAATTTTTAAATAATTGATTTCTTTCGACCAATTTCATGAAAATTCTTATACTTAAATTTTTTTAAATAATTGAATTTCTAAAAAAATTTTATTTTTGCGAAAAAAATTTAATTCTTACGAAGATTTTTGTAAAAATTCTATAAATAATTGAATTTTGCAAAGAATTTTAAGAAAATGATTCAAAACAATGGAATTCCTAAAAAGCAACTTATTATTTATGAAAATAATTGATTTTTGCAAACAATTTTATTAGAATTCTCTCAAATAATTGAATTTTCAAGAAATAAATTATTAATTTTAAAAGTAATTGAATTCTTGTGATGAATATTGTTATTTATGGAAATATAATTAAATTTTGCAAAGAATTTTTTAAAAATGGCTCAAAATAATTGAATTTTTGGAAATTATTTTATTTATCGACATATTTGACATCTTTTAAACGATTTCATTAGAATTTTTTAAAGTAATTGAATTTTCAAGAAATAAATTATTAATTTTAAAAATAATTGAATTCTTGAGATGAATATTGTTATTTTTTGAAAATATTTGAATTTTTCTAAGAATTTTATTGAAATGCCGCGAAAAATAATTGAATTTTCGGGAATTATTTTGTTATTTATCTTTAATAATTGAATTCTTTCGATGAATTATTTATGTAAATAATTGAATTTCTGGGAAGAATTTTATAAAGATCTAAAAAAAAATTGAATATTTTAAAAAAGTTGACTTAAAATTATTCTATTAAAATAATTGCTTTTTTCGAACAATTTTATTAAAAAATTTGAAACAAATTTATTCCTGGGAAAAATTCCAATATTTTTTTGTAAATAATTGAGTTTTATTAGGAATTGAAATTACATTTTTAAGAATAATTCCATTTTTTGCAATTTTTGAAAAATTGTATTTTAAATACCATTGAAATCATGTGATGAAAAAAAACTAAAAGTAATTGTTTAGAATTGTTTAAAACAATTTTCATAAAGATTGTTTTTAATTCAATAAAATTTCAGTAAAATAAAGTGTAATAAATTAATAATAGAAATCATTTTCAGGTTTCACTGTAAAAAAATTATTAGCGGATTTTGTAATTATGGTGACAGTTTGATATTTTTTCTAATCTTCTTTTTATTTATTTATTTTTTTTATTGAATACATATTTTATTTAATAACCATTTATTAAATTGATCGCAGTCTTAATTGCACAGATCTAATTATTTGCTTAACTGCTAATTATTTAAATTGGCTAATTTACCTAATCGCTGAAAGTGAATTACTTAAACTGACTTCATAGAATTAGAATTAGCGACTTTATTAATCGACTGATTAATTAGAAGTTATCCTCGGACGGAAGTTGAAAATCACTTTGGCAATTTATTTTTTAATTGCTTTTATTTTACTATTTGTTAAATTATTTTTTCATTTTTATCATTTGCTAATTGATGAGAAAAGTTTAAACTTATACAAATAGTGGTAATTTTGAAAAAAGAAGTTTTTTTTAATTAAATTGTGAAATTTCATTTTAAAAAAAGTGAAAATTTTTTAACAAGAATTGACAGCTGTCAAAAAGTAACAACAGCTTTCTGTTTTATTTAAAAATTTAATTAAAAAAGTAGTTTTTTCTAATAACTTTTAAGTATACGCAACAAAACGTTGATTAGAGTGAAAATTTTTGACCCCAATTGACAACTGTCAAAACTGCTGTCAATATTAAAAAAGAATGTTATCGTTTATTTAATCTAAAAAACATCATTTTAATAATATTTATCACGAAACAATAATTGCTTTTTGATAATTTAATCCCAGTTGGCAACTGTCAAAAATACTGTCAAGATTCGAGAAATGTTTTTTGTTTCGTTAATAAAGACACTATTTGCTATTATTGTACTGACTTTGTTGTTACAATTTAATGTTAAAGAAAATACAAGAAATTTATCGATTCTTTACTTTTTTGTAGTTGTTTGTAATGGCAGCTGTCAAATAAGTGTCAACATTTATTAATTTCCACCTTTATTTAGTGACTATCACTTTTTAAGAATTTTGTTTTTAAACTTATTTCTTTCAAATTTTTTCGCCATAAAAAGTTAATATTATTTTTAATTTAAACTTTAAACGCTGTTGGCAACTGTCAAAACTTGACTTCCGAAAAAATAATAAACTTAAAAAATATATAAGACTTCTTAAAAATTCTCTTCGATTTGTAAAATAACAATTTATTATAATAATGACACTCTATCGAAAATCCTGTCAAAATAAATAAGCGTCGCTAATTACAAATTTGACATTATATTTGGAGAATTCAAAATGGCGGATCCAATATGGCGGATAAAATTCAAAAGTTTATCGGATTTGCTTGAAATTTGTTACTCGGGGGTTTTCGGGGTCGCTGATTACGAATCTGACATCAGATGTTAAAAATTCAGAATTGCGGATTCAATGTGGTTAATTATTTTTAAAAATCGAATCGAAATGGATTAAATTTTCTACTCGAAGATTTTTAAAGTCTCTGATATTTTAGTTTTAGTCGAAAATTAACTTTTCCTCATTTTTTTAAAAAGAAAATTAATTTTTTTCTATGAATTAGGAAATAAATGTAAATTGTTTTACATGAAGAAAATATAAATTAAATGCAAAATTTTGTCAGTTGCTGACTAAAAACTGTTTAAAAGGGACAAAAAGGAAAAGAAAAACAAATATGAAGAAGAAAAAAATAAGAAATTTCTAATTAATCGCTAATATGCATATCTCGCAATAGTAATAGTTTCATTAATAGAGAGCAGTGAACAGCAAGTGATTTGTTGCAAATGAATGTTTTCAATTAGAAGCAAAGAGATAATTAAAGTTCTCACTAGTTGTCTTTTGCTATCTGTATCTGCATTTCAATATAAATTTCGAATTGAAATGCGATCAAGTAGTCTAGTTCGCAGGGACCAGTCCTCAATATACTCACAGGCAATTCGTGTAAATTGCGTTGGGCGAGGAATTTTCTGAACTGGTGCGCGCAGCGTTGAGTTACCTTTTGCACGTGCACGATAAAGCCGAATCAGCGTGAAACGGTTAACGTTATAATAACGGTCATATAAAGCCGAGCAAGAAGTCATAATTTAAATTGAGTTTCTCGCTTGTCCGCAATCATAATACCTCTATTGCACGCCACTTGTAGGCAAAGAGAAGGAGAGAGAGAGAGAAACACGCTCGCGCCCGTGAATTCTCTCCAAGGTGTAAAAAGAGAGGGGGAAAATTACAATTACGGGTGGGTGTCAAAGAGGAGATCAACTTGGGGATCTATATAAGCGTTGATCTAATTGGTACAAATATGGGGGAAGACTCATTCTCAGGATGTGACGCCAAACTATTGTGGTCAATATTATAATAAATGTTGTACATTATAATACATTCGATACGTATATATTAAGGTCTCTCTATATAATCTATATATATATTCACATCATCGGTGAGATGATACGGCACTTATTGTTCGCTCCATCAGTTTAAAATTGCTCTCGGTTATCGTCGGATGTTTCTCGGATGATTTATTTCCCATTTGGAAATTATTACTAAACACGCAGTGCTTTTTTAAAATAAAATTTATTCTATCTCATTAGTTCTTTGGTAGTGTTTTAAAATTGTTTCAAAAACTGTAATCGCGGATGAAAAATTAGCGGAAAATTAAAATCGCGCCGCTAGCTCCGCCCCTTCGTGCCCCCTCCATTCAGCCCCGACCAATGAGACGAAAAAGCATAATTAAAAATTAATAAATTCATATATTTTCTATTATTGAGAAACGTATATAAAATGTAAAAGAAAAACACTTTTTTACGTTTTATATACGTAAAAATCGAAAAAAATTAATTTATTAAATAATTGTGGAAGAATTTACTGAATATTTACAAAATTAAAAATTTTTCATATTTATCGTAGATTTCCCCCCTCTCTCCTCCTAGAATATTCTCCACGCATAGACTTCGCACTCGAAATAGTTAATTTTGAAAAAGTATCAAAAAGTAGCATGAAAAATAAAAAAAAGTGGTTAAAAAGTAGAAATCGAAAAATTCAAACTTGACAAAATAAAATCTCGTTTATTACTAATAAAAGAATTTAAATATATTTATAAAAATAATTTAATTCTTGCGAAGAATTTTATTATAATTTTCAAATAATTGAATTTTTTAATAGAAGACATTTTTTTCTTTTAAAAACAATTATAAAATCTTATAATAAATATTGTTATTTATGAAAATTTGAAAATAATTGAATATTGCAAAGAAGTTTTTATTAAAAAACCTCAAAAAATTGATATTTTTGTGAATAAGTTTGTTATTTATTAACATAATTAAATTCTTTAAAACAATTATTATTTATATGTAAATATATAAATTCGTCCAAAGATTTAAAAAAATATATAAATTTTTTTCAATAATTGAATTTTTCGGCGAATTGAAATTAAATTTTCAAGAATAATTAGAATTGTTAGCAATTCCTGTAAAAAAATTGAATTCTTACGAAGATTTTTACAGAAAAATATTAAATAATTGAATTTGTTTTTGAAATGTTGTGAAAACAGTAAATATTAAGAATTGTTAAATTGCAAAGAGTTTTTAAAAATAATTAAATTCTACAAAGAATTCGATAAAAATTTTTTGAAAATAATAGAATGTCTTTGTCGTATGTTTTGTAAATTTTTTTTTTAAATTATTGAATTCCTAAAAAGTATTTTATTATTTATGAAAATAATAGTATTTTTGCGAACAACTTCATTAGAAGTTTTTAAAATAATGAAATTTCCAAGAAGATATTAATTTTTGAAATAATTTAATTCTTGTGATGAATTCCTAAAAAGCATTTCATTATTTACTAAAATAATTAAATTCTTGCAAACGATTTTATTTAAAACTTTTAAAATATTTGAATTTACCAAAAAAATTGATTACTTTAAAAAAAAATGAATTCTTGTGATGAATATTGTTATTTACAAAAATAATTGAATTTTGCAAACATTTTTATTAATATACGACAGAATAATTGAATTTTTTGGAATTTGTTATTTTTTTCAAATAATTGAATATTCTTTGTTAGAATATTATAAACATTATTTTAAATAATTAATTTTTTCGAGAAATAATAAATATGATGAAAATTTTATTTGTGAAAATAATTGAATTTTTTTGTAATTTATTAAAAGAAAATAGTTTAAAAAATAATAGATGTTCATTAATGAGTTTTAGTATATTGATGAAAACAAATTAAATTCTTGTTTATAGTATGTTATTAAATTTTTGTTTTAAAAATTCAATTTTATGAATAATCAATAATGCTATGACATTAGTAAACGTATTTGAATTATCGTGAAAAATTTGTGTAAAAATTTGGTTAATTAATTGATTTTTTCATTATAAGTAATTTTAATAGACTTAACGTAATTTAAAACTCAATTTGCCCGCCATCTTGGATCTGCCATTTTGATTTTTTACAATCGACGCTGGATTCGGTTTTAATAATAGATTTAGAAAAATTTAAATATTTTATTTAACAGATTTAATATAGATTTAACGTTAATCGTATTTTATTTTATTAAAAAAAACCCCCGACGCTCCGCACCAGAGTGTTGACGTGATTTTTCTTCATCGCCGCAGCGAGAAGTTTTTCGATTCTTGAAGATAACCATACTGCAGAGTATGTGTATAGAGCCCTTTAGCGGGACACACGAGTCACCTACTAGGTATATAAGTACGTTCTATTTATGTGCAATGTGGGGTAAAGCCCGGAGGCATTGAGAGGCGACGAAACGAAAAACAGCGGTAACCGGAAGAACGAGAGCGTCCGATCTTCTTTCAAACTTATAATGAAGATGCTTCAAACATAAGGGGTCGCGAAAATTAAACGACACACGCTGGATAAAAGTCGCTATATATATATATAATATATAGGAAGGCAATGTTTCCATGTAAGTAAATCCCAAACCGGATGATATCAACTCAAAAAATAAAAAAAAAAATTTATATCTATAGAATCTTGCGCTTAGGACGCGTTATTTTTCACACTCTTTTCCCATGCGACGTGTTTATCGTTTAATTGCATCGGACTTTAGTCTCTGACGAGTGTATAATTTTACTTTCAGATATTAAAATGAGAAAAAAAAATTAATTTAAGTGTAAAGAAGATGCGCTTCGTTCCTTGTAAATTTTTAAATTGCGATTTCCAGTCGTTACATCCTTTGGGATTAGTATTTTTTTCTAAATACGTAAAGTGAGAAACATTTTACTATTCAATAAATTCATAGCGTGGATTTTTCGGAAAATTTTTCTCATTAATTGCAGAGAGAGACTACACTGTTCAGATATTATAACCCCCCCCCCCTCTCTTTTCCCATTTGTAATTGGCCAATCACTGACTGGGCCTTTCTCACAGTCCGTGCGTCTGAACACACATGGACTGTGAGAGTGACCAGGCTATAATCAAACAGTTAAATTCTTGTGTTCTGCAAACATTAAACTGAATTATTATCCCCCAAATTCTTCTTCGACATAATAATCATTTGACTTAAAACCATTTCATATAATTTTTTTAACATCAATTTAACATAAATTTAAGATAAATTTAACATAAACTTAACAATAAATTCATTTGACAAAAATTTAAATTAGCATAATTTATATGGAATAGATGACATTTGACAAAAAATTCATTTGACTTATATTTAATTAAGCTTAAAACTTATTTGTCACGATTTCATTTGACATAAAATAAAAGTCTTTTCACGTGATAATCAATTAACATGAAACTTTATATAAATTACTGAATTACATAAATCTGAATTAACATAAGTTTCATTTAACATAAAATTCAAGGATGTTAAAATTTGTTTAACATAAATGGCATTTGACATAAATTTAAATCGACATAAAGTTAATTTGACATTAAATTAATTTTGCATATAAATTTTATTTGACATAAATTTCATTTTGACCTGACATTCATTTCACATTAAATTAATTTGACATATAAATTTCATTTGCATATATTTCTTTTCAACCTGACAGTAACTTGACATAAACTTCATTTGACATAAATTTTATTTCGAACAGACAATCATTTGACATTTAATTGATTTTATATAAATTTTATGTCGACCTAACATTAATTAAAGATAAATTTCATTTTACAATAAAGTTCATTTGACATTCAATTAATTTTACATAAATTTCATTTGACATAATTTTTATTTTATTTATCATAAATTCTTTTAATGTAAAATTCGTTTAACATAAATTTCATTTAACATAAATGTCATTTGACATTAAATTAATTTCCCTGAAATTTTATTGGACATAACTATCATTTGTTATGAAAAGAAAGGTTGGAATTTTAAAATTGTCCAATCACAATTTTCTTTTTAACATTTGATTGGTTATAATGACTAAAATAATCGATAAATGAATATTTTAGGTTTGAAAGAAAAGTACGTAAAATGAATTCAATATTAAATTAACTTTTAAGTCAAATGAAAATTTATGTTTAATGAATGTTAGGTGGACATATAAAATTAATTTTATGTCAAATGAAAGTCAAATCAAAATTAAATTTATGTCAAATGAATTTGTTGTCAAATTAATATCAGGTCGAAATGAAATTTATGTCAAATGAATTTAATGTAAAATGGAATTATGTCAAATGAATGTTTGGTGGACATAAAAATTTATATAAAATTAATTTAATGTCAAATGAATGTCAGGTCGAAATTAAATTTATGTCAAATGAAATCTATGTAAAATTAATTTAATGTCAAATGAATGTTTGGTGGACATAAAAATTTATAAAAAATTTATTTAATGTGAAATGTATGTCAGGTCGAAATGAAATTTATGTCAAATGAATTTAATGTAAAATGGAATTATGTCAAATGAATGTCAGGTCGAAATTAAATTTATGTCAAATGAATTTAATGTAAAATGGAATTATGTCAAATGAATGTTTGGTGGACATAAAAATTTATATAAAATTAATTTAATGTCAAATGAATGTCAGGTCGAAATTAAATTTATGTCAAATGAAATCTATGTAAAATTAATTTAATGTCAAATGAATGTTTGGTGGACATAAAAATTTATAAAAAATTTTTTTTAATGTGAAATGTATGTCAGGTCGAAATGAAATTTATGTCAAATGAATTTAATGTAAAATGGAATTATGTCAAATGAATGTCAGGTCGAAATTAAATTTATGTCAAATGAAATTTATGTAAAATTAATTTAATGTCAAACGAATGGTGGACATAAAAATTTATATAAAATTAATTTAATGTCAAATGTATATCAGGTTGAAATGAAAATAATGTCAAATAAATTTGACGTCAAATGACATTTAAGTCAAACGAATTTTACATAAGTTGAATTTTTCTGGAAATTTTACGTTAAATGAAACTTACGTTACTTCAGAGTTAGGTAAAATGATTTTTATATTAAATGATAATTATATTAAACGACTTTTATTTTCTGTCAAATGGGTAATTTTATAAATGAGTTCTATGTCAAATAAAAGTTACGTTATGTTTTGAAAACACAAAAATTAGAGAAGAAAAAATAATAATAAACTGATTTATAAGATTTATTGTTCTTCACTCTAGATTCAACATTATGCATACAATACCTCTAGACAAGTTGCAATGAATTACACACGAGTGTATAAAAATTTTTTTTTAATGTGATTTTAATCGTCATATTGTGAATTTTGCAAAATGCAATGCGCACTATGCAGTTCATGATGATTATTTTGGAGTTCGCGAGCAGCCTTTCAAGCGAGATAAATATATATTGTTGTCTGCGTTACGATGGTGAAAAGAGTGATTGTCTCGAATTTTTTTTTTCATTTTGTGTATAAAAATTGTTTGGATATTATCCTAAGTGAGTTTTAATGATGCGAAACCATTGCAAGGACGTGGATTATAACCACCTGCCCAAAGGCTCAATAAAAGTCGATTCCTCAGCACCACCAGAGAAGGTGAGCACATTACATGGAAATTCGAGGCTAATCACGCGCCACTTGTTTGCCCAGCTACTTCAGTGTTCATCTCTCGCACATCGAGCAAAATAAAGGGCCTTCCTTTACAAAGTCATTTGTATCCTTCCATCTTACAAAGCAGTCAGCATTAAGTATTACAAGTTTTTTTTCCTTCGAGAGAAAAAAAATATATCTATACCTCTAAGTAGAAAAGGAGCGCGGAGAGTTGAAAATATTTTTTTCGTTGAAAATACTTCTCCAGAAGGTTCACGCAGATCAGGAAAATCAGGGATTTCAGGGAAGAGTCAGGGATTTTTTATTAAAAGTACTGAAAAAAATTAAATGTCATGAATTCAAGAGAGAATTCTGTATTTCTGCAAAAACATTAATATTTTTCTATTTCTGACAATAGTTTATTTTAAATAACTTAAAGATCTGCCATAAAGTTATTACTTATAGTGTATTTAATGAAGTATTTTTATAGAAAATTTTAAATTTAAATTCTGTTGGAATTAGTTTCAATTTAAAAATGTTTAACCCAATTTAATGGAGGCATTCAACCATCTTAATAAATATTAAAATTCTTTTCAGAATTTCAATTATTTTCCAAAAATTAAAAATAATTCTCGTCAACATTTCAATTATCTTTATCAAAAATAGCTAAATTCTTTTCCAAAATTCAATTACGTAAAGAAATATTAATAAAATTAATTGTAAAATTCAATTATATTTCTAAATTTTCATAAATTACAATATTCATTGGAAAAATTTAATTCTTTTCCAAAACTTGTTTTCAAAAAATCTAAAAAAAAAATTTCGTCAACATTCTAATTGTCTTTATAAATGAATAGCAAAATTCAATCATGTTAAGAAATTAATTTTGTAAAAATTAATTTGCAAAATTCAATTATTTTCAAAAATTTAAATAAAATTCATGGCAAAATTTCAATTATTTTCAAAAAATTTCCTTAATTTAATGATTTTCAATATTCTACTACTTTAATACAATTTCCAAAAAAATTCAATTATTAAACAATTTTTTTTAGTATTCTGCACGAACATTCAATTATCAAAAATAAATAAATAAAAATTTCACAGGAATTCAATTATTTAAAATAGAAATTACATACATTTTTCTAAGAAATTAAATATTTCTAAATTTGACATTAAATTCTTCGCAGTAATTTAATTTTAAAAAAATAAAATTAATTGCAAAATTTGAATTATTTTCATACATTTTTCTTAATTCAATCATTTTTTTCCTAATATTTTAATTACTTTCACTAATAATAATATTTTTCCTGAAAATTCAATTAAAAAGAATAGTTTTTGTTACATTCAAAGAATTTAATTATTTAAATAAATAATAAAACTCATTGACGAATTTCAATTAGTTTTAATACTATTTAAAATTATAATTAATCGAAGAGTTCAATTATTTAAAGTTAAATTTTTATAATATTTAATATCTTTCGAAAAAATTAATTACCTTCAAAAAAAAAAGAATTTTTTTGCAGAAATTCATTTATTTTAAAAAAATTTTCGCAATAATTCAATGATTTTAATAAACAATAAACCTCATCGTAGAATTTCAATTATTTTAAATTAAAAACAAAAAAATGTAATTATTCTTGAAAATTTTATTGAAATTTGTCGTAAGAATTCAATTATTTTAAAATTCTTTGTTAAAATTGTTTATAAGAATTCAATTTTAAAATAATTCTATAAATTATCTTTGTTTGCATTCAAATAATCGAATTCCTGTAGTTTTTTCTAATAAAAATTGATAGCAATTATTTGCAATTTTTCGAAACAATTGAACTTTGTAAAGCCTTTGAAATTCAAGTCTTTGGAAATTTTAATTTTTCATACTTTCAATTTTTGCTTTTAAATTAGTAAATTTTACTAGAAAAATAGTTAAACTTTCTAATATAAATTATTTTTTAGTAAAAATAAAAATAAAAAAAATAAAAATATCTTTATAAACAATTGTAACAAGTGTTGTTCAAAATAATTTTATCAACATTTTTTAAACATTAATATTTTCTTATGTGATAAATAAATGGTAAAATGATAAAAATTGTTAAAACGCGGCAAAACTGATGAAAATGGATAAAAATTGATTACAGTTAAAGAAAATTGATCCATAAATTGATGAAAGTTATTGAAAATTGATGAAAAATGATTAAAATTAATAAAAATTTATGAAAATTAATAAAAGTTAATGAAAATTGTTAAAAACTGAAGAAAAGTGACAAAAATTGATGAAAAATGATTAAAATTAATAAAAATTGATGAAAATTAATAAAAGTTAATGAAAATTGTTAAAAACTGAAGAAAAGTGACAAAAATTGATGAAAAATGATTAAAAGTAAGAAAAATTGATGACAATTAATAACAGTTAATGAAAATTGTTAAAAACTGAAGAAAAGTGACAAAAAGTGATTAAAATTGATAAACAATTAATAAACTTTGATAAAAATTTATGAAAGTTAATGAAAATAGAATAAAAGTGTCAGAAATTGAAAAAAATTGATGAAAACTCATAACAGTTAATAAAAATTAATTCAAACTGACAAAAATTCATAATAATTTATGAAAAGTGGTAAAAATTGATGAAAGTTAATGAAAATTGATAAAAATCGATTAAAACCGATGGAAGTTGGTAAAATGATAAAAATTGTTAAAACGTGGCAAAATTGATAAAAATTGATGAAGAATTGATAAAAATTGATGAAAATGGATCAAATTTGATGAAAATGGATTTCTGCTAAAAAATAAGAATTAGAATTTAAAGTTAAATAATTAAAGTAATTTTTTTTACAAATGTGTTTATCTTTATATAAACAATTGTATCAAGTATTGTTCAATAAATATTTTTTTCAACATTTTTTAAACATCAATAATTAATATTTTCTTATGCGACAAAAATAATCACACATTTTACAAGCGCGCAGTAATTGAAGCATCCGCCGCAATTGGTATACACTTATCCTACGGTAAAAAATAAGCTAGGAATTATTAACTTAAAAATGAACAAATGAAGCAAACTAAAAAGTCGACTCAAAGACAGCAGGTTCTACAAGGGCAAGAGTGCAGCAATTGACTGGCTATCAGAGTGGGATTTGAGTTATCGGAATGGAAGCAAGATGACACGTTGGATGTTCTCGGGACACCCGATGCGTAAGAGTGGAAACCAAAATAATTGCCTCCAGTGGAGAATATAAATGATAGCAAGATTGTGGAGCGTTCGAACGAATCTCAAAGAGATTGTCCCAACATGAACCAATTGTCTTCGTATTGGTCCCGCTTTTGAATATACATTAAGCGAAGAGTGTGTTGCAGTGTATAAGAGACGCCAGGCGGCTACTTGGTACGCGAGACGTACGCGCACGTAATTGCGTGCCCGTCCTGAAATTATTCATCTCCCCGGCTACTACCATGGCCTGATCTTGACCAGCAGCATCAGCAGCAGCAGCCAGCGTCTGCAGAGGTATGATAATGCATAGAAGTGCCTGTCATTATTGCTCTGACCAAGCAAAGGTACATTCACTCTTTTATGCTCCACGCAGATTACAGCACCTCGATCAGGGTTCCCTTCCCCTCCTTGCTTTTCAGGCAAGACACAACTTCGCCACAGCTGCCCGCATGTGTGAGAATTACAGAATTGCTTAAAAGGGACTAATTGTTTTTTCGCGTTATCCCCAACACATCCCATCTGCATGTAATCCGCCAGCGAGGGCTTCTTCTTTTTTTCTCTTCCTTCTCTTCCTCCGATGTTAAATAAGTTTCTCAATATATACATACATACATACATACATACAAGTAGTTTATGCTATAAGCTCCAAACTGTACACCTTGTGGATAATTATACCCTTCCCAATATTGGAAGGTGTAAATAATTTCATTTAAATGTATCGAAAATATTAATAATACCCAAAATCTTTGCTCTGTGTGTTATAATATTCCAAATTTTATCCCTATAACATACTCTCTAAATCTGAATTAGTAGAATTCTACTAATAACTAGTAAAATTCTACTAATGTTTTAGTAGAATTCTACTAATTAAAAGTCACTTTTGCAGTAAATGAATTAGTGAAACTTTGTTATCGACTATTAATAAAACAGTTCTACTAATTGTTAGTAGAATAACCGAAAATAATGTTAACTCGAATGAAAATTTTTAATAATTGCTGAAAGTTAATAAAAATTGATGAAAACTGATGAAAGTCGATGAAACTTTATAACAGTTGATAAGAAAGAATGAAAATTGATTAAGGTGGATGAAATTTGATTAAAATTGATAAAAGTTGGTAAAAATTGATAAAAAGTATTAAAACGTGGCAAAATTGATGAAAATTGATAAAAATTGCTTGAAATTGATAAAAATTAATTAGCATTAATTAAAAGTGTCAAAAAATACCTAAAATACGTTTTCAAGGAATTGACGCAAAATAATGTTGGTTTGTATGAAAAATGATAAAAATTGATAAAAGCTGATGTAAATTGATGAAAAATGATAAAAATTGATCAAAGATGATGAAAATAGTTAAAAGTTGATAAAAACTGTTAAAAGTTAATGAAAATTGATTAACATCGATGAAAGTTTGTAAAAAATGATAATAATGATTAAAACGTGGGCAATTTGATAAAATTATTTGAAAAAAGATAAAAGTGGATGAAAATTGATACAAATTGATGAAAATTGATTGAAATTCATGAAAGTTGTTGGACATTAATTTAAATTGTTTTAAATTGATTTAATCTATCAAATATTACCTAAGAATACGTTTTTAATTACTCAAAGCAACATTATGTTGATTTGAATTAAAATTAATAAAAAATTGCAAAAGTGGTTAAAAATTGATGAAAATTGATGAAAGTTGATGAAAAGTAATAAAATTGTCAAAATTGACATAAGAATACATTTCTAATGATTTAACGCAAAATAATATTGATTTAAATAAAAATTGATAAAAACTGATGAAAATTGATGAATGTTAGTAAAAGTTGATAAAAATCGATGAAAGTTGATAAAAGTTAATGGAAGTTGATAAAAGTTAATGAAAAGTGACGAAAAAAGATGAAAATTGATAAAAGTTGATCTATAAAGTAATGAAAGTTAATAAAAATTGATTAAAATCGACGAAAGTTGGTAAAACATGATAATAATTGCTAAAACGTGGCAAAAATTAATAAAAATATATAAAAATAGATTTCCAACTACTTAATGCAACAAAATGTTGATTTGAATGCAAATTGATGAAAAGTTGTTAAATATTGATGAAGAGTGGTTAAGAATTGATGAAATGTGGTTAAAAATTGATGAAAGTTGATGAAAAGTAATAAAAATTGTCAAAAATGACCTAAGAATACATTTTTAATAATTTAACGCAAAATAATATGGATTTAAATAAAAATTGACAAAAATTGATGAAAGTTGATAAAAATTGATTAAAATGGATGAAAATTTTTTTGCCGTTGTATAAGGCTCAGTGGATCGAAAAAAAATGTGTAAAACCGAAGGAGCGCAAATTAATTAATTATTTCTTAATCTGTCAATAATTCTGGTGCCATATAATAAATAATCATTGAAGTATCATTGCCATCGAGTGCATCGTTGACATTTTTTCCCGCTCAGTTATTTAAAAAAAAGTCACCTTTTTTTTGTTTAAAAATAGGAAGTGACAGAAAGTGAGGTTATGTGTTTGTATATATATATATATAAACCCTGGATGAAAAATGAAAAACTCGTTACACACGCTATTGGGAAATATATACTACATGTACGTATATATAAGAAAAAAGTGCGAAGGTCAGGATCTCTAGAAGTTGGATTATTATAGCAGTGTAGAGTGTAAGTAAGAGAGGTGAGCTTACGGGTGGTTATGATCCACGAGAATCGACTGCATGTGGGCTCGAATAATAAGTGGCTTAACGAATGCCGCTTTCGCATGATACCGACCCATTCATAAAAGGGGGTCGCACTTCTTGGGCCCGCTACGCTCCATCGGACAATAAATGACATTGGGACGTGGCATCATGGTACCCACTGCCAATGGCGTAAAAATTCTTATTGTAATAAATTACTTACAAGTAATTAAAAAGAAGAAAACTTTGAACAATTTATAGTTCGTTTATATATATACACATACACAATATACCTATATATACGATTCATATTTTACCAAGTCATTGTAGTGAAACAAATCCTTCACTAAAAAAAATCCGAAATCAAATTATTCCATTTTTACCGAAATTTACTTGTTTAATAAAAAATTTTTTAATGCAAATATTCCGCAATTTATTACTTTTTTTTGTTGATAAATTCATATAACAAAAACTGAATTGAAAAATTTAAAATAATGTTTCCACGAGATTATAATTCCATTATAATAATTTTTCCACGAATTTAAGAAATTACATTTTTAACTTTTGTTTTTAAAATTTAATACCTATTTTATGCAAATGTAAAGTCTAAAAAGAAATTATAGTTAAATTGAACATTAAATTGATAAATTGAAAATTTTTCATAGACACATGTTTAGAAATAATAAAAAAAAGTGTTAGAAAATATTTTTTTGTTAATTTTCACATTTATAATATTGTGAAATGTTTAAAAAAAATGTATTTTTAATATTTTTTATTATAGCATCCGAAGTCGGCTGGACACCACGACATTCGCAAAATTGCAGCCAGTTCCGGTTCACAATTCTTCAAAAGATGGTGAGCACATTTTTCAAATTCCTTTTGAGAGCTGAAAATAGTCAAATTGTTTTTAGTGAATAATTTATTGATGAAATTAGTAAAATCGTAATTATAAAACTAACTTTAAGCGATAAAAAAAAATTTCTGAGGATTTTGAAAAACCCATTTTCTAGGTCTTTACCCCTCTATTCTCAAAACACTGAAATATTAGTTAATTTTACAACCTTGGATCGTGTTCAGCGACCAAAAATACATTGAAAACGACTCCAATGTCGAAAATAAGGAAAAAATATTTTTTGTTAGTTTTTACCCCCACTCTTTTCAAAATCCTCTATTTTTTGTCTTTTGCATAAGGAGAGTGGGTATAAAATTTTAATTTTGAACTTTATGCAATTTTTTAAAGAAAAATTTCTTAGAACCATCAAAAAAACAATTTTTTCTTAGTATTTATTTTCTCAAAATTCTTAAATGGTGGTCAATATGAAACCCGGGAGTAAAAATTTTTTTTTTAAAATAAAATAGTGGAAAAAAACTTACTAGCATGATTCAAAGGGCGCATTAAAATTGTCCATGAGAGAATCGAATAAATAATTACTAGAGCGCATGGGATAGAAAACTTCCAAACATTTCGATGATTGTGAACTTTCTCTATAATCCTTATCCAAATTGACTTTTCCAGCTGAAATTAAATCAAGAGAGGATTAAATTTAAACTTTTTTTTGATTTTTTTCTCTCTAAAAAGCAGGAAAAATTGTTGTGTATATTATTTTCAATTGTAAATTAGCAACAGATTTTAATTAAACTGAATCAGTGTATTTTTGATTTTTAATTATTTATTTTCAGTCAGTAAAAATTTAACAATAAATGATTAAAATTAATAAAGATTGATGAAGATTAATAGAAGTTAATAAAAGTTTATAAAAATTGATGAAAAGTTTATAAAAATTGATGAAAATTTTCAAAAATTGATGAAAATTGATAACAATTAATAAAAATTGATAAAAGTTGATGAAAATTGATAAAATCTGCAGAAAAGTGTCTAAAATTGATAAAAATTCATAACAATTAATAAAATTGGTAAAAACTGATGAAAGTTGATTAAATTTGATAAAAATTGATGAAAGATGATAAAAATTGACAAAAGCTGATGAAAGTTGATGATAGATTATGAAAATTGATTAGAGTTGTTAAAAAATAATTAAAATTATTTAAAATTGAGTTAATGTATCAAAAATTACTTAAGAATACGTTTTCAATGACTTAACACATCATAATGTTGATTTGAATGAAAATTGATGAAAAGCAACAAAAAATTGATGGAAGTTAATGAAAATTGATTAAAATCTATGCAAGTTGGTAAAAAATTATACTAATTGTTAAAACGTGGCAAAATTGATTAAAAAATATGAAAATTGATATGAATTGATAAAAATCAAATTAATTGAAATTGATTAAAGTTGTTGAAAATTAATTAAAATTATTTAAAATTGAGTTAATGGATCAAAAATTACCTAAGAATTCATTTTCAATTACTTAACGCAACATAATGTTGATTTGAATGAAAATTAATGAAAAGTAACAAAAATCTATGAAAATTGATGAAAAGTAACAAGAATTTATGAAAATTGATGAAAAGTAATAAAAATTTATAAAAATTGATGAAAAGGAACAAAAATTGATGAAAGTTGATGAAAATTAATAAAAATTGTCAAAAATAACCTAGGAATGATTTAATGATTTAACGCAAAATAATATCGGTTTGAATTCAAATTGATGAAAATTGATGATTTGAATAAAAACTGATGATAATTGATGATTTGAATAAAAATTGCTAAAAATGGATAAAAGTTGATGAAAATTGATGAAATGTGGAAAATATTACCTAAAAATACATTTTTAATGACTTGACGCAAAATAATGTGCATCACACCCATAACATCCTCCTCAGTGAGTCGATACTTCTCCTCCAAACAAAACTCAAACGATTTAAGAAAATGACCCATTCTGATGATATAATTGGTTGAGCGTATCACAGCGTCGATAGTATTATCAGGCTCCTTTGGTGGACTAACTAAAAACGCCTGAAGATTCTTTGCCTCCTGTCGATAGGCCGTGTAATTCATTTGGAAATTTAGCCAACCAACCGTATCGTTTAAATTCAAACATTTCTCTTCAACGTCCGATAATTTTGTATTTAAAAAATTGTCCACATTTCCCGAGACTTTGGCAACTTCCTTCTCGTAATACTCAGCAGTCGTTCTTAATAGATCTAAGTGGGAAATTATTTCTTTGAATCAAATATTCATTAAATATTAATATTAATTAATTAAATATTAAATAAATGAATTAAATTTTAATTAAAGAAAATTGAAAGAAAGCTAGCAAATTTATTTTTAATTAAAAATCAGTTATTTTGAAATTTTAATTTTAGTGATTTAATTATATTGAAGTTAATAAATTGAAATAAAGAAATTATTTTATGCATAGATTAAAAAAGAGACATTACCTATGGTCTTCTCGTATTTGTATGTAATCGGTGATATCGGTGGAGTAGAAATATTTTCCTGGTTTCCTGTTCAAAACTTGTAATTACGTCATTCAACTTTGATATTTTGTGAAAATACATATTTGCAGTTTTGTATAGTTATGTATATATTAGATTGAAATCTTTTTTTATTTATTTACTTATTTGTTTTCAAAAAAAAAAAAAATTAAATCTTATTTTTATGAATGCAAAATTGTACCTGAATTTACATAAGTGTACATTAACTTCAAATCGTAACCACGTGGAATCGTTTCATTTATTGGCACCACAAAGTCGAAATTTAAAGCTGACACACCAACTAAGAGAGCTTGCAAAAAATTTTAATTTATTTTAAAAGTCTTGTTTTTTTAATATTTATATTTGAAAAAAAGCAGACATAAATTATTAATGTACTTAAAGTCTCGAAGGTTTTTAGGAAAAAGATGAAAATTTAGTTTTTTTCGGAAAATTCGAACTATATTTTTCCTATTCTCTATAACTAAATGAACAATTCATTAATACATTATTTTTAAATCTAACACGATCTTTAGGAAATTTTTTACCTTTCAAGTTTCACAGAAATAATATTTTTTAGTTTTTCTTAATTAAAAAAAAAATAAATAGAAATTGTGGACGTTTCCGAAATTTCAATAGTTTTTTGTTTTTTATCTTCGTTTAGGAGTCTTAATAAAAAAATATATATTTGGTAAATAAAAAAAAAGTTGTTTGAAGAAATTGTTTTAAGTTAAAATTTGTTTTGGGGGGAGGGAGAGTAATTGGGCTTGCAACAAATAAAAACTACTCACAAATTATTAGTGATAATATATATTTTTCCATTTTTTGGTACAAAAATATTTTTTGAGAATGAATCTTTAATCACAACACAGGTCCAATTGTTCACAGAATACTGATTATAAATTGTTGTGTTTCAAACCGAGCAGCTTCCTATCGTCGGTTGATAGAATTCTTGGGTTATTAACATGATACTGATAACCTATTATGACTTATCTTTCTGCGTTTCACAAACTTCCGATGAATATAATAATGTGTATCTCGTACAACAAGAATTTGCATTTTGTTTACGTTTAATAAATAAACTTTTGTATATTTTATTGAAATTTACAAAGCAAAGCACATTATTTTGCGTCAAGCCATCCAAAAAGTCTTTTTTTGGTAATATTTGACACTTTTCATCAATTTACACAAATTTTCCTCCATTTTCATCAATTATGATCCATTTTCATCAATTTTCATCAATTTCTACTCAAATCAAAATTATATTATATTAATTATATCTTTTGTAATTTTTGATACATTAACTCAATTTTAAATAATTTTCATCAACGTTCATCAATTTGAAACAATTTGAAACAATTTTCATCAATTTTTACCAATTTTTATTAATTTTATTTTGTTTAACAATTTTTACCAACTTTCATCAAATTTAATCAATTTTCATCCACCTTAATCAATTTTTATTCATTTTTATCAACTTTTATAAATTTTCATCGACTTTCATCAGTTTTCATCAATTTTTATTAACTTTTATCAATTATTACCAATTTTTAATCAAATCAACATTATTTTCGGTTTAGTAATTAAAAGTGGATTCTCCCAAAATTTTTACCCATTTTCAGCAATTTTCATACATTTTTATCAATTTTCATCAATTTTTATTTAAATTAACATTATTTTGCGTTAAGTCACTAAAAACGTATTTTTAGCTAATTTTTGGACACTTTTAATCAATCTTAATTTATTTTCATCAACTTTCATCAATTTTAAGCAATTTTCATCCATTTTAATCAATTTTCATCAACTTTCATCAGTTTTAATAAATTTTTATTCACTTTTATCAATTATTATCAATTTTTATTTAAATCAACATTATTTTCGGTTTAGTAATTAAAAGTGGATTCTCCCAAAATTTTTACCCATTTTCAGCAATTTTCATACATTTTTATCAATTTTCATCAATTTTTATTTAAATTAACATTATTTTGCGTTAAGTCACTAAAAACGTATTATTAGTTAATTTTTGGACACTTTTAATCAATTTTAATTAATTTTCATCAACTTTAATCAATTTTAAGCAATTTTCATCAATTTTCACCAAATTTTATTAATTTTTTAAATCAATTTTCACCAACTTTCCTCAATTTTAAGCAATTTTCATCCATTTTAATCAATTTTCATTTATTTTTATCAATTTCCTTCAACTTTCATAAGTTTTAATCAATTTTTATTCACTTTTATGAATTATTATCAATTTTTAATCAAATCAAGATTATTTTAGGTTTAATAATGAAAAGCGTATTCTCCCAAAATTTTTTGACCAATTTCCATATATTTTTATAAATTTTCATCAATTTTTTCCCCTTTTCGTCGATTTTTATTCAAATCAACATTATATTGCGTTACGTCATTAAAAACGTATTCTTAGGTAATTTTTGACACTTTTAATTAATGCTATTTAATTTTCATCAATTTCAAGCAGTTTTTACCAATTTTTATCAATTCTGCCACGTTTTAATACTTTTTATCCATTTGCACCAACTTTCATCAATTTTAATCAACATTCATAAATTTTTAATAATTGTTATATTTATTAAGTGTTATAATCATTTTTTCAATTGATTACAAGTTAATGATTCTGAAATAATTTATTTAACTATTTTCTTTAATTCTAACGCGTTCCCAAGAAAAGTATCTAAGAAGCAATCGAATTATAGTTTTGGTTAGATTTAACTCGATTAAATGTTACTCGTTATTTAATTATTTAAACTTGAAACCACTTTTTAATAAATATTTTGATTGCAATAAAGACTTGGACACCAATAAATTTCCATTGCAACTGAATTTCTTTATGAATTTTGTCTCTAAAAATGATTGAAAACAATAAATTTTATTAATATTTCTATGATCAAGTGATTTTCGACTGGGGAGAGGGTAACAATACCCCTTCTCAATTTATGATCGTCCAATCGCTGACTCGGACTTTCTCACGGTCCGTGCCTTTTTTCACGTGATCAAACATTTAAACCTTTCGTGACATTATATGCCGAAATATATATAAAAAAAATTCAAATCGAAATTTGAGTCTACATTTAGGCGAGTAAGTCGAGTAAATCGAGTAATTTTCGAATTTTACTTTTTATATCGAAGGAAGAATTTTTCCTGCAAATTCCTGCATATCAAGAGAGATAGAAGAAGAAGGCTCATCAGGAAGGGAAATTCACACAAAGAAGAATTGGAAGAAGTAGGGAAGAAAAAACAAATGATTCGCGAAGTGGCTTCTGAAGGAAGTCTTTTCCTTGGAGTGCTTTCTTTTTGGGAGCTCCGCAGGATAATGAATGCAATTACAGTTTTTGTTCTAGAAATTACGGCGGATGCGTGTCTGTGGCTGATTGCTAAGTCCGTTGGATGCATGTGGTCCGCAGAAAGGTGCACAAACACAAATCTCAAATATAAACACAAACAAATATTCCGCACTTGTATGTACATATAGTTAAAGGACGCTCTTTGCGCGGTGCTTTTCGAAAAGAAGAAGAAGAAGAAGAAGAAGAGAAACTGTGTTCGTGACTCCTTTCCACTATATGCTTGTATTTGTTTGAGAGAATTTCAAGCAGCGTGTGCGTATCGGTGCGTGAGGGACGGAGCCAAGGGCAGGGGACACGGAGTAAGCTCTAATTGCATTCAATAAAGCAAATAATAGCAAGCTCATTAGAGCAGAAAGAGAAGTTGGCGAGTTGACCGCATATATACCCGCTCGTATATGCCAACCTGCCTACGCTCTTTCTATGTTGGAGAGAAGAGAGAAAAAAAAGAGGAAACAGAGAAGAGAAAAACGATTATGGAGAGAGAAAAAGAGGGATCCTCTCAAGAAACAGGGAGTTGCTGATTTTTTTTCTTTTTTTTTTATTATTTCCACTAATCAAAAGAGAGCCATTCAAATATTCATTCATACACGAAGAATTGTATTTTTCCTTTTATTTCTTAGATTTAAATGTTCCTCTTCAGAATAGCGAATGAAAATCAGAGTCAAAACAAAGAATTGAAAAACTTGTGGAACAAAAAAATTAAAGGGAAAAGAAAAGAATATACTCTACCTAATGTATATTCCCTAAGATGGAATATTCATTATTCAGCGATAATTAATTGATGGCTGTAAATAACTGGTAGGGTGGGCATAAATAAATGGTTCGTGTGAATCCAAATGGTAATGGGTGACTTTGATTGACCGTTTAAAATGGAATAAAGCAACCCGTTTTCCTTGATGGGGTAGACAACTCTTCCTCCCCCTCGAATCCTTTTTATTCCTTAAAAGAATCTTTCTTTTCTTCTTCTTCTTTCTCTTCTTCTTTTTATATCGACTTCGCACTCTACTCATCAATACTAAAACCTACTATTTACAACTTTTTTTCACGTTTTGCTATTATTTGTCTACTTTTTCCAGATTTTAAACACTAAATGCTACTATTTCTGTTTTTTATTAGACTTTCTACAACTTTGAATTCGTTTATTCTAAAAAACTATACTCAAACAGTGATAATAAAATTCTTTAAAAGGATTTAATTATTTTCAAAAAAATATTCGTAATTCTATTTTCATTATTTATTATTTTCATAAACGCAAAAGAATTCAATTTTCAAAAAAAAAGTGAAAAAATCATTCCAAAATTGAATTCATTTCATAAATAATCAAATTCACAAAGAAATTCAATTAATTTAGAATAGAATTAAGAAAAAATTTCGAGAAAATTAATTTAAGAAAATTTTTATATAATTCTTCTCAATAATTCAAGTAGTATCACTATAGTGATTGAATAACTATAGTTATTCAATTATAATAATAACATTTTTCATAGAAATTAAAAAAAAAACTTTTTCTATAAAATGTAATTATTTTTATAAATAAAATTCATCGAAGAATTTAAATTATTTTTGATACTTTTTTAAATTAATTAATCGAAAAATTTAATTACTTTCACAAATAAAGTTTTTTCCGCAAGAATTCAATTATTTAAAATCAATTCTTGATAATATTTATTATATTTCGAAAAAAAAATTTTTGCAGCAATGTTTATGAAATTTTTATGAAGAAATCAATTAATTACATTAATAATTCTTCGAAAAAATTCAATTATGTATGTCGATAATAGTAACAAAATTATTCCCAATAATTCAAATATTTCGAGGTATTCTAATAAAATTCTTTACAAAATTCAATTATATTCATAAATATCAATATTCATCGTAAGAATTCAATTATTTTTAAATGTAATAAATTTCTTCTTCGATATTCAATTATTTTCAAATACTGTAATAAGAATTGTTCGAATGAATTTAATAAATTGAATTTTCACAAAAATTAGAGCATTTTTTATGAAAATTTAATTGTTTAAACATTTTTAAATAAACTTCTAAGCAAGAATTCAATAATTAAAAATCAAAATTTTCATAATATTTGTTATATTTCGAAAAAAATTAAATATTTCAATTCTTTTTAAACATTTTAATAAAATATTTCTGAATAACTCAATTACTTTTTATAATTAACAAACTTCATTGCACAATTTTAATTATTTTTAATATGATTTTACAGGAATTAATTTGAAAAATGTAATTATTTTTAAAAATTATTTCAATGTCTAAAAACATTTATTTGCTCGAAAAATGCTTTTTTTTAATTCTTTAGAAGAATACCATTATTTTCAAATATTTTATCAAAATTGTTCGAAGCAGATCAATTCTTTTTAATACAGTTTTAATTTGATTTCTTTGAAATAATTTCAATATTCTTCAAAATTAAATAAAATTCTTCCCAAGAATTTAATTATTTACATAAATGATTCTTCAAAAGAATTCAATTATTAAAGATAAATAACGAAATTATTCCCAAAAATTCAATTATTCTGTCGTATATTAGTAAAAATGTTTGCAAAATTCAATTATTTTTGTAAATAACAATATTCATCACAAGAATTCAATTATTTTTAAAAGAAATAAATTTTTTTTGTAAATTCAAATATTTTAAAAAGTTTCAATAAATTCGTTTGCAAGAATTTAATTATTTTAGTAAATAATAAAATGCTTTTTAGGAATTCAATTGTTTAAATAAATTAATAAAATGCCGCACAGACATTCGATTATTGTCAAAAATTTTTATAGAATTCTTTGTACAATTTAATTATTTTTAAAAAATATCTAAAGTCAAAGATTTTAAATATCTCTTCTTTTTATAAAATTTCCAAACAGAATTCAATTATTTAAAAAAATTGTTTGTGATATTCTTCGTAAGAATTAAATTTTTTTTATGAATAATAAAAATTTCCTGTCGAGATGCAATGATCTAAATTTAGAATTTGCCTAAAATTAGTCGAATAAATTCAATTATTGTTTAAGAATTGTAATAAAATTCTACGCAAAAAATAAATTAATTTTATAAATATTTAAAGTCTTTCATGAAGAATGAAATTCGTTCCAGATATTCAATTTATTAGCAGGATGAGAAAGAAGTAATTTTTTTTATGATAATTAGAAAAAAAATGAGGAAAATAAAATAAAATGGAATTTTTGTCAGTTTTATAAAGTGTCTAAAACGAGTTTTTTTGATCTTAAAGTTTAAATTTTCGATTTTATTTCTTACATAATGTTCCATGAAGAAATATTTTCTTTAAATCCAAGAAACTTTTTTTTTTGACTCTATAACAATGGGCAAATTTCTTTGATTTGAAAAAAACATTCTTTGAAATAAAGAAATTTTTTTCTGGATGTAGATTCGACATACTTTACATTTCAAAACATAAAAAAAACACTTTTTCATCTTCCCAACGTTCGACATATACTTTATGATTTTGAAAATATTAAAAAAATGGTATTCTATTTACCCACGTTTTGCCACATATATTTTTATCCTTTTTCTCGATTTAGAATAAAAACTTTGAGCATTGATTTTTCGCATAATATTTTTGAAGAGATAAAAAATGAACTCGGTAACAGCCGCGCGGATTAATGTATAAATACACAGAGAATCGTGCTTTGCATTCCGGCAATCCAGATGTGTCCAATTAGTTATACTGCGGGTAATGAGTTTTAGTACTTATTGACAGACTGGTCAGTAGTCGCGCTACTGTCATTAGCAATTCTAAACGGTTACCGTGTAGAAGCGACGGCCATTAGGGATCGCAAACGTAAATAATAATTACACCGTTGAGAAACAATCGCTGCAGAGTGAATCCCACAACATATACCAGAGAGGGGCCAAATAAACCAAAGCATTAATGATCCACATCCTCTGAAACACTATACACATCTTAACCATCAATTTTAAATTGATCACATAAGAATCTCTTCATCATGAGAATGATGCGAAGTAAACTTTTTCGCTACAGATTGACCATAGTTTACTTTGGTTGTAAGTTGGGTGTAAACTTAATGTTCATGTTGAGTGTTTGTTTAATGTTTATGTTAACTTAACCAACTTTGGTTAAGTTGGGTGTAAACTTAACCAACTTTGGTTAAGTTGAGTGTAAACTTAACCCAAGTAAACCTGCACGGTCTCAGATGGAAATTAACGCGCAGCAGATATCTCTTGAGGAAATGCTTTTGAGAACGGACAAAAATTTGAATGATAAGAGAAATGATAAAACAACTATTCAACAATTCTTCGATGAGCATTGTTGATATCAGTGTGGGTAAATTTTGCTTTGTAGATGCTCTTATCGGACATGTTAGGAGAGTAACGCAGGACCCAGCATCATGTCCCAGCGTGGAACAAACTATGCGAAGAGACGACGCGATCCCCCAGGGACGACGTCAAGTTACACACGCGAGATATAGTCTCCTTCGGACCATGTATCGTGTCATCTCGTCTATGTGCCTATGCGATACCAACATGAATGGTGACTTTGTACACTTGGGCTTTTATCCCAATCCAACATTCTGAAAATGGAATATTTCTTATATATACTCCTGCAAGGATGTATATTTATTCCCACTATGCGGGATTATTCTTAAATGCTCGCATACAGGATCTTATCGTCAAATTAACGACAATAATGCAACGGAAATGTTTATATGAAGAGGAGAAATTATTCTAGAAATCTGTATAGTTTCATTCTGAATTTCTCCTTTCAGCTCTGGAGCAAGAGCCAAATGTTAACAACTTCAAGAAACAATCTCCAGTCTAATCAATTAACAATAAGAAGTGTTCAAATACAGGGTTGCCACAAGTATTTAATTTTATTTTTCCCTGATTTCCAGACAAAATTTTCACTTTTTTCCTGACCCTAAAGAATTTAGATTAGATTTAGATTAGATTTAGATTTAGATTCACTCTAAAAATTATTAGATAATCAAAAAAAAATTTTCTATTACATTTATTTACAAATTTCATTAATTGTAAAATTATTCAAAAACATCAATAACTTTTTTTTAAAATAAATATTTAATCATTATTATTTTTCTCTAGGAATTAAAAATCTTCAAAACATTCAAATTCAAACCTTTTTAAATTGAACAACTTATAAGAATATTATTACAAAACATTTTTCAGAATAGGTTAATTATTAAAAAAAATCCTAAAAAAATCCTTCGCAAGAATTTAATTATTTTTACAAGCAGTAAAATTTCTCAAAAAAAAAATAAATTATTTTTAAAAAAATGTAATAAAATTCGTGGCAAAATTTCCATAAAATAATTGAATTTTGGAGAAGAGTTTTATTATTTATAAAGTTACTTGGAATTTTAACAAGAATTTTTTTTTAATTTTCGAACACAATTGGATTTCTGCGAAGAATTTTATTACATTTTAAAAATAATTTAATTCTTCCAACGAATTTTATTCAAATTTATAAAAATAACTGTATTATGTGAAGAATTTTATTATTTATATAAATAATTGAATTCTTACAAAGAATTTTATTCCAGTTTATAAAAATAATTAAATTTCAGTGAAGAATTTTGTTAATAATTTATATCTTTCGAAAAATTTTATGAAATTTTTTATTTTAAATAATTTAATTCCTGTGAAAATTTTATTACTTATGAAAATAATGGAATTATTTTGAATTAATTCATTAAAATTGAATTCCTACAAAATTTTCCTAAGAATTTTATTAAAATTTTTAAATATAATTGAATTTAGATGAATAATTTTTATATTTATAAAAATAATTGAAATTTTGTAAATATTTTTTTTTTTAATTTTTAAGAATAATTTAATTTTTGCGAAGAATTTTATTAATTTTGAAAATAATTTAATTCTTCCAATGAATTTTATTTAAGTTTATATAAATAATTGAATTCTCACTACGAATTTTATTGAAGTTTATAAAAGTAATTGAATTTCTGTGAAGAATTTTCATATATTTATATAAATATTTTTGTATAATTGATATTTTTCGAAAAATTTTATTAAATTTTGTATTTTAAATAATTGAATTCCTGTGAAAAATTTTGTATACTACTCATGAAACTAATTGAATTATTTTGAAGAAATTTATTAAAAATTGAATAATTGAATTCTTGCGGAATTTTGTCAAGAATTTTTTAAAAACTTTTAAAAATAATTGAATTTTAATAAAGTATTTTATTATTTATAAAAACAATTGTAATTTTGACGAGAATGTTTTTTAAATTTTTGAACATAATTGAAATTCTGCGAAGAATTTTTGTAACTTTTTTAAAATAATTGAATTTCTGTAAGTAATCATTTGTAACTTTTCCAAAATCTAATTTTTTTAGTATTTTTAACTAAAATTCTTTTATCAATCAATTATTTATGAAAATTGTGAAAATTATTCCTAAATTATTATTATTTATTATTAATTTTATTTAATTATTATTTATTTATTATTTAATATTAATTATTAATTTTATGATAGTTTTTGAAAATTTATGTTATTTAAAAAGAGATTATTGTCAGAAATAGAAAAAAATTGAAGGTTTTGTATTAAAATTTGTGGTAATTTTATAGTTTACGAGGCAAAAAGAAAAAAAATTCAGTTTTCTTATGAATTTTAAAAAATCAATTTTTTACAGTACTTTTAGTAAAAATCCCTGACTTTTCCCTAACCTGTGGCAACCCTGAAGTATTTACCAACAAACTTTAAAAAAGCAAAGAAAACTTGTTTCTTGTCCCCTTTGGTTCAAAAATAGTTTCATTGATAAGTTGGATCAGTATAAAAAAATTAATTTTTTTCCTCATCATTCCAAAATTTACACACTTTGTAAGCGGATAGGTGACGAGAATCACATAAACGAAAGAGAGAATATTTTCTCTTCTATATTGTGAAAAAAATTCCCTCTGATGAGGAAAAATCGACATATTTTTAAATTTTGAATTGTACTTTTTATAAAATGAATTCCGGATCGCCTTTCCCTTGAATAATGGAAATAAAAGTCTCTCGCACTAATCTAATTTACGTCAGACCTGTTTGTGGAATCTTTTGCTGATCCTGCTGCCAGTGACAGGACATTCGACATCACTAATCGCACTATCGACTAATTAATAATGTCAGAAGCATTGAAGCAATTCCCGCGCCATGAATGCGAGACATGAGACAGTGCAAGGCAAACCTGGGACAGTAGAGAGAGAGAAAGAGAAAGGGGGGAAGTACTTTTAATGTTCAAGCAGGTTCAATCAGATCTTCTTGTCGTATCCCCGCACCGGTCAATGAAACACGTATAAGTGAAATTAATGAGACTGAGACAATTAAAAATTCTTTCTCAGTCTTGAAAATATTTTTGCATATTTTAAATTTTAATTTGTAGAAAAAACCAAAAAAAAACAAAGACAATAATTAAACTATTAATAATAAATTAATAATAATCATTAATAATAATAATAATAATAAATAATATTAAACCCATTTTCCAATGGAACCATTAATTTATTATTTAATAAATCATTTATTTATTTTTGCTATTAAAGATTTATAAAATTAATTTAATTTTTGCGTAGAATTTTATTTCAATTTTTAAATAATAATTCATTTTATTCGACTAATTTTAGAAAAATTCTAAATTTACATCATTGCATCCCGACAGGAAATTTTTATTTTCATAAAAATAATTTAATTCTTACGAAGATTATCACAAAATTTTTTTAAATAATTGAATTCTGTTCGGAAATTTTATGAAAAGAAGAGATATTTAAAATCTTTGACTTGAGATATTTTTTAAAAATAATTAAATTGTACAAAGAATTGTATTAAAATTTTTGACAATAATCGAATGTCTGTGTGGCATTTTATTAATTTATTTAAACAATAGAATTCCTAAAAAGCATTTTATTATTTACTAAAATAATTAAATTCTTGCAAACGAATTTATTTGAACTTTTTAAAATAATTGAATTAACAAAAAAATTGATTCCTTTTAAAATAATTGAATTCTTGTGATGAATATTGTTATTTACAAAAATAATTGAATTTTGTAAACATTTTTACTAATATACGACAGAATAATTGAATTTTTGGAAATAATTTCGTTATTTATCTTTAATAATTGAATTCTTTTGAAGAATCATTTATGTAAATAATTAAATTCTTGGGAAAATTTTATTAAATTTTAAAGAATATTGAAATTATTTCAAAGAAATCAAATTAAAACTGTATCAAAAAGAATTGATCTCCTTCGAACAAGTTTGATAAAATATTTGAAAATAATGGAATTCTTCTAAAGAATTAAAAAACACATTTTTCGAGCAAATAAATGTTTTTAGACATTGAAATAATTTTTAAAAATAATTACATTTTTCAAATCAATTGCTGTAAAATCATATTAAAAATAATTGAAATTGTGCAATAAAGTTTGTTAATTATAAAAAGTAATTGAATTTTTGAGAAATATTTTATTAAAATGTTTAAAAAGAATTGAAATAATTAATGTTTTAGAAATGTAATAAATATTATGAAAATTCTGATTTTTAATAATTGAATATTCTTGTGGGAAAGTTTATTTATGAAAATAATTGGATTATTATAAAGAATTGTATAAAAATTTTGTTACATAATTGATTTTTCGTCATTTTTCTGAAAATGCTTTTCTAAATTAATATTAAATTCCTGTATAAATTTTTATTATTTATGAAAATAATTTAATTTTTGATAAATTTCATCCATTTTTTTTATTTAAATAAAAGTAATAACAAAAAATAAAATCTAATAACATCAAAATAATTGAATTTCGAATATTTTTTGGAAATAATTGAATGGTTTTAAAGAATTTGATTATAATTTCTGAGAATAGTTTTTTAATTCCAAGTATTAGCAAATTTAAGGTAGTGAAAATTTAAAACAAAAAAAAATAGTAGTTTTTAGTGTCTGAAATAGAAAAAAGTACCCAAATAGTAGCATAACGTAGAAAATTAGTAAATACTAGGTTTTACCTCGGATTGAAAATTAAAAAAATTCAACGTTTTTGTGTTCGTTTAAACTAAAATTTAAAAGATTTGAAAATTATTATTGTAACGTAATAAAATATTTAACTATTACAGTCGAATTACTTTAAGGATGCAGGCAATCTACCATTAAATAGATACCTAACAAATGGATCCAGCATTTTAGCATTTTTTTTTTGCTTAAAACGCTTAGGAAATATCAAAACTATGAAAAACATATTTCTCTTTTTCTTCCAATTGGAACAAATTTAATAGGAATTTGAAATTCCATTCGGATTAAACTGTTTATATATGTCCTGATGGTGTATAATAAAATGAATGCATAAAATTAATTGAATGATTAAAATAATTATTTTCAGGAAAATAATACGACAGGAATTTGAAGACTTCTCGAGAGATAAAGAGAGAAAGAGAGGATGCAACTTGTAGAATGCCATTTGCAGGATTATAAGAACAGTTTTATTTTTAAAAATCGATTTTCATCTCCGGATGAGCTTATCTAACGTCATCTCGAGTGTCCAGTTTTCAACTGAAACTCTTATCGCCTTTATTTCCTTCTTTTCAATTCTTTTTTCTTCATCTTCTTCTTCTTCTTTCTTCATTTTCTTCATCACCGCGAATAAACGTTAAAAGAGTTATGACGTATAGCTCGTTACGCATGCATAGGTGCGAGCATTAAACGCAGAGAAAAACAGGTTGCGTCTTCTTTTTGTGCACGTGAATCGCGTGACTCGATTCTCTCCCGTTTTATTCAAAGTATTCATTTATAATTAAATTTGTTTTTAAAAAATTTCATCAGTGAAATTCGTTTTTTTTGGGGAGGGGGAAAGGGAAACTTTTTTTTTTATTCCTTTTGTGATGCAATGTTATCCAATGTTCCAATTTTGCAAGTGAGAATCAATTAGGATAACTGGTTTTTTGATCTTGAAAAAGAATCGCGTGACTTAATATTCCATCTCGTGATTCTATTTGCGAATAAATAATTAAATCGATACACTTTTTGGAAAAGTCTTTTGCTTAAAGTAAGACATCTCATGTGTGTGTCTGCTAAGAAGTATGTTTTAGTGATGTGGCTATTTTAATACACTCTTGAGAAAGAAGACAAAAATTGAGAATTTTATTAGAAGTCCATTATGCAAGTATTTGCCGTCTAAGTGTAATGATGAACGTGTTTTGCGAGTAGAGGCGTTTTAATTGACCGTGTAAATCATCTACTGTGATTAAAAACAAAACGCTTTTTTTTAATTCTCTGTCTAAGGAAAAAGTGATCTTATTTTTTAAAAAGAGGATTTAATTTCAAAAAAACGAATACACATATTGATTTCTAGGAATTTGACCATAAATCAAATAAACTCGTGAAAATTCACATATATTCTGATTATAAACCAAATAAGTAACTAAAGACTGAAATTTCTGAATTCAAACGATAAAAAAACAAATAGCCGAAAATATTAATGTAGTGAACTGTACTTGTGTGTAAAGTAATGCAATGTCGTTTAGCGTGTGGGCCGTCCTGTGGCGCGCACTTTGAATTGATGTAGTGCATTGCGGGAACAATGCTTGCAAGCGCTTGCACGCAATAGTCGACTTGACTTCTTTTTCCCCCACCCCCTTCCATTGGCCGCAAAAAGAGAAAAGAGAAATTCTTGAACAGTAAAATTATTGGAAAGTTCATTTCACAGTGGAGGATGTACAATTATATGAGAGGGAGACTATAACTATAGTTCTAGGTAAAAGGTGCAGATGTCGCCGTCATAGAAGCTAAACAAATTTGCGGTTAAGCGCATGCGTTTACTTTGAATTTTAAAACATGATTTTTTATTCTCATGAATTAATAAAACTATTTGTAGAATTGAATTTTAATAATATATATATATATATATATATATATATATATATATATTATTTATTATATACAATGTATAATAATTATTCCTATTTTGTATATTAAAATATTTTCTAAAATAAAATGATAATTTATGTTTTTATTTAAATATGAAAATGGTATTTATGAAGTAATATATTATATTTTTTAATTTTTTTAAAATAAAAAGCATGAAGTATATTTAAAATTTATCTTGAAATCAAAATTAAGAAAATATTTAATTAAAATTTATAAACCTAATATGAGGAGAGCATTATAATTTAAGTAAATGTGCCTTCTTGCACAATTATAAATATTAGACACTTGTCTCTGTGTTATTGCTTATTTATTTTGTGAAACTTAAAGTTTTGCAAGTGCTTTACCATTACAGTGATTAGTATTAGTATTAGTATTCGTCGAGAATTGCCGGTACAAATAAGCAGTAAGTGTATATTATTTACACTCCTTTGCGAATTTGATCGACTAAAAGTTGACTTAACTGTGTATATTTTCGATTCCTGTAAAAAGAACTTATAAAATTGACTGAATTTCATGAAAAAACTTTTGGGATGGATAAATAAACATTTCAACAAGCAATTTGTGCAATATTGAAAAACATTATCAATAATTATTTATTAAATAATTATTATCATATTTTCACCATTTTCAATATTTTATTGAATAAAATATTCATTTTTCTATCCCAACAGTTTTTTCATAAAATTCTGTTAATTTCATAAGTTCTTTTTCAGGGTAGCCACTTTTTTCATAAAAAAATTCACGGTCATTTCCCGGTCCATTTCAGGTCATAAATTATTGTATTTGTTCACAATACAATTTAATTAAATTTTCAATAATTTGAAAGTTTTTTAATTAAATATTATATATTTAGAAATATAACTAATTTGAAAAAAATGTAAACAAAAATTTTCAAAAAAAATAACTTATTCAGAATTTTTTATTAATATGTTTTTACAAATCAAATTTTTTAAAAACTTTAATTTGAAAGTTTTTAAAATTCAATCAATATTAATATTATTAATATTAATTTAACATTCTAAAATATAGAAATAGTTGTTTATGATTAATTGTAAAAAAACGAATTTAATGATATATAATTAATAAGTCTTAAAACAAATTTTTCTCACAAAATAATGAAAAAAAGTTAAGTCCACTTTTGGTCCATCTGATCCGCCAGGGCTCTAAATTTGAATCAGTGAGATGTTACTGATGGTATAATAATGATAAATTTTTAACTTTTCAGAAGGGGCTATCAGGTTTAATCGCAAATATTAACAATACCAAAGATTTGCCTGTGATATTTTTATAAAGTACAAGCTTTTTTAATTAAAAGCTACATATTTAATTTAAGAGAAATTTAAAGATTTGGCTGTGATATTTTTCACAAAATATTAATTTTTATAAAATACAAGCTTTTTATTAAAAGCTACATATTTAATTAACGATACCAAAGATTTACCTGTGATATTTTTAATAACTTATTGCTTTTTATAAAGTACAAGCTTTTTTAATTAAAAGCTACATATTTAATTTAAGAAAAATTTAAAGATTTGGCTGTGACATTTTTCACAACTTATTAATTTTTATAAAATACAAGCTTTTTATTAAAAGCTACATATTTACAACAATTTCTATAAATATATACATTGCCTTTGTGGATATTAAAAAAGTAAAATTATTCAATTTTTGATCTTTAAAATAATTTTAAACCTATTATTGTACATTAATGTTTTCTTTTTTAAATATTTTGTATATATGTAATATACATTTGTTATCCAGACACCACTATGTTTAAAAAACTGTATCAATTTAATATGGGTAACTTACATTATTCATTTGTATATTAACACAATTTAAATGACTGTGCAATTTTCTGTTTTTTCGAATTAAGCAAAAATAAAAAGATTATTTGGACACAAAAACATTGTTATACTTTATAAAGGTAAAAGAAGCAGAATCAATTATTATTAATTCATGAGAATAAAAAAACATGTTTTAAAATTCAAAGTAAACGCATGCGCTTAACCGCAAATTTGTTTAGCTTCTATGACAGCGACATCTGCACCTTTTACCTAGAACTGTAGTTATAGTCTCCCTTTATTTAGTGGAAGTGCCCCCACAGTGGTTCATTTGCGATGGACAAAATATTTACAGCCGGAACCCATCCGGGACGACGCGACGTCTCTCGGTGGAGTGCATTGTTGTCTTGTATCCACCCTCCCTCCTCCTTCTACCCTGTGATGTTATCTACTGGCTTGACGTTGTCGTGAATTGTAAGACATTGCTTCGACGAGATAAAAAAAATTTTTTTTTAAAAAGTAAATAAAGACTGAGACAATGTAGAAAGAGAAAAAGAGAGAGAGAGAGAGAGAGAGAGAGAGAGTGAGAGCATTAGTAGTTGGAGAAACATTTAACCCTCTTATAATAGTAATAAGAAATTTTTTTCTAATATTAATAAATTTCCATTCTACTGCTTTAATATTAAATTCAATGTTAAGTCAACCCTTTTAGTTTACTTTTTGGTTTTTCTACGTTTTATTGATCTAAACAAATGTTAAATTTTGTTTAGATTTGTTTTAAAAATGTTAAATTTGTTTAGATTTGCTTAAAAAAATGTTCAATTTGTTTAGATTTTTTAAAGAAATATTAAATTTGTCTAGATTTGTTTAGCGAGTGTTAAATTTAATGCAAAAGGCCTCTAAACATTATTATCAATATAATTTAAAATTTATTTTAAAATAAAATGATTAAAAGTAAAATTTGTCTAGATTTGTTTAACAAATGTTAAATTTGTGTAAAATTTCTTTAGATTTGTTTGAAAAATGTTAAATTTGTTTAGATTCTTTAAAGAAATATTAAATTTGTCTAGATTTGTTTAGCGAGTGTTAAATTTAATGCAAAAGGCCTCTAAACATTATTATCAATGTTATTTAAAATTTATTTTAAAATAAAATGATGAAATGTCGAATTCGTCTAGATTTGTTTAAGAAATGTTAAATTTGTTAAAATTTGTTTAAGAAATGTTAAATTTGTCTAGATTTGTTTAGCAAGTGTTAAATTTAATGTAAAAGGCCTCTAAACATTATTATCAATATTATTTAAAAATTATTTGAAAATAAAATGATGAAATGTTAAATTCGTCTAGATTTGTTTAAGAAATATTAAATTTGTCTAGATTTGTTTAGCAAGTGTTAAATTTAATGTAAAAGGCCTCTAAACATTATTATCAATATTATTTAAAAATTTATTTTAAAAAAATGATGAAATGTTAAATTCCTCTAGATTTGTTTAAGAAATGTTAAATTTGTTAAAATTTGTTTAAGAACTGCTAAATTTGTCTAGATTTGTTTAACAAATGTTAAGTTTCTTTAGATTTATTTAGAAAATGTTAAATAAAATCTCAACAATGTTACAAAACCTGCGATACATTTCTATTTAAAATTTATCTCATAAAAAAATTTTTTTCTTCTTCCACAAAATGCTATTAAAAAAATCGGGAAATTCTCATAATGTTTTAAAGTCGCGCACTTAGACTCTATTTCAATTCTGGCATCGTACATCTGATTGCACGTGAAATTAGTCATGAGACTGCTTGCAGGGTTGAAGCATGTGTTATTCTTAATGTCACGCGTACATCGAGACGCGTCAAGTAAACGATTTATTTAATGTAACAAAAACTTAAACTTTCGCTAGTCTGTCACTCTTGCTTTTCAGAGAATGAGGAGGAGTGCCATCTGGCTTTATTATCGCAAATGCTGTTGTCGTCGTTGTCGTTGTCGTTGTCGTCTTGGAACCTATCTCGCATTGTGACATTCGACATTTTCAAAGCAGGTGAGAACAAAAGTTTGTTGTTGCGCGCTGTGTGTCAATTATCAGAAACATTGCGGATTTCTTCAGGTTATGGCCATCATTGGATAAAGGCCAAAGATCACTGATTAGTGAATGCCAATCGTTTATAATATACACCTAAATGTAAATATATTTACATTCATAGAAATACATATAAATATATACCTATTCACCTATGGAAATGATACTCACATTACCTATAAATTTAAATAGTGAAATATTTTCTTAAGGAACATTAAATTTATTTTTATGTTTTGCATTTCAGCACGAAATAATAATTATTTTATTGCTTTCTTTGCTTTTTATTATTTTTTCGTTAATTTGCAAATTTATAGTTGAAATTAGCTTGCAAAATTTGTTTCTTTATTTTTTTGGAATTTTTTTCCCGATTTCTAGAAGCACTGGCAATTTTTAGGGGCGTGTCCATTTTTATTGAGGCGTATACTTTTTAGAACCACGCCCATTTTAGGAACGCCTCCTTTGAGGGCTTAGTTCCTCCTTTATTTATAAACGACGCATATTTCTTCTTTATTTCTGTCTTTTTTTTTATCAACAACGCCTTAATTTTTATTTAGTCCCGCCTCTTTTCATAAGCAACGCCTTCATTTTGCTTTAATCCCGCCTTTTTTCATAAACCACGCCTTTATTTTTACTTAGTTCTACTTCTTTTTATAAACCACGCCTATATCTAGTCGTTTTTACGTTAAGAAAAAGGTGTGGTTTAAAAAGTAGGCGTGACTAATTCAAACAAATGTGGGGTTTGTAACAGGAGGTAGAACAGAATTACAATGTGGGCGTGGTTAATAAAAAAGTGGGGTTAAAATAAAGTTAAAATAAAGGCGTGATTTTTAAAAAAAGGTGGAACTAAGTGAATATATAGGCGTGGTTTATAAAAGAAGGTGGATCTTAGTCAAGGTATAGGCGTGATTAATAAAAAAAGCTGGACCTAAGTTAACATGAAGGCTTGGTTTATAAAAAAGGGCGGAGCTAAATTAACATACAGGCGTGGTCTATAAATAGAAATAGAATTATGTGACGATATGGGCGTGTTTTAGAAAAGAGGTGGAGCTAAATTAAAATGTAGGCGTGGTTTGTGGAACAGGTGCACCTAGGTTAACATATAGGCGTGGTTGAACTAATTTGTATTCGTCTCCCAAACGGTGGGTATGAAAACCTAATCGTATGAAAAATTAGACCAGAAGTAGTCCTATCAGTAGTAGTAGTACCTACCTCTATTGTTCAGATTAATTTCTAAAATTGCATAACATTTAAATAGTCAACTGAAGTGTCAGCGAAAAATGATAAGAACTAAAGAATAGCAGAGTGGGCGTGGTTTTTCCTGAAATAGGAGTGTCCATCAAATATTAAGGAGTGTTATATCAAAAGTGGGCGTGGTTGGACTAGAGTGAAGCGAATATTGAACAAACTGGGCGTGTTCGTAAGACAATCTGTAATTTATAAATTTAATTTTTTCCCAAGTTGGGAAAATTATGTGGGAACAAAGGGAAACCATCCTAAACGTATCATCATTCATCATCTTAAGTTGTACAATAAGATTATGGTGAGATTTGTGAGCGAAATGTTCCTCGGGAAGGATGGAAAGTAGAAAGGAGAGGAATGAAAAGAAGTTACGAGAGAATCGCGATTCACTTGACAGTTGAGGTGTCGGGTGGTCGAGCTCGGCGTGTGCTGTCAGCTTGTCAAGCTGTCAGCCCACGCACGTTGTTGTGTTGGCAATGGAAGTTTCTGTGATTGTGAATTCACACCAATGCCTCTCACCTCTTAGATTCGGTTCCATCTACAGTATATATATATATATATTGTTGCCCTGATTTCTTTTTTCACTCGCAATGACTTTGCGTAAACTTTTTTTTTATTTCTTCGATGTCATTAGTCCGTAAGACGAGTGTCAATTCCTTCGATTGGTCGCACTTTTTTCTTGAACACCACTCTTGGGTATTTCAGTATTTTCTCTCCCTCTTTAACTTTTGTCCTTAGTTTCTTATCTCTTTGAGCGACCGATTTTTAATGAGGCTGACCACCTCTCGTCTTCGCGACAGTTTGTTGTTAATGCTTCTGAAAAACGAGAAACGAATTTCAGAGAATGCGTCGCATCGCAGTGAACGAATCTGAAACGGTGATTAATTAAATTTTAGTTGAAAAGTATAATCAGAGAAAATGTTACAATGGACAATCGATTAAAACAATTAGCGAACAACATAAATCACTTGGAGAGATTTATACAAAGCGTCGTTTAATGCTTTCTCTGGTGCCTAATTACATGTGGAAAATAAGACGTCGTTCTCAACTGGAAAGGTTTTTTTTTGCATTGGCATCGCGTGTCTGTTTATATCGGGAGAACATCCTAAATGATTGGATCGAAAGGTCAATTGTAAGTAATGACACGTCTAGCGGTTGATTAGACGAAAAGTTTAGAGGCAAGTTCGTGCTTAGTTAGACATCTTATTGCATTGGACTCGTGAGCCAAGTGTTATGTAGACACTCCGACAGTTGGCAAAGCACCTCGTACGGTAGTCAACTTTAAAGTATTCAGATGCGTTAAAATCATCTTCACTATCTTGCTGACTATCGTTTTCTCTAAGATAATGATATCTTTTCTTTTCCATGTCGTCTCCCTTTTCTCAAGGAATGCAAACATAGAATCCTGAAATTATTATCTAATTAAGATTAGAGGACAAAATTTATTATATTACACCTATTTCCTATAAGAACATTTGCACATTTCCTTATTATGTAAGATTGTTATCTCCCAACGCTCGGGAATATGTAAACAAATTTTTTTCATTTCAATTGTATAAGTTTATTCCATGTCATTTTATGTTGATCTTCTATCTGTGAAGAAGTCGTAAAATGTGTTTTTAATTTTTTTAAGGGAAAATTTTCGCACTCATTTTAAAATAGTTTTATGCGCGAAGTTCGTTTCATTATATGAAGAAAAGTAACTTTTCAAGCTTTTTAAGAACATCAATGTATTCAAAGTTGTTGTTTATTGGTAGTACTTAATTTTAATTTATTTTACGTTTAATTTACTACAAGATAATATTAGTAAATTTAAGCAGAATTCAGAGGTCCGATCGAAACGTATCTGATTATGAATAAGACTATTTCCTAATTTTCATATAAACAAACAGTTATTTAATTGAATTAACATTATTTCGAAATCTTATTAACACAAATTATTATAATTTAATCGAATTGGCAATTTTAAATTGACAATCGTCAAAGAAAAAATTTGTTTCACTTTGTTCAATTGTTTCTATTAAAAAATGTAGTAATTTTGTTGGATAAATATTTCAGTACATATTGTTATTCTCATTTTTTTACAGAAATTTAAATTTCAAAAATTATAATTTCAAACCTTCTGAAGTTTAATTATTTCCAAAAATAACAAAATTCAATTATTCTCATAAATAATTATCTCATTGCAAAATTTTAATTACAATTAATAAAATTTCAAGCGAAATCCTCGATATTAAAATTTTTATTAAAATTTATCATTTGATTTTTTATGAAAATTAAAAATATTAAAATATTATTAAGAATCGTCGGAAAAATTAAATTATTACAAAAAATGTGTTTACAAAATTCTTAATGAGAATTGAATTTTAAGATACATTCAATTGTTAAATAAATTATTCTTCTTGGGTTTAAATAATTGAATGCTAGTGGATTCAAAAAATAAAATAAAAAATAAAAAATAAAATTATTTTTAAAAAGTGTGAATGAATTTTTTTAATATAAAATTAAATTTAATATTAATTAAAAAAAAATTTAATATATATTAGAAAATAAAAGTTTTAATAATTTCTACCTAAAAAGAATTTTATTATTAAAGGCATTTGAACCTTTATGACGTCACAACATTAAAATATATGGTTTACATCAATTGTGACATCATAATGGTTCAAATACCCTTAATAAAAATAAATGAATCCATGTAGAAAATTTTAATGTTTATGAAAATAATTGAATTATTAAGAAGAAATTTTATTACTATTGAAGAAAATTGAATTTTTACGATTATTTGAAACTTCTCCAAAATTCAATTTTTTTTAACTGTTAATCCATTACTTTTAATAATTAATTTAATATATATTTAAAAGAATTTATCACTTGGTAAAAAATTATATAATTTAAAATAAAAGGGAATTTATCAAGCTCCCAAATAAAAAAAATATTGATAAATTCCTTTCTATTTTGAATTAAATAAATATATATTGTAAAATGTAATTTCTGAAGAATTTTAATAATTCTTCTTCAAAATATCTTTAAAATTTAGAAATGTCAAATATTAAATTAAGTATTAAATTTGATATTTAATTTAACAATATAATAATAATATTCAAAATTTGTTGATCTTTTTATAAAAATTTTAAACTTAACTCTTTTAAAATTTAATTGATTCAGACATATTTGAGTAAAATTATTCGTTAGACAACTTATGAGCAATAATTTTATGATAGTTTTTCAAAAGGTTTCAAAATAAAAATTAAAAAAAAAATTTATTTTGATTAATTTATTTTTTTATATGAATAATTTATTTCTTAAATAGAAGCCAAGATAGTATTCTTAAATTCAGAATTATTTTTTTTGTGTTTCGGTGTTTTTTTTATAAAAATCTGAATTTTTTATACCTTTAATTAAAAATTTCATAGAAGTAATGATAGTTACCTATTTATTGAGCTTAGAAATTATAAGAAAATACGGCATTCGTAGTGAACGAAAAAAAAAAATTCAGAAAGCATTTTCCCACAGTAAATCGAAAGTGTACGTGTGTGGGTGATGGAATAATGCGATCGCATATAGGCAGGTACCAGAAAAAAGAGCCAGATATCATTTATTCGTTATTTATTACGAATTACAGAACGGCGATGTTATATTTAAAATGGACGGCATGTCTTGTACATGAATATATGGGATATTGTGAATATAACGCACGCCTGAACTCCGGATTGCGAACGTCTCACCGGGCGAGAGATAAGCGCTGGTATTGTGCATCTACTTTAGTCCGTGTAAATTTCACCAAAGTGTATAGTCTTCTCTCTCTATATATATGTATATGTGTGTGTGTGTCTGCAGGATCTTGTGCACGGTATGTGTTCCAAGTGGCCGTTGCACACGTGCGAACCTTGAAGCACGCGGGTCTACAAATTGGCTCAGTAAGATCGCGTGTGCGGCTTCCGAATAAAGATTGTCTGCCGAGTGCAGTTCTCTCGAACCGGTCATAATTCAATTTATTTTACACATTTCCTTTTTGTATGTATAGAAGATTTACACCGAAAAATTCTAATGATTTTCACAATACTAAGAAAACTACGAAATTGAATGTTTTAATCGGTTTTTGGGGACCAGAAGAAATTGCTATTCATTTCCTCTGGAAAGGTTCAGTATATACTATATATGTGTGGAAAAGTGAAACTCTGAATTACTGATGAAGTCGATAGTCGATGGCTGCATAATCTAGCTTATAAGGTTCGACTTCAAGATATATAGCTATACAGTATCTTTTTTTATCATTCCTGAAATGTTTGCGAAGGCAAACCTCATCGTATATATTCGCCACTGACGGATGTAAAGTAGCCACTGAAGTGAAACACCATCTTATTGAGTTTGCTGATAACTTTTCAGACTCCACTTTTGCCTAATTGATTTATTTCACTCTCATCAAGTATGAGCAAAAAGATTAAAAACCATTTCTCATATGCCTAACACCGGTAGCAGTTGTTAGTTGTCGATTCGAACAGATAACCAAAATATTATTACTTTTAGTAGTGATTGATTCCGTGCATTTATCACCGAAAGATAGCGGAACAAATAGTAATCATTATCTATACAAGTACAGGGCTCGGATCGTCTTTAAGGGGGTGTCAAAGTCGATTGGCTTTTTGCATTGAGCTTCAATGGGAAAATCCCATCGACTTTGACACCGCCTTAAGACTCAAAAAAAGTCGCTTTCGTCGCATAAATTCACAACAAAAGTCACGAAAAGTCGCACAAAATTTCCGAAAAAGTCGAATGAAATTTTAGAAAAAAACCCCCAAAAAAGAAACACGAAAATGTCAAAATTGTAAAAAAAAATCACATTTCTTGCCAACAAATACTTTAACATCAAACAATCTCGAATAATATTTAATAAAATTTAATAAAATGCATGGCAAAATTTTAATTAGATATTTTTAACATTTTTTTTTAAAGAATCTGTTCAAAATTTCAATTATTTTTATAAATAATTAAATTCTTTTCCAAAATTCGATTATTTAAAAAAAATGTCATAAAATGCCTGTCATAATTTCAATTATCTTTATAAACAATAAAATTCTTCTCAAAAATTTATTTATTTTCAAAAGTAATAAAATTCTCCGCAGAATTTCAATTATTTTCAAATTTTTTTTAATTTCTCGTCAAATTACCATTATCTTCTTGAATAAAAAAATTCATCATTTAAATTTAATTATTTTCAAAAGTATGAAAATTCATCCCAGAAATTCAATTATTTTCAAAATTTTTTTTAATATTCTTAAAATTTCAATCAAATATCAAAATTCTTCTTCAAAATTCATCTACTTTTACAAATTTAAAAAAAAATCTGTATAAAAATTCAATTATCTTTATAAATAATAAAATTCTTCTGTAATATTCAATTACATTTAAACATTAAAAAAAAATCTGTTGAAAAATTAAATTATCTTTGTAAATAATAAAACTCTTCTCTGTATTTCAATTATTTTCGATAAATTTTAATAAAATTCTTGTCAGAATTTCCATTATTTATTTATTTATTTATTTCTGTACATTTGTAATTATCTTTATAAATAATAAAATTTATCCTAGAAATATTTTCAAAAGAAGTTAAATTCTTCGCAGAAATTTAATTTTTTTCATATTTTTTTTAATTTCTCGTCAAATTATCATTATCTTTGTGAATAAAAAAATTCATCATGGAAATTTAATTATTTTCAAAATAATTACATTTTACAAAACTCAGTTTCGTTAAAAGCTGTATCCTCTACTCAGTAACAGTTTTGATAAAATCTGCTAAATTTATTTTTTCCGTGTAATAAAATTCTTCGCAGAAATTCAATTATTTTCAAATTTTTTTTTTAAATTTCTCGTCAAAACTATCATTATCTTTATAAATAATAAAATTCATCATGGAAATTTAATTATTTTCAAAAGTTCTGATAAAATTCTTTGCAAAATTCAATTATCTTAAAAAATAAGAAAATTCATCGCAGAAATTCAATTATTTTCAAATTTTTTTTAATTCTCGCCACAATTTCTACTATTTTTAAAAATATCAAAATTCTTCTTCAAAATCCAATTACTTTTAAACATTAAAAATAAAAAATGTTCAAAAATTCAATTATCTTTATAAATAATAAAATTCTTCTCTGTATTTCAATTATTTTCAAAGAATTTTAATAAAATTCTTGCCAGAATTTCAATTATTTATTTCTGTACATATGTAATTATCTTCATAAATAATAAAATTAATCCTCGAAATTCATTTATTTTCAAAAGTAATAAAATTCTTCGCAGAAATTCAATTATTTTCAAATTTTTTTTAATTCCCCCCACAATTTCAACTATTTTTAAAAATATCAAAATTTTTCTTTAAAATTCAATTACTTTTAAACATTTTCTAACAGAACATTTTTTTCACTAAAACTGTTTCCTTCAAATTTAATTTTCTGAAAATTTAAAAAATTTTAGTCGCATTTTACTAAAAGAATCTCGAAAAAGTCGATGAGTCGCATCTTTTCACAAAAAAGTCGAAAAAAGTCACATTTCCTTAGGAAAGTCGAAAAAAGTCGAAAAAGTCGCACAATCCATCTAAAAGCCTCGTAAACTTGACTCAATCAGTAATTATTATTGTCTTCCATCTTCTAGGTTGGCAATCAGGCAAAATAAATATTTTCGACATTGACTGACAATCCTTTGAGTTGTTCTATTATACACGATTCAGAGGAAGGAAAATGTTTTCAATATTCATCCATACTGTGAAAAGGTACAATTATTAACTTTCCCGAAAAGGTCCTGATCCTAGCGCACAAGACATTTCTTCTACTTCTTCTTCTTCTTCTCGAGAGAGAGAGAGGGAGATAGAAGAAGGCATATATGACTGTGTGTGTGGAGAAAATCACTATAATTTAAGACAAATGCGTTTTGCGGTGAAAGCTCGACATAATTTAGTAGCAAAGCGTTGAAGGTCAATGGTCGAGCACCTGTTCCCTCCAAAGTCCTGGGTCAAGGTACGTCTAGGCTGCAGGGAGGACGTTACCCTCTTATATCGTGGTCTGTGTTTAAGTAATCTCTCCCCTTCCTTCATCCCAGTTCTCTATATCAAACGGCAACGAGAGACTATCGCGTAAGCCACCTACGCAACTCTGATTTTCTTCTTCCCCTCAAGTGACGAACTCACCTTTGTTACTTTTAGGATAAAAATGTGTATTTTCACCTCTGCATTCCAGCTGAAAAAGTTCTGTAGAATTTCACTAGAATTCTAGTGAATATTCAACAGAATTATAGGTTATGTTTGCAATTTTTTAAATGAAATTACAGAAAAATAACCAACTGTCAATGAAAATCATTAATGTTTAAGTTTTCATTACAACTAAAATATTTTAAAAAAACACTGATTTTAATTGGAAAAAAGTAAAAAGAAACTTTTAATCAACAAAAAAGTAACACTAACATAACCTTAAAGTGGTTTGCTTCCAAGGTTCTTTTCTTTAAAAATTTTTAAAAATAATGAAAATTTAGCTAAGAATTTAAATTAAATTTTCGAAAATAATGTAATTTCGGAGAAAAAATTTTATTATTCATGTTTTTATTGCGAATCGATACCGTATAATATAGACAAGGCAACTTACGAGAATGTCAGTCAATCTTAAATATTTATTTTGCGATCGAAATCAAATGGCTTATTAGTTTTTAAAACAAAAACTAATAAGCCTTCAATTGTACTCATTATAAGAAATCACCAAGTCGAATGCATAAATTATACAAAAACAGTTATTACAGTACAATGTTACAAGATACTTTTCAATCCGACTTGGAAATAAACTTATCACGCTCTGAAAATACCAGACATAAATCAGATTATATTTGTCTGAACACTGTTTTGACTCAATGGCTTTAAGAAAACTTTTATATATTTATATATACTTTTATATATTTATATTTATATATATATATACTTTTATATATAAATATATACGAAAAGAAAGGAAAGGATTATAAATATATAAACTCCACCGGGAGAGAGGGTAAATCTATTCAAAAAAAAAAAAAAAAAAAAAATTGTAAAAGTATCAATAAAGCATTGCGCTTAAATCAACGGACGATAATTTCTACTTGCCCGGGCAATAATTACCATTTACCGCGCGCGCTGTAATTTTACCTCGAAGCGCGGCAATAATCGTCGTTCATCCAGCATTAATTATTATTGAAAATATAAGACACGATCTTACCTTTCGAATGCAGATTCCAGTTGTGGGGGCCCCTTTAATGTATACCAGTTGCCACTTCTTCAACTATTCATATAAATCAAACTAATCGCAGTTTAAACTATATAATACCACGACTTTCGTCTGTGCAGTGTTCCGAGGACTAATGACTCGTAGAAACTTGAAACGTTGTTTCCAGCACACCTTATAGTCTAATCAATTAAGTTGATTGTGAGAATAATTGAGAGAGGCGTGATTCTTGAATATAATATTATGTATACAAGTCTCCCGAGTTTCTATCTGTGTTACTGCAATTTTATTTTATCTTCTGACAATATTGACAAACTATTCTTATTTTAATGAATCGAAGCGATTTCTATTTTTTTCAAAATTTTATTTCAATTGTTGAATTTTGTCTAAATTAAATAATATTTTCATTTCATATTTTTAGATTAATTGCAAAATTAGAAAAAAAATCAAGATTCTAAATAATTTGAATCAAGAGTTATGAATTAAGAATTATTTGGTGAAATAATTATCAAAATGTATTAAAATCTATAAAAACTTAATCAAACTGTATAAAATCTTGATACGTTAATAATTAAATAAATAAATTCAGCTGGACAAAATACAAAATTTCGGAAAAAATTGTCTACTAGTGTACATCAATGAAAATTAAAAAATTGTAATCAACAATTATAAATTATTGAACAGAGTTGCCACAAATATTTAATTTTATTTTTCCCTGACTAACTTCTTTTTTAAATAAATATTCAATCATTATTATTTTACAAAAATCCTAAAAAAATCCTTCGCAGGAATTCAATTATTTTTACAAGCAGTAAAATTTCTCAAAAAAAAAAAAATTATTTTTAAAAAATGTAATAAAATTCGTGGCATTAATTCAATTACTTTCATAAATATTAATAAATCGATTATCCGTTAATTCATTTTTAAATCAATTTTTATAAGAAAATTCTAGAAAAATTCAATTATTTAAATTAAAAAATAAATATTTTATTGAATAATAGAATGTTGTTTGTTAAAATTTAATTCTCACAAAGAATTTTATCAATAAATTTTTAAATATATGAATTTAATTTGACAAAATTAAATAAAATTTTTAAGAATAATTACATTTTTCGAGGAATTTGATTAAAATATATATTGCATAGAAAATCATTAAAATTCTACGATGAGTTTTAATACTTATGAAAATAATTTAAATTTTCTTAAAATTTCCATAAAATAATTGAATTTTGGAGAAGAATTTTATTATTTATAAAGTTACTTGGAATTATAACAAAATTTTTTTTTTAATTTTCGAACACAATTGGATTTCTGCGAAGAATTTTATTACCTTTTAAAAATAATTTAATTCTTCCAATGAATTTTATTCAAATTTATAAAAATAACTGTATTTATGTGAAGAATTTTATTTTTTACATAAATAATTGAATTTCGGTGAAAAATTTTATGAAATTTTGTATTTAAAAAAAATGAATTCCTGTGAAAATTTTATTACTTATGAAAATAATGGAATTATTTTGAATTAATTCATTAAAATTGAATTCCTACAAAATTTTGCCAAGGATTTTACTAAAATTTTTAAATATAATTGAAATTTTAAAAATATTTTCTTTTTAATTTTTGAGAATAATTGAATTTTTGCGAAGAATTTTATTAATTTTGAAAATAATTTAATTCTTCCAATGAAGTTTATTCATCATTTAATCCTGACTCGGAGTGATCGATTTTGTCATCATCTTATGAATTTTATTCAAGTTTATAAAAGTAATTAAATTTCGTCGAAGAAATCTATTATTTATAAAAATGTTTTTGTTTAATCGATATTTTTCGAAAAAATTTTATTACATTTTGTATTTTAAATAATTGAATTCCTGTGAAAAATTTTATTACTACTTATAAAAATAATTGAATTATTTTGAAGAAATTTATTAAAAAATTAATAATTGAATTCTTCTGGAATTTTGTCAAGAATTTTAAATTGAATTTTAATGAAGAATTTTATTATTTATAAAAATAATTGTAATTTTGACGAGAATTGTTTTTAAATTTTTGAACATAATTGAAATTTTGCGAAGAATTTTTGTAAGTTTTGAAAATAATTGAATTTCTGTAATCATTTGTAACTTTTCCAAAACCTAATTTTTTAAGTATTATTAGCTAAAATTCTTTTATCAATCTAGTATTTATAAAAATTGTAAAAATTATTTATAAACTAATTTATAAGTCATAATTTATAATAGTTAATATTAATTTTATTTAATTATTATTTATTTATTTATTTATTATTTATTATTAGTTATTAATTTTATGATAGTTTTTGAAAATTTAAGTTATTTAAAAAGAAATTATTGTCAGAAATAGAAAAAATTGAAGGTTTTGTATTAAAAGTGGTAATTTCATAGTTTACGAGGCAAAAAGAAAAAAAACAGTTTTCTCATGAATTTTAAAAATTCAATTTTTTTCCAGTACTTTTAGTAAAAATCCCTGACTTCCCTGACCTGTGGCAACCCTGTTGAAACAAATAATGATTATTATTCTTTATGAATTAATTGTAGAATGATTTATTATTAATAGTTATACTTGATTTTACGATTTTTTCTATGAAAATGTCAATTTTTTTTAAAATTAGACTAGCTCGTGGCACATAACCTAAAAATAGGAAACTTTTTGGTATGGAGGGGTACCATTTAGAGATTGAATTTAATCCCCGGAGTTTAAGATCCGATAGGAGGTGAAACGTCGAATGTATCGAATTGCCTCGAACTGGCCTCTGATCCCTCTCGCTATTATCTACGCTTCTGACGTTTCGACAAGCGTGCCGCAAAGAGAGAAGGAGAGAAAATATAATCACGATCGTCGTCCGGCAAAATTTGCGCAAAAAGCCCTTAATCCTGTCTTTAACCGCGTGTCCATTCGCTACGCATGTCTTTTTGTCCTCCGTGTAAATATACATACGTGTATAAAGTATCCACTATTTTTTAAGTATGTCGCGCGCACCAATGGTGGTCCATAAAAAAATCTCATGTCGATAAAGTAAAATATATGTCTTGAATGTGTGTATGCGTTTCTACTCTAGCAATTAAGCGTTCTCCGTTATATCTCGCGCATATTATTTCAAGCATTAAAAACAGGTTTCATCTACTCGCAAAAAAAAGGAGAGACGAAACAAACCATATTATAGAAAAACGGGAGAAAAAATTATTTTTATTCGCAAACTCATTGATTTTTGTCGATTACTAAATGTTTTAAAATTAATCTAATTATATTTTTATTTGAAGAATGCAGGGCTTGAATTAGGTCCGTAATAAAAATCAATTAAAAAAAAATGGTGCGCAAAGTTCGCAATTTGATTAAAAAAGGACAAAAAGTTATCATAAATTGTACGATGTTATTTGGAGAATTTTAGAGAAATTGGAAATGATTGCAAAAATTCAATTATGTTCAAAACATTAAAAAAATTCTTGTCAAAATTTCAATTATGTTTAGAAATTTAATTAAATTCTTTGTCGAAAGTCAATTATTTTCAATAATTTTAATAAAATATAGGTAATTATAAAATAAAATATTCGCGGCAAAATTTTAATTATTTTCATAAATATATTAAATATTCTACTGAAAATTCAGTTGTTTAAACACAATATATATTTGAACAAAACTTTTTTTAAGATTTCAATTATTTTCATAGATAATAATGCTGATTAAAAAAATTTAATTATTTTTAATACAATTTTAATTGAATTTCACGAAAAATACGCAAATAATTCAAAAATATTATTCAAAAAACATTTTAAATTCTGATCAAAATTTCAATTGTTTTCAAAATTTTTAATAAAATTCTTAGCAAAATTACAATTATTTTCAAAAATTTTCCTCAATTCAATGATTTTTAATATTTATTATTTTAATAAAATTGTCCAACAGAATTCAATTCAATTTAATTCAATTACAAAAAAAATATTAATAAAATTCTACGCAAACATTTAATTATTTTCATAAAATATAAAAAATTTGACAAAAATTTAATTATTTTGAAATTCTTTAAAAATTTCTTCGTAATATAATAAAGTTATTTTTAAAAATAATAAAATTCTTTCTAGAAATTCATTTATTTACAGAAATAATTAATTAACTAAATTGATAATTCAATAATTAATAATAAAATAATTAATTTAATTAATAATGTAATTTAATGATAATTTTAATTTGTAATTTAATTAATAATTGAATTTCATACAAGGATTTTGAAATTTTTTAATTATTAATTTAATTTTTATAATTTATTTATTTAACATTAGTTATTTAATTAAATTCTTTTTAGGAAATCAATTAATTAAAATTAAAATGCAATAAAAAATGACATTAATTAATAATAATTAATTAATAATTAATTAATTAAAATGACATTAAAATTAAATGCATTAAAATTCAATGCCGAATTTTAATTATTTTTAATGCAATTTTTATCTAATTTTTTGATAAATGTAATTATTCCTAAAAATTTGATTACAAATTGTTGAATTGAATTTTAAGAAACATTAAATTATTCAATAAATTATTTACGTGTTTATTTAAATAATTGAATTTTAGTAGAATTTTTTACTAAAAATTATTTTAAAAATGAATTTAAGTTCAAATTTCAGATATTAATGACAATATGGTGCAATTTTTTAGAAATAATTCAACTTTGAAATTAATTTTTTCCAAAAAGTGTAATTGAAATTTTTTATATCATTTGAAGTTTTTATTTTTCAACATATAATGATTTATTCCTTCTTTTTCTCTTTTTAACATTCAAATTAAGAGAAAAAAAGAAATGACATTCTTTTTTTCGAAAAGAATTTCAATGCTGAGAGAGTCAGAAACTACTATCGTCCTCCTCGAAACTACGGGGTGGCCCATTAAAACTTTTCGAGGACAGAAGAATATTAAATGAATGAGGATGATTCTTTTTGCGAAATGACTCCAATAAGCCGTATCGCGCGCGCGCTCTCATTACGCTCTCGAAATCTGAGAAACTGATGGGCAATTATCGTTGAGCCCCAATGGGCAAATGGGGTTTCTTCTTCTTCTTCTCCTTCCTTTTTTTTTCTTCTTCTTCTTCTTCTTTTTCTTCCTTTTTCTCTCGTTCGCCTGATCGCACGACAAAAGAATAACTGCTCGGGTTTCCGGACGCGTCGCGTCGAACGCGGTTATCTTTCGATCAAAAGAATCACCGCCATATTCATTCTCTCTCATCCCGGACTGTGGCCACTATCTTCGTCCATCTGCGTATGCGTGTTAATGTCATTCACGTGGTGGGCGAAATTTATGTACGCACTTTCCTGGCGGAATTAAACTTTACAAATTAAAAAAAAAGCAAAAAAAAAAAATAATAAATTTTTTTATATATATCTCGTTTGCATTTCTTCTGTTGTGAAATATTTTCGCTCTGAAATGCTGTGTGGCATCTCTCCTGGGGTAAATACTATGTCCGTTCTTTTCTTTCTAAATTCAAATTTTTATTTTTCTACATTTTTCGTATAGTATAGTCAACATTTGCCTCGGGTGATTGTGACAACTTACCCCCACTTATTTTGAAAATTTTCTTTTTATCGGCTTAACATGATAAAATGTATAATAAAGCTAAAAAAATAGAACACTGTAAAAAGAAAGGTACTAATTTAGTACCAATTTCGGTACTAAATCGTTATTTGGTTCTATTTTCAGGGTTGTCACAAATATTTAATTTATTTTTCTCTGACTTTTTCCTGATTTCCAGACAAAATTTTCCCTTTTTCCCTAACCCTAAAAAATATTCTGATTCACTCTAAAAATTATTAGATAATCAAGGAAAAATGTTCTATTACATTTATTTACAAATTTCATCAATTCTTATAAGAATTAATTTAAAAATTTTGATTTTTGTAAATTTTCTAATATATTAGAAAATTCTAGAAGAATTCAATTATTTAAATTTAAAAAAGAAATAATTTATTGAATAATAGAATGTTCTATGTTAAAATGTAATTATCATAAAGAATTTTATCAATAAATTTTTAAATATATGAATTTAATTTGACAAATTTTAATAAAATTTTTAAGAATAATTACATTTTTCGAGGAATCTGATTAAAATATATATTGTATAAAAAATCATTAAAATTCTGCGATGAGATTTATTACTTATGAAAATAATTTAAATTTTCTTAAAATATCCCAAAAATAATTGAATTTCGGTGAAGAATTTTTTAAATAATTTATATTTCTCGAAAAATTTTATGAAATTTTGTATTTTAAATAATTGAATTCCTGTGAAAATTTTATTACTTATGAAAATAATTAAATTATTTAGAATTAATTCATTAAAATTGAATTCCTACAAAATTTTGCCAAGAATTTTATTACAATTTTTAAATATAATTGAATTTAGATGAAAAATTTTTTTATTTATAAATATAATTGAAATTTTGAAAATATATTTTTTTTAATTTTTAAGAATAATTGAATTTTTGTGGAGAATTTTATTATTTTGAAATAATTTAATTCTTCCAATGAATTTTATTCAAGTTTATATAAATAATTGAATTCTTACAACGAATTTTATTCCAGTTTATAAAAATAATTGAATTTCGGTGAAGAATTTTGTTAATAATTTATATCTTTCGAAAAATGTTATGAATTTTTTTATTTTAAATAATTGAATTCCTGTGAAAAATTTGTATACTACTCATGAAACTAATTGAATTATTTTGAAGAAATTTATTAAAAATCGAATAATTGAATTCTTGTGGAATTTTGTCAATAATTTTTTTTAAACTTTTAAAAATAATTGAATTTTAATGAAATATTTTTTTTTAAAAGTATTTTTAACTAAAATTCTTTTATCAATCTAGTATTTATGAAAATTGTAAAAATTATTTATAAAATAATTTATAAATCATAATTTATGATAGTTATTATAAATTTTATATAATCATTATTTATTATTATTATTTATTATTAATTATTAATTTTATGATAGTTTTTTAAAATTTAAGTTATTTGAAAAGAAATTATTGTCAGAAATAGAAAAAATTGAAGGTTTTGTATTAAAAGTGGTAATTTCATATAGTTTACGAGGCAAAAAGAAAAAAAATTCAGTTTTCTCATGAATTTTAAAAATTTAATTTTTTACAGTACTTTTAGTAAAAATCTCTTACTTTTCCCTGACTTCCCTGACCTGTGGCAACCCTGATTTTAATACCGAAATCAGCTCTAATTTAGAACCTTTTTTTTACAGTGAAGAAGAGAAGAAGAATATGAATAGTTTTCAAAAAATCGGTTCAAAAATGTTTTCGAACAGTATGATGGTCTTCAAATATTGAATTGAAGCACTGGGAATGTGACTATAATTGTTTATCTAAGGCACACTAGATCCGGGAGAAATGGACCGGAAGGTCCATCTGGGTCTCGTAGGGAACGATCATAAACGCAGGTTGTTGAAGTAGTGGTCAAAGTTGTAAACAAAGCCACTTGGTAATATACACTGATCGTCAATATTTGTCAATTAGTCATCGCTTGCTATTGAACAAACGCTCTAGCTCTAACATTTGCGACTGTCACACATTTCCTTCATTCACAATTCACTAAAATTCTTACCCAAACGTTTCATAATTACCCCACATTTCTTTCTTCGCAACTCACAAACATAACCTCAAGATAAATGTTTCCTTTTTCTAAAAAAAAAATTCCTAATATGTAATTTATCATCGGATGGAATTTTTTACATTAGCGCAAAAGCGGAGAAATTTCGTAAGATTTATATAGAAAGACAAACGTGTGATTTGTGTCGATGAAGAAAGCATTTATATCACATATATTTATAGCGATTTCGATGAATTTCCAACTAATGCAATGCAAATTGTTAAAGTTTGAGCCATTAAATGAAACTAATGGAACTTGTTTTTGGTTTTTTCCTTTTTTTTATCAAACTCTGTGAGTGATATTCGTAAGAATGTAATATCGATGGCTTTGACGTAGATTTAAAACGCGAGGGTCGTTCAATCACAACCCCTCATTACTTATTAAATCGTTACCTTCAAAGTAAACTGCCGTGCAATTTAAAATTCGCTATCCTTTTCACAATTCCATGAGTGGCGATTCTGCTTCTGTAATTTCATTTTAGACTTTTTTTCGGAAAAATAAAAAATTATTTTTAAAGCTGTTAAAATATATCTAGTCAATTTTTATCTAATTTCTATACGATTTTTAAAGTTTTATATTTAATTTTTTAAAAATTGCAAACCAACGCGGGAATTTCTTTCTTCACTGAAAAAAATTAATCCCATCAATTTTGATGCAAAAAGTTGGGCCAAGTAAAAGTTTTTGCAAGACATGTCGAAACAATTAATGAAATAAAAGTTTATCAAGTAAAATTCATAACTAATATTTTAATATTTAATGGTAACGAATATGAAATTTAGTTTAATTATTGTAACATAAGCAGCTAAAAAAAATTAGACAAAAAAAATTGGATTAACCAATTATTCCTTATAATAAAAAATTCCTATTATTAGAAAAATTCGTTTGAAAGTTTTGTCAACATATCAAAAGAGTCAAATTTTTTCCGAAAAATCCAAATATCTATGTAACTTTAAATTATTTAAGAAAATTAAATTCATCTTTTTCAAAAAAAATTAATTCTTTAAAATTGACAGTGAAAATTTGACACTTTGTACGTCAAGATTGTTCAATTATTTAAATACAAAATGAAAATAATTTATGGAGTAACTAAATGTTTTTTTGAATTTAATTCTTATAAAAAATTTAATCAAAAAAATTTTATTGACTTCTTTTGATGAATTTTGATAAAATTTTTAGGAATAATTAAATTTTTGGAGAAATTCGATTAGAATAGTAACTAAAAATAATTAACATTCTGCGAAGAGCTTTATTATTTATGAAAATGATTGAATTTCTAAAACAAATTTTTTATTTATAAAAATAATTGAATTCATAAAAAAAATCTATTATTTATGGAAATAATTGAATTTATAAAACAAACTAATGATTTTTGAAAATAATTAAATTTTGGAGAAGAATTTTGTTATTTATATAAAGATAATTGTAATTTTGACGACAATTTTTCTTTAAATTTTGAAAATAATTGAACTTTTGTAAGAAAAATTTTATTACTTTTGAATATAATTTAATTTCTGCACTTATTTGAAATTTTTCCAGAATTCAGTTTTTTTAAAAATGTTTTAAGGTTTTAACTAAAATTAAATTATCTCAACCGCGTACGAATCTTGCTCTGACAGACATAACCTAAAAATAATGAGTTTTTAAATAGTGATGAGTTTTTGAAAACTAACAAAAATACATATGTGTCGCGCTCCGAAGAAAGGTACCTAAGAAGCAAACGATTTATAGGTTAGGATCGTGTTAGATTTCTCTTGATTAAAAGTTTATTTATAATTATTTGAATTTGAAACCAATTTTTATTGAATATTTTGGATATAATTAAGACTTAAAGATCAATAATTTTTAATTAATAATTGATTTTCTTTCTGTATTTTTACTTTAAAAATTGAAAACATAACCTCAAATGTTTTGCTTCTTAGGTACCTTTCTTCGGAGCGTGACACATATTTGAATTAGAAAAACACGAGGAAAAACAGTTAGAAAATATGTAAAGTTTGAAAAAGTGCTTCCTGCAAAAAAAAGGCAAATGTAATGCGAAACAAGAATAAAGAAAATAGAGAAAACATTAACACAGCACTTTGTGCAGTCGAAATCGAATACAATGATGGAAGAAGGAAACATCATCTCCACTAATTCAATAGTCGAAGGCGAATGTCCCTAACCTTAACCCCATGAGTGCGCCTTGAGTCATTAGAGGCCCAACCGTACACTATGAAGTTAGTGGCAAATAAAAGGCAAGATATAACTGCTGCAAATGCCGTGAATGCCGTTCTACAGAGCAATCAAAGTTAACAATGTTTTATTGTTACGTCAGATCGCAACGTTGCCGACGGCGCGGCATGGACAGGCATGCAATAAGCTTATCATAACGGTACCAAGTATAAAGTTGCGAGATGTACACGCGAGACTTACATGATGTTCTGGACCTGAACAATACACCAAGTTTGCAAAAGCCCTGTCAGATCAAGAAGCGGCTCTTGA
>CM065462.1:106922-309301 GCA_032872475.1 Leptopilina myrica (nomen nudum) | reverse complement strand
AGTAGAAATCTAATAAATTTTTTAAACTTTAGTCGATTCACGTACATATTTTTTGAAATAGTGAGACCAATGCACGGAACATAAAGACAGTTGGTTCTATAGACATAGAAGAAAGCAATGACCAAACTTCATTTCGTCGAGTCTCGATGTTGCCTTATTCTTCATTACTCCAGATCACGAGATGTGCATTTTTTTCATTTTCAATTTCCAATATGATGTCAATGCGTAGGATTTTCAAACAAACTTTTCACTCAAATGATTGAAAGAAAGTGCAATTACAATCTCAGGAATAATAAATCCTCAAAGTATTCTAATCACATAAAACTCTTTTTTCTTGTATTTTTAAATGCTTTTCAAATTAAAAATTACACTCGATTTTTCCATATAATATTGTGATAGAAAACATTCCTTTTGATATTTGGTCATTGCTGATAGTAATACAGAATCAATTTTTATACATTATTTAATCCGCAAAACAGAATCACTTGAATAAGCAAATATAAATTATTAATGTAGATATTAAAAATCAGGGTTGTTGATTTCTTCCATAGAGTTCATTAAAAAATTTTATTCTTTAAAATAAATAAATAAATTTACTATCAGATCGAAGATGGTAAAATTCTTTCAACAGCATTTATGGTAAAAAATATGAAAGCGAACATATTCAAAAATCTTATTTTATTCCCAATCGAATTTCAAAATTGGAAGAAATTAAAGATAAAATAAAAAAGCATTTTATGATGGCAAACTTCAATATATTTTAGTGAATTCTGCTGTAATCGAACAATCCTGATACTGCACTTTTGAAACTAAAGTAAAAATAATATCACACAGGTATTCGGCTGGCACTCAAAAACGCTTAGCTTGTAATCGTATATTTTACAACTGTATATCTTTTGTACTTTTATACACGTAAATTTAGATATTAATGGAAGGCGATTAAATAATTATATAATATTGAAAAAAATGTGTAAGAATAATTCGATTTCCAGAAATGCAAGAGCACTTTGTGTAAAGGAATACCAAAGCAAAGAATAGCGCGACAGATTTTGTCGGCACGTTGATGAGGCTTTACTTTCACGAGAAGAAAAATCCATGTAATTGGCTTCGTTGTATATTATTATTATTATTATTATTATTATCATTATCATCGTTATTACTATTTACTGCCTCTACACTCTGTATATTATAAACTCTAATTTTGTCACGGGTGATCATTATACGTTCTGGATCTCTTAAAACAATTATTTGAAAAATATTTTTTATGTTTCTGGAACAGAATGATATCACCCTGTATATTATTTACCTAATGTAAGAATTGTATTTATTATAAATATTTAAATCCTCATTTATTGTAAAATGAGGAAATTAGTTAATTTTTCAAGAAAAAAAAATGTTTTGGTTCTAATTGCCATAAGATTTGACATCCAGTCATATTATTAATGTTGTTTATTATTAGTTTTTTTTTGTTTTGGTTTCTTATAAATCGCGAAGAATTCATTCATTAGCTTAGAATATTAAACATTGAATTTGCTTTTTGAAAGAGAATAAATTCTCTTCAATTTCGTTGAATAAATTTTCAGTAAAATAATAATTATTATTAAATTTAAATATTGATCAATATTTAATTAAAGTTGAATATTTCAGATGAAAGTTCTCTTTCTGAAATGCATTTTCTAATTGAATTTGCCAATTGGTGGGTTCACCTTAAATGACATTCGCCATTACGAAAATAAATTGTTTCTGTTGGTAGCAATAACTTTGTACCTGCTTTACTTATTTGCGACGTTTTTAGTATTATCGATCATTTCGTATTTAGCGAGAATATGGTAATTTAACATTCCGTTAACTTATACATTTTAATTTATAGAATGTTAAAAAAAATTTGAAATGCGAAATCTTTTAGAAAACAATAAAATTGTCCCCCTTTTTTGAAAAAGTGTTGAAATTCAGATTTCAACGATTCTCAATTTTCCAATCTTCCAGTTTCAACGGGTGATCGCAATGTAGTTGTATAATATAATTGTAAGAAACTTAAATTGTTACCTTTTGTTATATAATAAATATTTGCATCTTAATATATTTGTCTTTTTTTCATTTGCTTGACAATGAAAGGAAAGTAAATTGTATTCCAACTTTTATTTAAATGTCGTTCATTTATTTAATGTGCGTATTATTAATGAATTTAGCGACTATAAATTCAATTCAATCAGTTGTACAATCAAAATCTTAAAAATAATACAATAGTAAAAATGTATCAAAATTCAAATACTACAAATCTACCTTTGGAGACTGGTCAAAACTTGAATAGTTTTGTAATTTTATCCATTTATCTGTTATAACGTTATGTTCGTTTTATTTTTATACAAGACTTGTTTTATTCTAAATGCATTTGTCTTTTTTGCAGGAATAAATATATATTAAATGATGAGTAACTGATAAATAATAAAATGGATCAATGTCTTGTAAAGATTGAAAAAATTTGTTCTTACTTTTTCTTGCTTTTGCCTAGAGTTAGTGTGTGATGCTGGGATTGCTGAGCAACTTGGACTTTTCGACGATTGAGTTCTTGAATGTCATCCTCCAATTTCTTGCGGCTCTCCTCGAGTTTCTTCTTTTCTTCAGTGTGATCCTTTTTCAGCTTGTCGAACCTGTTGTGTAACTATAAAGAAACAATTTCGACAGTTGTATAAAAAACTGCATAATTGTTGCTTTGTAATTAAAATATTGATAATGTTAAATTGTTCTCACTTCTTTCTCCGCCTCTTTCAACTCAGCTTCGGCATCTTTTACACGCGCCACAAACATTTGCCTCATTTCATCCTCCTTTTGCTGAAGTTCCTGCAAGTGGGTCGAGCGCTTTGCTTCGCAAGTTTGTTGGAAGCTCACAGGCTTATTGTCACTGTCGACATCACTGAATCCCATCTACACACCAGAAATAATTTTACAGTAAATGTGAGAAAGAGGAAAAAAAAATAAAGTCTGTTTCTATTACCTGCTCGAGTCTCTTTTTGCGATACAATTCATAGTGACGGCAGTGTGTCTTCTCCCTCATATCTTCCATGTTAGTTCTAATAAGCATTTCGCGCAATTTCACAAAGTCGCAATGTGATTCATTCTCGACTGAAATTGAAAATTAATTTAAATAAAATGCAAATGCAAGATGAATTCAGCAGAGTGGAAATACGGAAATATAAGATACCTTGCACTGTGCCCCAAGGATATTGCCTGGAGCGCATCATTTTATTTCCAACGCGAACAAAGTCAGTACTGCCAACGACTGCAAAAGGCACGTGCGTATTCATCGAAGTGTTTACATCAGCAACACTTTCATCATCAGTTGGAAATTGATAAATATGCACTCCATTGTTTTGCAATTCAGATATTATTTTACTCTGCACATAAAAGAATTTCTTGAAACAAGTGTTCAACTTTTATTTATTTCTTTTATCAGTTAAAGCTTACCTTAAACTTTTGCAGTTCAGTTTTTGAAATGGTATCAGCCTTAGCGATAATGGGAATAACGTTAACTTTGGTATCAAGTTTCTTCATACATACCAAGTCGATGGATTTTAGTCTACGAACAAATTTATTAATTTCAAGATAAATAACATAGAAAAAGACTAGGAACTTGTCGAGCAATAGTCGTCATAAATATTTGAAAAGACCTAATTTTGAAAAGACTTACCCATGACCCGTTGGACAAATAAAGTAAAGACAGACATGAATACGACTGTCGTGATAAGTAGATAGCGAGCGTTTTATCTTGAGTTCCTCTTGCAAGTAAGCCTCGAACTGAGCGTCGATATAGTCAACGACAGCTTTAAAACTGTCTTCTTTGTTAATCTGATCTCCATAGCCGACTGTGTCGACGATGGTGAGTTTTAGTCTCACATTGCTTTCCTGCAGTTCATAAGTGTGGGCCTTCAATTTCACCGCAGGCAAATTGTGAGGACTTGGGCTCGCTTCGAAGCTCGTGTTAAAAAGCGAGTCCATGAGTGTTGACTTTCCGAGTCCAGTTTCACCTGAATTGTATAATCAAATTATTTCCTCTTCAATTTTATAACTTTCTCTTGCACAACAATTCACAATATTGCATTCAAAAATGTTTCAGTTTGCAATTATTTCGAAATAAAACAATATTGAACACATATTCAATATAGCGAAAACGAAACAATTTATTCAAACTGCAGATGCATCCAAAACTTAAGATTGGAAATTTAATATAAACAAAATTATTATTGATACTAGGAAAGAAATTGTTTCAGAAAACAAAACAGTTAATTATTATAGTCGATTAATCCACAGAATTTGGTCAATAAAATTAAATATCTATTGAAAATGTTTCAACATTTCTTTTAAACTTGATATAAAATATTAATTTCAAATTACAAGAAGAAGCAGAAGATATTATTAAATAGGTAAAAATTAGATAAAAATTGAGGTTAGAAAGCATATTATTTTTTACAATACTAATGAAATTAAAACTAATCAATAACAAATTTTTCCATAACCATTTTAATGAAAATGATGCACAAAAATAATAAATCTACTTACCAATGCACAAAATGTTGAAAACAAATCCATTTTGAACGGATTTGTTAACCAGCTGATCAGGTAAACTGTCAAATCCAACGTGTCCCGATAGCTTTAAATTTCGGATATTTGCTTCCAACTGAAACAAATAATCATTCATGTTTACTGTTGCAGGACTTGACTAACTCAACAGTTAACAGTATTTTTTTCCCTAAATGGACAGAAATACTTTTGTGTATTGCTCATCGCCGGCGATTATACACCTGCCACAAAAGAACCAACGCCCTTCTAAATGTACGCAAAATAATTGTTAACAAATTTCCAATTTTTGCAATCTTCAACAACACAATGTCAATTTACATTCAACTTTTTTCTCGACAACAAAAACAAATGAAAATTTTACCAAAACGGTTTAAAAATTGATAAAAATGACACTCACCTTCACACGCTCAACATCTACCGCCGCCATTTTGGAAGTAATGTCAAAATTGTGAAACTTTCCTCTGAGCACGAAATTTCCATTGAGAAATTGAGAATGTTTGAAAAATTGTGGAAATTGGATAAGTATATGTGTTTAAAAAATAAAAAAATTTATAATTGAAATATTTTATTCTCAAAGTATTGTCATAAATACTAATACATGTAATAAAGTAATGTTTTTCAATATAAGTTTTGTACTATATATTTATAGAAAACTGGTTTCGTATTTCATGTTTCTGTGAAATATTTTATATACTTTTTTTTCCTTCAATAAACACTGACAATTTGTTGTAAATTGTAATATTGTAAACACTTTGTAAATAATAAAAGTAAATATTCAAATTGAGTACCAACATAAAGTAATGGAAAATGAAGTTGATTGAGGCAGAGGCCGCTTGGAGGCGCACCGTCGCTGCGTCTAGGAAAGTTGCTGTCCTGTCGGTTGGCAGGCTGCGTGTCATAGTTACTTGTAGTGACTACTTTCTAACATGGCAGATGAAATTGTGGAGTATTATCATGTGACGGGCAAATCTTCTCATTGATAAGATTGTTAGTGTTTGAAAACTGTGAAATATTTTCTCGTGATTATAGAAAAAATAGTGTAGAATTGGTGTTCGCGATGGCGGATCTGAAAAGTTCGCCGTTTAGTGACATCAAGCGGCCAGAGGAGGTGGTGGCGATGGCGATGAACGACAGCTTGAAATTTGCCGTACTGATAGGACTTATCGAGGTCGGACAGGTGTCTAATCGGGAGGTGGTGAACACAGTTCTTCACTTGGTGAGTCTTTTTTTATTTAACTTTTTCGATCTCAGTCGTCGACTGTCATGACCCCAGTGTATCGTCCCGAGAGGTTCATCGAACCTCGCCAAGTGCAAGTGTCTGTTCGAGCTGTCAAACGTGCTTTCGAGGACAAACCTCGTGTACATTGGACACCTATTTACGTGTCAGAATTTGTATTTGTAATGCACGTGTAGTGCCAATAATTGTCGAGGAGCATCTGCTCATTTCCTTCCACCACAACTCTCCAGTGGCTCAATATTTTTTTAAAACCAATTCATTTCCCTCTTGATTTTTACGCGCTCGCGATCGTTATGCTTTATTTCCCCTCAAGGACGCGAATCTTGTGAATAACACTTTCCAACCGTACCGGCCGGTTTGTTTACTTCAATGTTACACTTTTCTTCTTTCGTGTTCTGTTCCCTTTGAATTTACGACTGGTTGCGTTTCAAAATGCACTTTTATCACGAGACAATTTTATTTGTCAAAAAAAAAAGAAATTTACATTTTTTCTGCAAATTTTATTAAAATGTATGTTTTCGCTTTATTAGAATTTTTCATTTTGTCGTGTGTAAAAGTCTAATTTACGAACTATAAATTTTGTTATTGTTTTCCAATTTTTCATAAACGTTGTGTTCACTTTAAAAATAGTAAAAATAAATTTAATGGGGAAACATTAAAATACAACGATTCACGAGATATAGAACAAGTTATGAAAGAGGATTCTAATTATTGTCGTAACGTATTTTATAGATTCTAGACGTTTCAACGAGTGCTCCTTTGCAATTGCTGTTTTATATTGTGGAATACAAAATTTATAGATAATTAATATATTATAATATTAGCTGCTAATTCAATGCTTGGTTGAAACTTGGTTAGTTGTACTAACTTTTATGATGCAGCGTTTAAAAGCTTTTGTAATTTTACATGCCGCGAGAATGGAATGAAAAAAGTCACCTCTGAGAGTGTCTTTTTTATAGAATTTGTTGTTGTTGTATATTTTTACCCAACAGAATGCTTTAATATTATACTAATGAGTGAGGAGACTTGAAAGATTTTTTAGACTTTTAATTGCCAATGAAATTTACATATTCAGTATGCGAAAGTGAGAAAAATAAAAATTCCGACACTTGGGAGAATTTTATTTTATATTTTTCTAATTACATTAATTTTCCTCTAATTTGAATTTTTAATTTAAAAGTGAAATTCCTTTAGGTAAATGGAGAAAAGTTGGAATTGATTTTACGAAAATTTTTACTCTCTCTCTCTCTCTCCGAGGAAGGTTGAATGAAAAATAGACATTGCCCACGCTCATTAGATACTCTCTTTTGAAAGCAATCCCTGAATTGAAAAAATTTTACTTAATTCAAACGGAAGAAAGGTTTTTCTATTTTGAATAAGTTGATTTACATAAAAATGAAATCAAAAAGATGGCAAAGAAAACCAAAGCTCTAATAAATAATAATCAGGGTACCCAAAAGTCTGGGAAAAGAGAAGTTTTTCATGAAATAAAGAAAAATGAATAAAACTGAATAAATGAAAAATGTATGTTTGATAAAGTAGTCATATATTATTCTATTGCAGTTAAAAAGTGAATTTAAAATATAATATGAAGGGCTAATTTTTGTTCTATTTTTTTTTAGTAATTCTTTTCATTGTATATTTAGAGGAAAAAAGTGCAACATGTACACATCTTTTTAGTGAGGGGGGGGGGGGATAAAATGCATCAGCAGTTTGTTAGGATGTGTTTAAGACAAATTTGTTGCACGTGGTTCAATTAATCTTCGCCGTCTCTCTCTATCGACAGCTATAAGCTCCGTGCTACGCATACAGGTACTTCGTCAACCGCTGATTTTGCTTATATCAATGCAGAAAACATAGTCTCGTCGTCTGTAATGTTTTAATTGGATGGGAAATTATCCAATATAGGCGTTTATAATTTATTATGGAAAGCAAAGTCACACATTACTTTGATTTCCCTTGTTTTGACGAACATGAATTAAGTGACCAATTAGTGCCTAATTGCGGTTATTTGTTCTGTACACTGTCAACAGATTGAGCGCATAATTGCAAATTATCACCTATACAATGATTCGATATCTCCTGTCAACTAATAATCTTATTATACCGAAACACGCGAGCCTTTTAATTGTAAATTTGAAAATGCATTCAATTTCTTTTCGACTCTACAATTAATTATATAAATTAATTAATTACGTGCAATATGAAGGGTTTTTACTTATACACAATAATGTATTTTAATTTTTTTTAGCTTTAAAAGCTGTAGAGTAAATTGCGCACTAGTAATAACTCTGTGGTCGAAAATACAATTAAAAGTAACGATGCGAATTAACCTATAATTCCGAAGCTTTGTATGCTTAATGGGCTCAGCAAATCTGAGTGTACTGCAGTTGGGTATATAGATGCTTTTTTCGACATCTTTGCAATACTCTTTTTTGTTAAAAATAGTAATTTTCAATATTAATTGTTTACCGATAGGGAAATTGAAAACGCTTTTATACGATTACTTTATACGTAGATGAGTAAAATATTTTTATTATGCTTTTAAAGGTATGTGCAAGTATCGAAAAGTAACTTGTAATAACTCACTGAATGGGCAAACTATCAACATGAAATATTGTGATTGAGGTTGTTTCCAGGTTTAAGCACACACAGCGACAGTAATCTCAAAATGTGGCTCAATGAATTTAGTGTGCCATAAAATTTGTTGCAGATTGATTCCGCAGATTTGTGCGGAGCACATTTTGGGGCAACAAATAACTTTACTGTTCCAGACTAGTGACACGAATGGCACCGTGTGAAGGGAAGAATAGATGGCACAGCGAAAATGGTGCATAAGGGAAGAGCGAAGGGTTATATTATCTGTTTTCTGTCCCAATGTCTGTGTTTCAAAAACAACCTCTCGCGCTACGCGTCAATTTATTTGAAGATGAAATTTACCTGAAACGTGTCGATATTTTTTTAAAAACGCGCGACTCGTCGAGCAATTGCTATTGAAAAATGACATTTCTATTCTTTTACCCCTGCGAATACATATTGGGAATACAAGCTGGGTCTTCCAAAGAAATGCATTCTTTCTTCCTAGTCCGTGCTCTCTTCTATCTGCTCACTAAGAAGTGCACTATTGACACAATTTACTATTTTATAATGTTTGGTCAATGTTCCTTATTACAATACAATATATATTGACTTTTTCATAATGCATTATCATACATAGAGAAACAATTAAATTTATTGATTAGGTATGAGAGTAATAAGCAATTTTTGAAAACACCATTAAACGCTGTATTTATTACCAAGTATAAATTTGTCGTACCTACACGTATTAAAGTTGTATATGTCAGCAAATGAATTGAGTCGAAACAAGTCCAATGGAATAAATTCATAAAGCACTTCCGCTAAACCTGCTATTGTGCTTTGAGGATTTCTTTTGTGGTATTGAGAGCTTAACATTTTCACTGAAATAAACTCTATAAGCAACTTTATGAATTTCTTTGTTCAGATTTGACTTGAGTAAAATTTGCAAGTGCAGTATAGTAAAAATTCTTTTAAGAATTGCTTTTCGCTGTAATTTTTAATAAAATCATTTTAAAAATGTTCACTGCACGAAACTCCTTTTGAGTGTTTGCAAAGATTAGCCAAATTCGTTATTATTTTCAAGAAAGTTCATCTATGGTTGAAGTGGAATTAGATTGTAAAGTCAACTTTTGTGACTAATTTACTGCAATTATGAAAAAATGTAATTTTCCTTTTTAGAGAAGAAATTTTGTTTGTAAATTTATTGTGTGATTTAGTCACACATGAAACTCTATGTATGTCACAATAGTAGTTGATAATAATTTATCGTATAATATGCAAGATATGCAACTTGGTGAACAATTGTTGTTGTGCCTCTCTGAAACGTGTTTGCATGCTCTGATTTATTACTTTTATCGGCAAAGGTTTGGGGATTGCGTTAGAAAAGTCCTATTTATCGGAACAGAGGACTATGCATTGGTGCATGTGCATGTGCATGTGTCCTGCATTCAACGTTTAACTACCACTCAAAGTATAAAGTTGAATGTGTAAAACACACTGTTCTGTAAATTTATGATTTCACACGAACGACCTCACGAACACAAATAGCTGCAAAACGGACACTTAAATGTTTTTTCGATGACCGAATACTTTTTTCTGACAAAACAAAATATATGTGTGTGTGATGCTGAATTTTATCCTTTACAATACTTTACAATACTTTGTATCATGTAAATTCATGTTTTTCACATATATTAAAAAACGTTTATATAATTAAACGGAAAAGTATTAAAATTAAATAATAGAATTGATAATCCTGATACAGAAATATTTTAAGCTTAAAACTACCCTAAAAAAATTCTTAATTAATTAAGTTTTTTTCTCTCAAGTTTTACAAAAACAACATATTTTTCAGTTTTGTTTCATTTTTTGTAAAAAAAAAATGAAAATTGATAATATACATTTCTTTGAAATATAACGTATGGTCTTCATGAAGTTTTTGGCTTTGAAATTTGTTAAAAATATAGCCTATTTCATAGTGCACTACAACAGTGGAGTAAAACATTTGAAACATCATTTTTGTTAACTAAAAATGTTTCTGACATTACATATTGATTTGCAGTCGAATGCAAGAGTTATAAATCCAGCAATGTGGAAATATGTAAAACAATGCCTATAGCAAAGAGTGAAATTCATGTTAAAACATATAAAATGATTAAACATTTTTTAAATTTTAAACAGATTTCAAAGGGATGTAGAAGATTAATTGGAATCTGTCGTGAATTTCGCCTGGACGTATATATAGGATTGCATAAAACGCAAAGTTTTAATGTCCAATTACTTTCCTCCGATTTAATTTGCGCATTGTTATACCGCTGATTCGGAGCTTTTGTTTTCTATTCAGTGGGTTACTGAAACTCGTTAACTCGAGGAAAACGAGCTTAGGTAGAAGAGTCGATGGGTGTTGGTGGTCTTTCTCGAGCCTCCTTCTTGCAGGAAATGTTGTACCAACAGCAATATAAATAAAAATCTTGATCCCTTAACACTTTTACTATTCAAGTTCAATTTGGTCAAATGGATCGTCCAATGAAAAAAGGATTATTTTTTTATTCCCTTTAGTCTTATATGGTGTTCAAGTTGGGGTCAATTCCATCGACACGATTACTAAATTTTTTATTTTATTAGGCAATCTTTCTCCCTTTGTTCTGGGCTGGAGAAGAAATTGAGCAGAAAAAAACTATTTGAAAAGACTTTTACGTTCCGTGCGCTGTATTCAAGACTCAAGCGAAGGGTTATTTAAGGGCGCTGACTCGTAAAGCTCTTGTCTCTCCTGCATTTTCTTGTGGGGATTCCGCATTTTTTTTACTCTTTTAAATTAAATCCTTGCTTACTTGCTTACTTACTTACCTTATTTTTCTACATTCGGAGTATTTTTTCTTGCACTTCTTCCACTTTTCTTTTGTAAATCTTTAAATCTGTGGTAGAGATTTTTGTCTTCCTAAGGAAGTCTGGCAACTGTCAGAGATAAAAAGGATATACATTATTGTTGGAGGGAAGCATTATTGGCATTTGTGTCAATGATTTGTCAGCTTCGTCTTTTAAGAATCTCTTCACACTAGTATGAAATCGAGTGTACTTCACATTATTATGCAAACAAGATGGCAAACTGACGAATGCATAACCATTGAAATTTTTTTACTTTTTTATATATACTTAAGTACATTTGCAGAGTGCATGAGAATAGAGTTGTAATTTTCGAGAACCTTTTATTTTTAATTTACAACGCACCTCATTTCTCTCTTCTACGGTAAAAACATATTTAAAAACTCTTCTTTTTCATTTCATTAATTTTATTTTAAAAGCCAAACTATATTTAAATTACATTACATTTTTATTTGACAGAAATCCATAAAAATAAATATATAGTATTTATTTGTCCCTTGGTAATTTATTTTCAGTTTAATGAACGTACTTGAATCGTAAATTCCATGATTTTTCGATAGTGAATGATTCTTGAGTAATGATGAGAATTAAGAGAATTTGAGAAATTACAGAACTTAATTAAGAAGGTGAAAGTTGAAGTAAACACCCTTGTCTGTGTGTTGCGATGATGAGACAGTTGCAATTGAGAGGGAACGACATTAAGTCTCTTTACGAGGATCACGGCATTTGAGCTGTGGATCCCTGCCTGATACCAGTATTTAGTTTTCTTGAAAATTTATTGCTCTTTCATGGCAACTCTTGAAGGAGATCTTCTTTTCCGCCTTAATTCTTTATTTCCACATCTGTATATAGGTACGGAGTTATCTTGAACTGTCGACAACGATTCGCGAAAATCCATACAAGTATAAACTGTTTGAGAGCAAGTTCGTAAATCCCTTGTTGGCATCCGCTTCCGGCTATCCAACAGTTGAGACATTCAGTTTGACAACCTGTTAAATGAACCCCCCTTGGAACTCTTTTCAATGCCAAAACAACTGATTAGTTATTCTATATTTCGTTAAGTCTTTTGATTCTATAGGGAATCAAGCCAACGGAAAATGTCGTCCTTAATGGAAGGATTTACATTTCACATAAAAATGGTTCAAGCTTAAAGTTGTTTCCGTTTGTGAATTGTGACTGAAATACGTAGATGTACATTCTGATTTTTCATAAAAGTTTCCCTGTACTCGCATTTTACTGACGCGAAAGGTTGTTATTTACTTTTCCAAGCTTTGTATGTATATGTTCCAGATAATGGAAGATAGATCTTTTCGAGTAGTCTTTATTAAACTTTCATCATCCTTCTCTGGACGTTGAAGCTAAACTTTATTTTATAAAATTAATATTCTTAGTTTTTGGTACTTGCAAATTAATTTAATGTAACCTACGTTAAAGTCAGTAAACTTTTAAGGCAAATGACTATAGTTCTCAATGTCGTGTTTCATTATTCATGATAGTTATACTTTCTTTAATGATTTCTGTACAATGTAGATGTACAATTAGTTCATATTTGAATTCGATGCTTGGCATTGGTTTCTGCAGTGTCTGTGAATAGGAAATAAAAATTTATTTTTTTTAAATATTTTTTTCAGGTCTCATTACAAGTAAACACTTGACGATGTTGTCATTTGTTATTGTCGACATGAAGTTAAGATAAGTACCTTTAAGAGCATACTAAGGCGAATGCATTCAAACTTGATCCAATTTTAATAGATACAAAGTTTACGCCTCTTGAGCAAGAAGAGGTGTATATTGTTCATAAACAACTAAAGCTCAGCGTATTTACCGTGTCTTAGTCTAGAAGATGGAGAAAAATGTATATTGCTTCTTGTAAAATTCTTTCAATCGATCGAACAAATGTTGACATTGTTTTGCTCTTCCTGATTTTATTTATTAATCGCAGTTTCTATTTGTAAGATTTTTAAAAACGATTAGAAAGAGATGAAATGTATATATCTGGACAGCAATCAATAAATAACTCCCGGCATTTTGAACTTTCCTATTACTATTTTGATTCTTTTAATCAGCCTAATGCAGCTTACAAATTATATCTTTATATTCTGAAACTTGTCTCGTTAGTTAAAACGCTCATAGTGTAAAATAATATTGTAAGCAAGAAAACTTTAATTGAATCTGATTTTTTTTTATTTCCTTGAATGATTTTAAAAAAAGGAAGGAAATTAGTGTCTTTAGGTAATGGAATATAAAGTTTCTCATCCTGCGTTACTCAATATACTTCATCATCGTCAAAGAGTCGCAGAGAGGTCGGCGCTTTGCCTCCAATTTGCATTTCTTTCATATCTAAACGTCACATCACTTAGACTAATTAATGTTTAAAAAAATTAAAAGTCCTTTAATTAAAGTAGCTACGTCAATATAAAAATTGTTTCGAATTGAGAACTGTAATTATAAACGAGAACATGCAGTTTTTCTTGTTGACCGCAATTTTGTCCCGCACACCCGATGTGATATTTATACGACAACATATCGATTTCTTTTTATAACCTTTATTGTATGTCAGGTATTGAATTAGGTTCGTAATTTTAACCAAAGTAGGATATAAAGAGAGTTTGTAATTTCTTATTACAACTCGAAAAATATTTATAATATTTGAAAAGCGAATTTTCAAATTACGTTTCTTTTATTCTCAGTGCTGTAACTAGTCCGTAAAATGAAGAAAGTTTACAGCTCTAAAGAAATTGGTTAATAATAAAAAAATTTTATTGCCCACGACAGAGACAGAGTAAATTTTGTCATGCTCGTGTTACCTATACGTGACAAGACTGGATGTTTTGGATACTTTTATGAGTATCCTAGCTAGATATTCTATCCACGAGAAGAAAATAAACTTGGATGATTGTAAGACTTACATTCATTCTTCCGTTTATTAATATTTTATATTCTGAACAACATTTTTTCTGTATTTTGTGCCGTTGATGTTGATTGTGCCCCCTTTTTTTAATAATCTTTTATGAAAATGAAATTTTTTTATTGCCAATAATGCTTGGAAAATTATGAATCTTATTTGCATTGGAGTGATAGGGAAAAATTTTCAATTGATACTTGTAGTTTTAGGGATGGGGCTGCTCGAATTAGAGGTCGAGAGGGTAATGGGGTTCAGATGGATTTTATAACTGATTGAGAACTTTTCTGCTCTGAAGGACGAAATAACGTTGAGAGAGAATTGCCAGCTGCGGTTTTATCGAATTTCGGCCCAGCAACGCAATTTTATTCCAACTGATATCCTTGCCATGGAAAATCGACCTGCGATCTGATTTCCGGTTAAAGTATAAAGTTAAACGACATCAGAAAATGCATTTTTCATAGTTGATCATCATTTCTCAAAATCGATTTTAGATTGCATTGCAAATATACAGACTGATGCACAAAATAAACTTGAGGTCATGAAATATTCTGGGACTCTGAAAGTTGTTTTAAAATTTCTTCACGCGAGTAATCTTAAGGTGAGTTTTATGAGTTTCAGTTAAGATGACCATAAAACTGATGAAAAATTACTAAGACTCGATGAACGATTAGGATTAAGAAGAGAAAAGTGCCTTGAATGAAATTTGCGGATTTGTTACGTTTAGTTGTGGCTTTATCATGCGCTTGTTTGTCGATGAGTTGAATTTTCAGTGTGAATGTTGAAGAGGAACTCTCAAAGCCACATTGCAATTGTTCTTCTCTGAGTGTTATTTTTTTGTCGTATAGGTAATTTTGATGAGAGTAAATGTTCAGCTTTATCTCTGTTTAGTGCAACTGAATTGGCTATCAATTTAAAAATAAATACAACAAAATGAAGTGCAGTAGATAAAATTAAAAATTTCTTCAATTTCGGTGTTGACGTAATACTTAGAGGCTAGAATTTGTTGCAGATACTTTTAGCACTGAATTCAGTGATACATTAATACTGAGTTTTACCCGTGAATTAAGTAGCTTAAAATACAGCTAACCGTTTTCTCCCTCGCTACAGCTCTGCAAGCCCTCGGTGACTTGGTATGCGCCTGACCTACATTCATTCCTTCCGTCATTCATTACTTCCAAGTTCTTCGGATCGCTTCCATCTCGAAGGGATGCGCCGGACAAAATTCTTTAAATTCTTGACCTTGAAACTCTTATCCCGGTGCATCAATTTATTTTTACCTGGAATTAAAGTTATTTATTTTGGGACAAATGATAATTACTTATTTTTATCTGCATTAAATCCATTTGGTCGTCACGAGTGTTTGGTAGCGCGAATCGAAATGGCCTTTCGTCGATTGCATGATTGACGTATATTAGAGGGTTGCAAGAAAACCACAGAAGAGGCTTTTGCACGTTTGACTGACCCTGAAGCTCCATCGAGAATTCTTCGGAGTAGATTGCAAACTCGACTCAACGAGCTTTAGTCAAGCTTTTTCTCTCAAGACGTCAGGGAATAGCTTCTTTTTCATCATCAAATGCTTGTCAGATTCCCTGCATATTGCCAATTTCATCAAAAATTTATATAGTTCAATCAGCTTCAAGCATGAATGCCATATTTCCTCTCTTCATCTTGGATCAATGAATTTCACTTTAGGCCATCGAAAAATAGACTCTCTACCCATTCGGTAGAAAGAAAATATCAATTTCTTTTGAGAGGCAGACGATCTAGCGAGAGATTTCTTGCTAGAAAATAATTATCCTCGGGATTTGATTTAATTAACTGAGGCTGAATTAAAACTCTCCTACGAGTGAACTATATTCTATAGCTAGAAGACGTCACTTCCGTAAAATGTCTGTTACGTTGAAAACTGGGCTTAAATCACTATAATTGAAGTGAGCGGAAACAGGGCCCGAGTCTCATTCAACTTTAATGTCGACGGTGTAATCTTACTAAATGTCGGTGTCACTTTATCTTATTCCTAGTGCGACGAAGCAAAATTACAACTTACAATTTATCAATGTCGGGGAATTAAATTTTTAATCTTATTCTGAGAGTGTCCAGGGTCTGGAAAATATTTCTTTCTTCTGCTGACATAAACCGCGTGAGATTCATTTGATTACAATTTTCCCTGGGCCTGGGATGGAAATTTGCAAAGTAATTATTTCTCGTAACAGCAGATGCACGAAAGAACAGAGTTAAATGACTCGTGGATTATTAGGAAAAATACAGCCTCGAAGATTGTCTGAAAACTTTGAAATAGGAATTCATGCGAGGTTTTATAATGACTTTTCAAGAGCTGCTGCAACCTCGTATAACCCTAGCGTCTAGTCTGGCACGTGTTTGCTTCTCAAGCGCATTTTACGCTCTCGTCCCTCAAGGCGAAACTTTTCATTCTTGACGAAACCATTTCCATCGTTGAGAGAGTGAGAGTGAGAGAGAGGGAAAAGAGGGTGAACTTCAATAAGTGCCTTCCTCTCCAGGACACGGGGTTGAAAAAACCATAGAAGGGCGCGTCATGTGGCCACTGTGCGTGCAAACTTTGTCACGACCCTCAACAACTTGCTCTCTTTTCTTGACTAGGAAAAGACATTTTCCACTTCTCCATTGACTTCATTAAATTTCAACAATTGTAATTATTGGCTAGTGAATCATCCACATGAAGAGATTTAAATCCGTTAACCTTGAGATGCAAACTTGAATTTTCAACGAGTCGCCGTCATCGTCGTCGTTTTCCTATTACTAGGTATCGTATTGCTCACTGTCTGCCGAAACCAAGCAAGTTTGCCGATTAAACTCCCAACTCCGTAAGCAATCTGCAGAAAACTTTCTCCGCACGTTGCCAATCTATTTAAATGTGCAGGGCCATTTTGCTTGTTGAGAATTAACAACATTATATGCATGCCATCGAATTCTTGCCAAATAGTTTCTCATATTATCAAACTGTTCTTTTTGACAATTGCGGTTTCTAAATTTTACAATACTTGGGACTCGAAAGTATAGTCAGCCACTTAAGGAAACTATCTTAAGGGAATGCAATTCTAGCTTTTCGCACTAATCCGTTAGCTTTTAGCAGAGTTTCAGTTCAGGTTAAAAAATTAATGAACCAACTCCTTGTTCACTTTTTTTTTAATGCAAATTAAATTAATTTCGTCCTGGGTGAATAAAATGGCAAATTAGGTTTTCTGCAAAGATATTCCCCAAACTTGAGAAAATAATTTTAGAGTTAGAAAGCCTTCCTCGTTGAGGCATTCAGAGATGAGAAACTTTTGGAAAATAGGAAAGGAGAGCGAATAGGTTTCAGTGCCAAGTGAAACTGTTCTTCGATAAAGTTCAACGTCCCATTAACTGAAAGGGATGTTGAGTAAGAAGTCCCCGTTTTGTCAGGTTGGATGCTTATCTGCGAAGGAATATCGGAGACGTGGACAGGTTGAATCGAGGGCGAGGGATCGACATAAATCGCATTCGTTCCTTTCTGATCACGGCGAGATCATTCCCGAAAATTTACGTCCTTAAATTTAAACCCCGGCGGGGCATTTTTCTTCTACTCGAACAATTCTCGCTAAAATTGATGATTTTTCAGATGAAGAAAAAGAAGATGAAGAAGAAGAAGAAGAAGATTCAATCTACTTTATTTCTAAGCTATAAAGAAATACCTCCTGCTTCATTGTCATTTTCGAGCAGTTTCGGTCATTCCTTTGACGTCTTTTTTTAAGGATTCGACGTTTCTGCTATTTTATTCATTTCCGCCTCGGCTTCTGGGAAGATTCGAAGGAAAGCAGAGAAAGAGATGCTGCGAGATTTCCGGGTTTTCCACTTGAGTCGCTTCTAACTGCAGTGGTTCTCAAATCGCACATCGTGTTTAAGAAAATGATTTCTTATCGCAAATTGAATGGTTGCATTATTCAATTGTGACGAATAGTTATTGCATGTGGGATTTCCTCAACTCACAAGCTGGAAAACACGCGTGATGCGTATGGAAAGATGTTTCCGCGGATAAATAAGAGGATAAACTTCTGTTTTACTGTTTTTCAGTTTACGCTCAATTCGCGTTTACGTTGGATGTAAAAATTTATAAATCTATAGAGGTGGAACTCTATATGGTCTCTGAATATCGCTTCAAATATTGAAATTTGGTTGGAATCTTGGTGTGCATCGACTTCCAATTTCACACTTGGGTTATCCAGGATTACATCGATAATCTAAAAACGGATTCCGACCCTAAGCAAATTTTTCCCGAGGTTTGATAACACGAACTAGAATCTCTCTTTACGACTTTAGTTAGTATAAATTTTTTACTACATTACCGCACGACCAGCTCAACTGCATCACCTGCGAGTAACGCTTGATTTTTAACTTTTTTACGCTTCGATCGTAAAACACTTGATATCAAATGCGTTTACAAATATCTTGCAAAGTCATTCAACACTTTTACGGTGTGCGGTGTTACATAATAAAGACAAAAGTCCATCATATTCTATCACTTCGTGGTTGGCAAAGACGAAATGTTTTTTTCCATCCACGATTCTAAACCAATTTCAACTTTAGATAAACTGCTCTCTAAAAAAAGTTTATTTAATTCAGAAATGAAATTTTGGCCACTAATCGTTTAAATTTTTGTAAAATTATTTAGTAAATATGAATTGTTTTCCTGCAGTACATGCATCAAATTCGGCCTCTATTTTCATGAATATTTTGATAGAAATTATAATTATTGTTTCCACATTCCCCGTATTCATCTGCTATTCATTTAGCAAAGAGAAGTTATTTTGATACGGAGTTTTGAGAGGTTCAGTTTCATACTTGGGTGAACTTTTCGTAGTATGATTAATGATCCTTTTAGGTAGTGTATATATTGTAGAGTAATAGTAATAATAATAATAATAATTTCTCTTGGAAAACTGTCAAAAAATTACCAAATACTGTCGCACACTAAATTTTAAACATTTCACATTGGAGATAAAAATGAAGAATTTATAAATTAAATGTTCTAAATTTGACTTACATTTTATTATTTTCACATTATAACATTATTTTTTGCATTATGAGTTTAATGTAATGCTGCAGGCTTGATAAAACTATGAATATAATTTCAAGACAACTTTTTATGAGAATTAGACTGGAAAATGAGATTAAACTTGAAAACTATGTAATCTGATGAATAGCTACAAGTTCCCAAGTTTAATAACTTTTTTATATAATTTAAAATCTTTTCTGTATCGGTCCATATGATGTCTCATTTTGGTGTATGAAACTGTTATTAATCTTTACAAAATTAATTATTATTATTATTATTATATCTATTTAAGTGTAAAAATGTTTACTCGTGAAAATAAGGTGATAATGAAATATGACATAAATTAAAATTTCAGGCGAAGGGTTTCTTTATACAAGCCATTAATCATAAACGATTTAAAATAATTTAATAAATTCGTCAGAAGTGCGGAAGCATAAGCAAGTTTAATGTGCATTCAAATTTATTTCAATTGCATTCAGTGCTGTATTAATATATAATTAGCTCGTAAAAATTGTTATGAATACTACTTTGCTTCAACATTTGATTTTTCCAACTCGGTTTTATGCCACTATTCGCGGAGCTTCAGAAATTAAAGCATTTCTCTTATATAGAGGAGATCGAGGTGGGTTGTAACAGAGTCGATTTCTCGAAAGCTGAGAGGTTTTTAGAAATTTTCAAAAACCTGGATTCATTATATTTTTTTATATAAAAGACTCTTTGTCTTTGATTTTTTGTTGAATTCAATTATTTCCCAAATTTTCATTAAAAATAATAAAAGAACATTATTTTCAAAAAATTTAAAGAAACTCGTCAAAAGAATTTAATTATCCATTAAAATTCGAATAAAAATTTTTGAAGCCATTTGTAAACTTATATATGTTTGAACTTTGAAATGAAATAAATTTAAAGTTAATGGGAAAAATTATGACAAATTATGACAAAGCCGGGAAAAAATTGGAAATTTTGTTAAACGAAAACATTAGACACCTTGTAAAATGTTATTTCTATTTATTTCGTTACATACTTTACATAATATGATGTGTCCAATAATATGAATGGATTGTTGATGAACAATAAATATGAATTAATTGAAAGTAGGAAAACGTGTACGTGTTCAGAGTGAAAAACAATTTTCAAAATCATGCTCTTTGTGAAGGACTGCTATGTACATATTAGCGTACGAAATAATTCAATTGAGTTTTCGATTCCCACATATTTTATCATATTACAAAAATTAAATTATTAAAAATGCATTTTTCGATTAATTTGATGAAATTTATTAACAATATTTTTTTATTATTATGATTATTATATATTTATCTTTTCTTTATCAGTGTTGTAAAAGTCATCTATTTATAGATATATCTAATTTTAAAAAGTGAATTATTATTTAAAAACAAAAACGGACCAAAAAATCACCAACTAGATTCATTATTCAAATGAATCACTTCGTAATCATTTTAAACAGAGTGATATTGTTTGTTAACTTGATTTGATATAAAAAGATTCGAGTACAGCTTGTTTCCGTGGAGTTAATTTTTTAACATCATTTTTTCAGTGTGTAAACTTTCAGAGTGAAAGTTATCGATGACAAAGTGAGATAGATCCTTTAATAGGTAAAGTTTTGTTAAAAAATATGAAACATCGCAACTAGCTTCGAGTCTTTTCATAAGAAATAACCATACTCGAGCTTTTTGCTCGGCTCCCCATACATGAAAGTTTCAGACTTGGTGACTTACGACCCGGTGAATTTATTTTCGCTCTAAGAAGCAATACTGTTCTCTCTACGGGGTGGTCTTTTGATCAAATTTTCACATGAATTCCTAACACAAAGTGCAGCTAGAATATTCCCCTGTTTTGGCCATCTGTATGCCTGCCTGCCTGCCTGTCGCTTTCTTGCACTTTGCATTTACATGCAGAATATATTGCGGCAATGTTTTTCCCTGAAATTCGATCATATCGATTAAATGCTACATTGCAAGCTTTAAAAGACTAAATGTTTTGTAAAAATTACTTTTGCACAAAAAAAGCTTTCTTAAACTGCTATTTTCTGTTCTGTCACCCTTCATTATTACAGAATCATGACTGATGGAATTTTCCCTGATTATTCTTCTCAACTTTTGCCCCAAAGAAATAGTCTTTAGAAATATAGGGCAAATAATAAGTAGGAACAATTTATTAACATCTACTTGAGCATCAATTTTTCACAGTTGAGATTTGGGAATGTGACATTTTCGACGTGTTTCGTTCCACTTGCGCATTTTTCGATTTTTCATACGACGACAGCCAACCCCTGCTGCTGATTTCGATCCAAAAAGTGTAACACATCAGCTCTATGCACTCACATATTATTTTTCACAAGCAAATAAGTTCTACTTGTATGAGAACAAAAGTTTCTACTTTTTTTGAATTTTCCTCCTTTAAAGAGAAAATTTGCCATTTCATGTAGAGTAGTAAAAAGACGTGCGACGTGTGCGACGTGACATTTCTTTAACAAATAAATGCAATATTTATTTGAATTTTAAAACCCTTAGTATATGTACAGCTTTCAAGTGAAAGAAAATTACTGAGAATTCTTGACATTCATTTAAAATGTAAGCACTAGTTTATGTAGGTGACTTGAGGCCAAGTGCACACTGAACTCTGGCTGTAATTTGAAGACCTCATTTCCAGCATAACATCTATAGATGACTGTCATTTTCTCACTAGCAATGCTAACAGATATATGTCACTAACATTCCAATTATACCGTGTTTCAAGCTTAAAAATGTCAACAATTACAGAATTTTAATTATTCTTCGCATGATTAAAATAATAATTGTCTGTTTAGTGCAGAAATAGATTTTCACGTGAAAAGTCGAAAAAACTCGAAGTAATATATGAGTTTAATTAAATTTAAAAGTTTGTGTACTACTCTGTCAGTAATTCAAATTTTTTCCAACTTTAGACATGGTTGAAAAATATTCAAAGTTTCTTTCGAGGAAATTCTAAATTTTCCAGTCTAGAGATCCTCGAGAAAGGAGTGTCCAAGTAAAGAAAAAAATGCAAGTGCGTTGCTTGTAGCATGAATTGGAAACTTTTCAGAAAAGTGGAGTTCGACCTTGTCGAAACTTGATACTTGCCATTTATTTAAGAAAGTCAATGCAAAATCGAGTAGGTATAATATTCCAATTCAAGTATTACATATGAAAATTGGTTATTTTATTATATAATGTCAGTCTGACCCCTATATGATGTAATATGTGCATTCTAGAGAGGTTTATGTAAGATGAACAATGTTTTCGAAAGTTGTGCGCTTATAATTTTTACAAAAATATATATGTCTTTTGCAATGGAATGGAGCTTGAACGCGAATGGATAGAAGTAGCAACATCATGATAAGTACAACAGTCTGCTTTTGTATTACTGCCACGTTCAGTTTAGCTAATAGAAATGAAAAGGAATACTTTAATCTAGCAGCTTATTATTAAAAGTCATGTTTAATAATTGAGATTGCTGTTTTAATTAAAACAATAACAGTAGCATTACAGGCACTTTTGAATAATTTTCGCTTTAGTCTTAATCAATTATGAATTTTATGATGTTGTCTTGTCTTTCGAATCAGATGTGAACAACGTAAAATGTCGTTGACAATGGAAAATATGCTTTGTTATAGAATATCGTATATCGTATCATCCCGTATTTTATTGATGAGCATCATCACTCAGTTCTTTTATTAATTGGAAAATATTAAAAATGAATGAATCGATGCCATCTATGTTGAGACGCGTCTACTCGAATAATAATATGATAATGGTAGATAATACATAAATGTGACAGATTATTATCCCCTACCACATCACAGGATCCGACACTCTCTCTGATGAATTCCACTTTAACTGATCACTACCAATTATTTTCATTTCCTCCAATTCTCTCTCGGTAAACGTCAATAATATGGCAAAGTGTGACATTATCGACTGTCAGAAATATCGTCAAATTAGGCAATTTTGTTGTTTATAGCAAACTAGCAATGAATAAGATATGGCTACATAATTCCATACATACCATTATTACATTAATGCTGATACAGTTTAACATTTGGATTGTTTGATGCAATAATAATAGCTTGTGCTCTTAAGGAATAGGAATAACAACTCCATAGAAAATAATTAAATCTATATATGTAGTTAATTATCAGATTAAAAAAGTTTTCTGAGAGAATTAAAACTTTAGTCGTAGGTAGAATTGAAAAGTTTTTTGTGGTTACCAGCTGCCAAAAAACTCGTGAAATATCGTTCAGGTTCGAAGACGTATTTAATTTACCAATGAATTTTAGTTGCTGACGTAGTAAGATGGAAAAATTCTTGTGAAAATTAATATACCTACAAGATTAATTAGATATTCTCCCCGTTAAATTCTTTTCATTGTTTGAAGGTACTACGTCGATGAAATATCCGAATGAATAACTCGATCCGAGCGAAGTTACGCGAAATATGCATAAATACGTCGTGTTCCTTCTCCAAGTTTTGATCACAGCTAATTAGAAACACGTTCAACAACACTGACAAAAAAATTCAACTTATTTTTGTTAAGAGTTAATTTTCAAGTATGTATCAAAGAGAGTGTTTGTTTATTCATTTAAAAAATATTATCAAGTCCCCAAGAGCGTTGCTCATTTAATTAAAAATAATGTGATTTTGTTTTAACTGGAAAAATGTTGAATAGCCGACATCTCATAATTGCGGAATGCGGACATTCAACCAGGTGTTGAGTCCCCAAGCGGATTTTTTGATTTGTTCTGTCGTGCTTCTTAGAAGAAAATGCGCCAAGAGTGAAGAAGATGGGGACAAAATCTGTTTAAAAGTAAAATGGGTTAGTAAACAAGCAATTTAACTGCGAAACAAGGTTTTCCCCTTGGCGAGGCACGGCAATCGGATCAGATTCGAGTCCTACTTTCAAGTTTTCTCGATTGCAGTTGTGTCGGAGTGAGCGATTGGAGCGAAGGGCTTCTAATTGCCCGGCCTTTTCTAACCTCTGGGCGCTCTCAAATTGTCGGTAAACTTGGACATCCAATGTCGAGCTGATTGGAACAAAGCCAACACCCTTTAGTTGAACGCTTTGTCACGTTATATTAACCGGGGTGTCTCAAACATCAACCAACGTTAAGCCATTTTCCTAATTCTCTCCAATTTGTGTTTAACATCAATTGACTTGAATCAAATTGCTGTATCACGTGGGGATGTGTCATTTAAATAGTTGTTTTTGTGTCTAATTCTGTTATGGATTGAAAGATTTTCATGGTTCATCATTTTTGAGTTTAAATTGAGGAGCGCATTAGCCGTCTAAGTGACACTCCTTCCTCTAAAATGCTTTACTTATCAGTAAATCTAAAAATGTGGACTCTCAAGGAGTGGAGTTTAATGTTGTGGAAATATTCGAGCAAGATATTGAATAACATTTACGAAACAAGAAAAGTAGATAACCAAAAGGAACGTTTCATCAAACTAGAGCTATAGTGTTTTTTACTGTTTAGATGCAGAGTGCGATACATTTACACGCAGACGAATATGAATGTTTAACGCTTGCCTTTGACTGGATTAAATGCGAGAAAGAGAAATCCGCTTTGTATTAAAGAGGGATTTCAAGCGAATACGGTTGACAAAGACTTATGATCCTTGACTCTCTGGAATCTCTTGAAAGCTGAAGTATTGGATTTTTGTAAAACAACCCTCATGATTGACGTGTGAATAAAGGGGGGACATCCTCGTCTCATGAGTCATTATGTCTCAGGATGTAGAAAGGGCTTCACTCCAACATAATGGACTGAGGAATGCAAATTGTGCAAAGATCGCTAATTAACCTCTTTCGGCAAATTCTCCTTCCTTCATTCATTCTTATCCAAGTCGTAAAAGGAATTTCATTGAAAGTAAAATGAGCTGGAAGAAAGTTATAACAATACTGCAGGGATTAAAAAAGAGGGTTTTGATTTTGTGAAACCTTTATTGCGCAGCACGAGGTTTCCTCCGATAGAGAAAGACAAAATCGCATCTTGTCTGAAATACTCAAATGTTGGTTGTAGGTTTTGGAATTTTCTTTTATTTTCGCCACTTCCACTGTACGTAAACGCAGCGGGAAGTATGAAATAAAAATCGGATTTCCTTAACCAAGATCTCATTGACACATCGGCAATTACAAAAGTTGGTAGCAACTTGGAGGCGAAAGACGGTCGAGAGAGCTGGAGCAGAGAGTGAAAAGTAGCCACGTATGGGGATTGCGCCACTGTTCCGTACATAGCGGAGTGAGTGGGTCGATACGCGCCCCCTCGGCGTCGTCGGCAGTCCACTTCTCCAGTTACGCCACGCGCCCACTACCCCTCAAAATCTATTTAATTCACTTTCAAGTTCATATGCCTCGGTCTCTTTTTATATTTCGAATTTTCGACTCGAGTTTCAGTTCATCAAGCTTTTCGGCACAACTCTAATTGGGAGCGGGAGATCCGAATGGACGATAAGGTTCACTCCAGGAACGCTCCTCGCTCTGACCAACCTTAAGCGACTCATTTTCCTTCCTATCGCGTGCTTTGTAAATATTTCCTTATTACACACCTGCGCTGCTCTCCGCTGCGCTGTGTTAATTAATTTACAAGAGAGAATACTCTTCGTAACGAGTTTCATGAGATGCCTTCTTATTAATGAATATGTTACACTCTTATTATGTTTCACGACTAGTTGAAAACCAAATTAAATATTTCTTCGCAATCTTACTCGACACTTTTGCCACAAGCAGAAAAACACTCAGTAGTTTCATTAAAATATATACCTGGTAGAGAATACGATTACTTCCGAAAATTTTCAGTTTTTCCTCATTGCCAACTAACAAAAGGATAAAATTCACTAAAAGTAATAAAATGTTGCAAAAAACATTGTCTGATATTAAATTTTGTACTCTATATGCTAAAGATTTTAAAAGATTTCTTTCACATATTGCATTCTTTTACCCTTGTGCGTGCATGTCTATCGTTCAACAAACAAAAAACCCCTCCCTTAAATCTAATAGTGACATCATGTATGTAAATAGGCAGAACTCACCTAAATAATCAATCTCACTGAAGATGAAACATATTTTATTTTTTAAATTATTTCTCATTTATTATATATTTAAAGACAATTGGAGCGTTAGAATTATTTACTCTCGTTTTATTCAGAACGAATGTAATGGTTTTTTTTTATTTTTAATACATAAGAGTTTTTCAGTTATTTCAAATCAGAGTTTTATTTCATTTCAGTGCTGTTGTTTGTTTTAATAAGTTTTTCAATTAAAAAAATAGTTGGTGCTGTTTTGCTTTTAAAAGTTTTAAATTCTGTTTGCTTATTTCAATAAATTCAAAAAGAAATATGGAACTTGTACAAGTTTCAAATTATCAGACAATATTCGTGAGAAGTTAAACTATTAAAAACTGTATTATAAACTCATTTTTAATATTTTTAATATTTTTAAATTAATAATTAACTGAAAAGAAGGAGTAAATTCTTAAATTAAAACATTCCAACTTGCTTGCCAAAGTTTTGTAGACTTAATGTCCCCTGAAGGGTGGAATATAACTGTGAAATGTTCTGCTTGAGGATACCTTTGTTAACCTCTTGAGCACCAGAGGAGATACCATATGGTGACTAGGAATCAGAATATAGAGGTCTGTCAGTAATAATGCTTCAACCATATGGTCGAAAAACGGAATTTTCATGTAACTATTTATGTTTATTTTTTTTATAGTTGCTCTTTAGTCGAGGGCATTAAATTTTCGTTTTCTATTCCTCGTAAGTCGTTTAATAGTTGCACTTGACTTCCGTTACGTGTATAATTGAAGAAGCTTATTTCACAAAAATTTAATATAAATAACCAAATATCCACCGTCATAAAATTTAGTAATTTTAGTACTTAATTTCTGGTGTAATTATAATTAAAGCGGCATCCATTACAAGAGGATTTCACAGAGTTTCAAAGCCATGAGAATAATCATTATAGGTGCTGTAGGAAATAGGATTTTGCATTTATCTCTTTTTCTCCGTTCCTTTGTTCTGCCAGTCCTTTGATCTGTTTTATATCCGTGCAAATATTTGTTTCCGAACGCGCATCGTTCGATATCACTTGAGAAGCAACCTCGTTTCGATTAGTTCTTGTTTTAAAATTCTTTTATTTCCTCTAAGCTAGTCTACAATAATACCAACTCGAGTTATTCTGTTCCCAACCTATCAAATTCAGAACATAGAAAATAAATGTCGATTGTCATACTTATAACTATTTCATTTCTTCAAGTGTTGCTTTCAAAATATAATTAAAGTTCGTAACATTTCATATGTTACGAACATGCTTATTTAAAGCACTTTTCTTTAATTTGTTTCTTCAATAAAGTTTACTGTTTTTGAGAATGAGCAAGAAGAGCAAGAAAATTGTTGAATACTTTATATTAACTTCAAAGTTAAAAGACAAAAAATTAAGGATTAGAAAAAATCAAGGATACAGTGAAGCAGGATCATTGATGGATATCAGGTTAAAATGCGGAAATAAATTCGCATAGAAAAGGGGATTAATTAAGTCAAGAGAAACGTGAAGAAAAGGAAGAAAAAAATATCAGAGTCGGCTAGTCGAAAGTTAAAATACCCATAAAAATGAAGAGTTAGTTTTAATTATGATTCTTTTTTTAAGCGAAAAAAGAGCTTGAAAAGTTTCAAGTGTCCTTTTCACGAGCTGTCTGACAATCAAGATAACGAATATAAATATCGATTTAATATTTCAAGTCATCGGCCTCAAGCACAATTTATTCCTATCTGTTGCGTATCAATGAGACAGACTACTTTATTTACATTTTCATCTCCAGAGAAATTATTGGCATTTTTTTTACTGCTAACTTGAAAAATTTATATGAAGAGTTTAATTAAAAGCATGTAACAGTGTTTAACTCGTAACAAAATTACATCTCTGTTATTTATTGCCTCTCAACTAATTCTGTAATTACTTCATCCACAATACATTCAAAATACTGTGTGGTATTGAGTTAATATTTATATATGAGGAATTTTACGTATAATGTTCCAAATTGGAAATTTAACTTTTTCATCAAGAATTAGAACTGGCGACTTATCAAGTGGTGATTTTAACAAAATTCCACTTAATCGAACTGTCTCCATGAGGAAATGACATTTAACCAAATTGACATGTTAACGAACTGCCAGTTCGACGAACAGTCATTGTTGCGAATTGTCATTTGTTCGAAGTGACATATTTACGAATTGCTATTTGTTTGAAGCTACATTTTTACCAATTGTCACTTATTCAAAGCATCATTTGCACTATTTGTTAGTTTTGCGAAAAGAGCTTTTCGCGATTGACATTTGACAATTTGGCTAGATAGACGTGAGACTTCATTTGCTATTTCGAAGGAAACATTTTTTCTGCAAAATATAGCTTGACCTTTTCTTATTATAATATGTCAGCAGTTCTATCTCTGCCATCGTCTGAAGGGAAGGCGATTGTGTAAAATTAAAAGAAGCATCGAAAAATAGAATTTGATTGAATAAATCGTGGCGGCATGTCACCAGTGACTTTTCCATTTCCTCTGCTGGCAGGAAATGGAACAACCCGGGGATACATTGTTACCGACAATAGATTTGGTATTCGTTGTGCGTTGGAGAGTTATTAATAACGATGGATTTTCTCTATGGGCGTTCAATTTATATTCTGAAATTCACTCTTTAATTGTTATGGAAATGTACTAGAAAAAAATTGGTTTTTACTCCAATAATAATTGTTGATTGCGCAATATACACATATCGTAATTTTGTCATGTTCGAAATAAAATCAAGTACATCAGATGGTTTTATTTTATTTGCACAGTAATTGACTAATGTTGAGTTTGAAATAAATAAATAAATAAAATTTTGCACATGCCTTGAGATAATAAATCAGACGCACCAAATAAAAGTTGAATGACGTTTCTATCGGTAAGCTTCGTTCGCGACAACTTTTGCGTCAAATAACATCGCAAATCATGTGATGAGGAGCTTTATGCTTATCATTTGAAATACTATTTTGTGAATGGACAAAAGGACTCCGATTCCACTGCTGTGTACGTTTGGTTAAAGTCAAACAATAGTGAATCAGTATTTTGAACAGTCTGACAAGGTTCTTTTAATGGTGTTGTGTTGTGTTGGGAAACAGACGCTCCGGGAGAGAGGGACGATTCAAAACATTAAATACATTGAAACAATGTTTGTTTTATTAAAATTAATGCACCTCCCGCTTACAATGACTACTTCGCAAATAAATATGAATTAATCATCAAATGCTTCGAGCAGCATTCCATTTCATTAGAGCAACTGATTCTTTTCGTAAGATAATACTGTCAAATATGTTCAATTGAAATCAATGTTATTAAAGTTAATTATGATTGTAATGAAAAATGTTGAATTGTTCAAGAAAGAATAAATATTGTCTAAATAAATATAAAACAAAAGACGTTTGTCAGAAGCAGACTGCAAAATGTGTATTTCAAATTGGCAGGCTCCATTCAAGTGTTTGAATAGTTATGTAAACGAATAATCGACGTGATGCTCTATTGACAGGTGGGTCATATAAGATTATTGCATAAAATCTGCATACTTGAATCTCCCATCGGAACGCAGCTGCAGCAGCGCAGTGTCAGGTTGAGTGAAGAGAGCAGTTTATCTCGGTCGATTCGAGCCAAATGGTTCAACATTGAATCACCTCGACCTATCGCATATTCAGTCTGACAGTCAAAACATATATGTTTTATTCGTACTGCTAAAAACACTTGACTAATATTCAAAAAAATATTCACGTATTCACTTTATTCATTCTCGTACGTTGGACAGTCGTGTGGACTATAATAATTGTTACAACTGATTAAGTTTGGAACAAGTTGTATTATTGCTTTTAAAAGCATGTCGATATTTCAGGAATAAACTCACTTTATACATTAAGTGCGGTTCCTTTGATCCGCTGTGATGTTCCTACCTACTTTAGAATTTCAAGTTAATTGCATGTCACATATGTTGATGCACATACTTGATAATACCTCGTTGAAATTGAAAAGTTTTACAACAACTATGTTGTTTTGGAGAAATATTTACGTTTTTGGATAATCCGGTTGTTGCTAATTGTAAGTTTAGCAGAATGAAACTAAGATATTGTCAGCTAGAAATTTAACTATATTTTTAATTATTGTTTTCCATATATTGATATTTTTTAGAAGCAGATTCTCCCGAATGTTGAAATTTTTTGATCCATAATGTAATGCTGAATTCGAATGTAAAGTTGTTCGCAAGGAAATAGTAATAATTAAAGCATTTCAAGTAGGATATAATTAAAATTGTGCCCAGACAAAGTCTTTAATGAGTTTCATTTCATTGGAGATGATAAACCATTATTCATTTTGGCTGGAAAATGAAAAACTGAAAAATACAAGGTCTAGGCATAAGAGTGAAAAAAGTTTGCTAGAGATGATGCAATTACAAACTATGCTTTCTAAATGCTGCTGAGCTTTTTATCTCCGCGCTGCGGCGAAGAACACAAATTGCGAGCGGGCTCCAAGCTGTATGCCAATTGGAGGTATAAACCCTAAGGGAGTCGGGCTCAGCGCAGGTATATGCATATGCATGCATGGTAGCGTCGAAATGATAACGATCTCAGTTGCATATTCAACCGAGATGAAATTGTCGCGTTTCGCAAATCCTTACAGTCTGCGAAAAATTAACGGAAATTGTTTGACAAAAAAGTCTTGTCCCACTAAAATATATCGACACTCCGTCCTATTGAAACTATATATGAGAGTTTTAGTTTTTTTTCAAAAGAGAGACTGCCAATTTTCATTCGTTAATTTAAAAGGGGGAAAAAGGGAATTTTTAAAATATAGGTACTCATAGCCAATATTGTCAATTAATAAAGAAGCATTAATTTTAAAGCTTTCATCAATATTATATTTTGTCAATATTCAAAGTCATACAAATTTCATCAATGAAATTATATGCAATTTTATAGCAATTAATGCTAGCTATTCGTCATTTATTAATGAAAATCTAATATTTGCACTAAATTGCTATTTATTAAACAATACGCTATTATTTTATGCACCATATCAGAAGAAGATGAGAGGTCGGAAATTCTATATTTAGTATGAAAATCGTTGAATATTTGTCGCCACGTAATTTATTACCAAATCGAGCGCAAAATGAGAAACGTATGTTAGATAAACAAAACCATTCTATCCACTTTGGAAATTTATGAGCTCTTGAAACGTTTCTCAAATATTATTATATTTTATATTCGGCCCAGCACTAAAGGGGTGTCTTTTATATTGAACATTGAGTAATGTCTGATCGAGTTTTGCACCAATTTAATAGCAGATTTTAAGCAGGATTCTGACGAATAGTTAAAACAAAAGTTAGTCTAAATTCGTTTTGGTGGAAAGGAGATGAATTTAATTTTGAATAATTAAAACGATTAAAAGTTGTATTTGAATAAAAATTACAATTTTCTGCCAATAAAAAACATTTACTAAATTGTAGGTTCTGTTGTTTAAATTATTTATTATTAAGAAAAATTTTTATTTGTATTCAAATACAACCTAAAATTATTCAAAAAGTAGAATTTAATGTGACCTCTTCTAAAATACGAAATTATAACATTGGAGTAACTTTTGTTCCGATTGTCTGTCAGATTCTTCCTTAAGCATGGTTGCCACACAACCTGGAAAACCTGGAAAACCTGGAATTAGCATGGAATTTGAAAAAGAGTATGGAAAACCTGGAAATAGCATGGAATTTGAAAAAACTTCTGGAATTTTTTTCGTTCATTAAAAATATTAAGAAAAAAATGCCATTTAATATGTTTTTTTTTAAATGTTAAAATGTAACTTTCGTTTTCCATGTTTTTTCTCATTAAATTATATTAGTTTTTCTTCTTAATTATTGACTAAAAATTTATTTAATTTTTTTCTATTGTGGCCAATCAATTCAAGAGTTGTCGCCTTTGCTTAGTGACCAACAATCAATTCTTGAAGTTCGCAGAAAAAAAAAATTTTTCATTTTCATTTTCTTTAACGTCGCAAAAAAAAAAATTTTTCATTTTCATTTTCTTTAACGTCGCAAAAAAAAAATTTTTTCATTTTCTGCTGATTTTCGGCTGTGGTTATTTTTTAGAAAAAATGAATTAAATTAATTTTGACTACCCGGATATTAATTAAAATTGTTCTAGTAGTTGCTTAGTGACCAACAATCAATTCTTGAAGTTCGCAGAAAAAAAAAATTTTTCATTTTCATTTTCTTGATGGTCGCAAAAAAAAAAATTTTTCATTTTCTGCTGATTTTCGGCTGTGGTTATTTTTTAGAAAAAATGAATTAAATTAATTTTGACGACCCGGATATTAATTAAAATTGTTCTAGTAGTTGCTTAGTGACCAACAATCAATTCTTGAAGTTCGCATAAAAAAATAATTTTTCATTTTCTGCTGACAGTTGATGCCCAGTCAGCAGAAAATGAAAAATAATTTTTTTTGCGATCTTTATTATGTTATCATTAACAATTGTTAATGATAATTATTTCTTGGTGTCTTAACTACTACTATAGCGATGTTAATTAATATCCTAATAAACAAAAAAATAATATAACTTTTTAATAATAAATACTGTTAACATTGTTTTGTAAAATACTTGTTTTTTTATCACAAATAATTCATAAACTGTCAAACTAATTTTTCATTTTAACCTGGAATTTTTTATATTTTTGACCTGGAAAAAGCCTGGAATTTTGAAATCTAGATTTTGTGGCAACCATGTTAAGCCATTGATCAAAATTTTCATTAATGATTGGAATTGTATTGATATATTTTACTTACAATTACCATATTTAAATAATTAAATTTTTTTGCCAATTTATGGAAATAATTGAATAATTAAAATTTTTTATATTTACCAAAAACTAAAAGAAACGTAAATTAATTTTAACGAGTTGTTTAATTTCTCGAAAGGGTAGAATTCAAGAGTAGAGCAAAGGAAGAATTAAATAGGCGTTTTCCTAGTAAAGTGCGAATTTCTAGCATCTACTCTCTCGAAAATGAAATTTTCGAGAGCTTATGTCAATCAGGCACACAATTGAAAGAGATTTTATTTTCCACGTTTTGAGCTTCATTTTACTCTTATGTATATATATGTATATTCATTTGGGACGTAATTTTATTTTACGTTATTCTTAGAAAATCATATCTTCCTTATTTAAACTTTCCAATTTTCTCTGTAAACTGCTAGCGTCATTTTATTCCTTCAGAAAACAACGCGTTATAGTAATGTTTCTTTTACCATTTTTGAAAAACAAATTTACAATAATTAAGGTTTCTCTTTATTTTAATTACTTTTTAGATTGTCGAAATAGTGTTTTTCTCCCTTCACAATTTCTTTTTGACATAATGGAAATATATATTTTATCTTTGTATTGAAATGATGGATTTTTTTGTGAAATACGTTTTCTACAAAATATGGTCATTGGTCGACACGAATTTTCTACGAGCAGAAATTTCCCAGTGGAATCCAAGGCGGGGCAAGTGTTCACATTATCGCAACGGCAACAATAAATTAGAGACAATTAGATTTTCCGGAAAATCGTAGCGGGGATAATTTTTCGGATATTTTCCCATCGACTGATTCGGGAATATCGGGCCGCGAAGTTCAACTGGCTTCATCCTCAATTCCCCATTTTACGAGGTTAACTTTCCTACTGGGGTGTGGTTCAATTTAATTTTCTAACTCTACGTGGCATCGTGTTCGAATCACTGAAAGCTTTCGAATTATTTCTCCACGGAAAATTTTTTTATTCCCCCCCAGATGTCTACTGTTATAATTTTGGTGAAAAGTTTTTAACAGTACATTTTTTTAAATAAAAAACATTTTTTACTATTTCCTTTCTTTGGTAAAAAGTACATTGTCAGAAAGTAAAAAAATTAGGAATTATTTAATTTTAGAAAATTTATTTATTCTCGGTTTCAATACAGAATATTTATGTGTACTTTGTTATTGATGTCACAAATATTCATATTTTACTTGTATCCTTGTAAATTGTATTTATATGACATGCAAATGAAGTGATAATTGCTGTTGAAGAAAAGAAAAGGCTTGAGTTGAATACATATATAATTGAGGCAGTTGGTGTAGAGATAGCAAAATTCATATTTTTTTTATTTTTTGGATAAAAATTATTTTAATTTTCAGATACAATAATAATTGTACCTAAATGGTGGAAAACAAAAGATGCTAGATAGAATATATATACCTACTAAGGAACATTACTTAACAAAATACAATTCTGTGAAATTGACAAATTTTTAGTTGTTCCAATTAAGACTTTCGTTATTCTAAGGAAAGCTTTTTAGAATCAAACATAAATAGTTGTTTATGTTAAGATAGGTTAAATTAGGCCAAGTACGTAGGATCAATTCAATCTCAAGTTAGTTTACGTTGTCATAACTGCGTGAGTATGATATTTGCGGTTATTGGTGGTAGAGTGGCGAATTATGTCTTTCGTTGAAAGTTTAAATATCCGCATATAGAACACTGAAAGATCTCAAATGACTTGAAATGTAGAAAATGAAATTTCAATTATTGAAATAAAATTATTACTCAACTGTAAAACAGAAAAGTGTGGATTTAATTGAGTGTTAAATTTGATTTCTTGCTTCTTCAAAATTCAGGATATTAGTTTGGTAGTTCTCTTTGTTACTTCATGCTCACTCGCTCAGCTTTAAATTACTCTCAGGGTACGGTGTCAAAATTCCTTGATCATGAAATGAAATAAATTAAGCCTTGGGGAATTTGACGGAAGATGTAGCACTTGAGCGGTGTCAAATAGGTGAATATATGAATTAAAAATACTAAATTTTTACAAAATAAAAGGGCCCATTAAACGTGTAGAAAAGTGCGTACTGGATGAGCGCTTTTAAAAAGTTAGGTGTATCGTTCGAGAGCAACAGAGCAGTTGTAAAATTTATATATATATATATATGTACCACAAGTCGTATCGTTAAGCTGCAGCATCCGGTTGAAACAACAATCGCTGTCATTAGTCTTACAAAGTAGCTACGTAACTCTCATGAGAGTAGCATTTAACGCAAGAGAAATTGTAACTACTTTGTGTTGACCGAAACAGTGACACATTTCCAAAATTTGCAAGAAATTTAAGAATCTCTAAAAACGCAGTAATTAAGCTCATAAACAAATTTAGGTGCTGCATATTTTCGATGTGTTGTCAGTGAAAAGAATCGTGAAGGTTTACAGAGGAATTTTTAGTTTTTACTTTATGTGGTTGTTCTCGTTTTTATACACTTAATAGCTGTGAGCACTTGTATGTTACAGGGATTTAGAGTGTCACTTGTGGATTATATACAAAGAATGAACAAACTGCTTAACTGTCGTGTGAACTGAAATGTAGAAAGTATACCCCCGCTATATAATTGATTTAAGCACAAAATATTTTTTCTTGCGCATTATCTCTGCTTCATCTACACTGTTTCTTTTTTTTTGTTAGTTTCATAAGTAAGTAGTAAGTAATTTTCATTATCGAAAAGGTGACAAATTTTTCAACGAAAATGTCACGTGAAATTATTGTAAAACCTAACGCATTTTGAATGAAAAAATAGAGCAAGTTATTTCACTGGGTTGAGGAAACACATGAAATTTATTTATTTATCATATTAACTGATGTTCGTTCTCCGCTGAGCAAGTTCCGCGTACATTTCCTACTGTATAATGAATGTGGAGTGAGGAACGAGGGTAAGTCGAGGTGCGCACGTGTTTCAGAATTAATCGACGTGACACTCAACCCACAGCGACTTATATCTTACTTGAAGAAACTATTTCTTGCGAGGCACATTTCAAATCGTCTGCAGATTTTAATTAGGTCTAAATCTCTGCATACAACTTTACTATTTCATAAATTGAGAAAGAAACATTCATTTCGGGAGAATTCTATGACAAATTAGCACTGTAAGCAATATACAAATATTAAACATTATAAGTCAATTAAAAAAACAGTAACATTGTTTGTAATAATAATACAATTATTAATTATTATATTGACAATTAACCTTTTATCTTTAAATAATCTTTATTATTTTAATCACGGTTCGATGTTTAATATAACACGAATTGAATTAATTATTTATCGATTTCGCTGCACCCCCTCTCATTCTTTTCATCCTGTAGTTTTTGGTTTGCGAATTTACCTCTGAAGGGTACTCAAAATTCAATGGAATTGGATTATCATGGGCCTCTATAAAAAACGATGCGTTTTATTTTCTGTTATCGCAGGTTTTCATTATTAAAGCGATTTCTCGATTATTGAATTTACCTTTTCAAAGCAATTTTACGGATGCTGATTTTTATTAAATAGATTGTACTCTACAAAAAAGTTTAATGATGACAAAAATAACGAACAAAGAAGATTGTAGAGTAAATTAATGAGTTATCTTATTGCAATTAGTTTGTAATAAATATTTGTACTTTTATTAAAACTAGGTAAATCTTTTTAACATAATTATTGCTTTAGCAGATGTCCATTTTGGCTATTTTTTAATTTCAAAAAGAGAAATAAATAAATGAGCGAAAGACCGAATGATTCACGTTTTTCTATGTTTTATGTTCACTTTCGCTGATTGTATGAGGAATGGTTTAAAAGAAATATTTCATACCGAGAAATTGTAGCCCTATCTCCGATAGTGGTGTTTCAAAGTTGAAAAATAAAACTCATTCACATGATTTGTGATGAACAAATTCTTCTTTCAAAATTCACAAATCAACTTCTTTTTAAAAAAACTTTTCAAATATATTGTGTTTAATACAATTGTCATAACGTATATACATTTATCATTCAGCTCATTATTAGCGATTCTTTTACACAATCTTATGGAATAATGAAAAAACCTTACAAAAACTGTTTTCCTTAAAGTTCTTTTTGTTATTTGCAATTTCTCATTGGGACAATATAATAATGTTCTCTATTAAAGGTTTATAATGAGAAAAATTCAACCCTTTTTTTCCTTTCAACTTTCTTCGTACAAAGAATATCTTCAATTAAGAAATGTTGGTAGAGATTAAACTGTACCTCAAATAAAATTAAATAAACGCTCAACTGAAAGAACAAAGAAAGTGAAAAATAAGAGAAAAATCAGTAGCTTTTGTTCTTGTCAGTCTGAAGAGAACCGCCAAATTTGCTTTAGGTACAACTTTGAGTATCTTTCCGACATGTTCCCGAAGGGACTTTACTCATTGTTCTATAAAAAATTCACTTAAAGGTTAAGAAATGAGATAGGAAATTACAAAATACAAATTATTATAAAACTTGCAGTTATAATTGGGAAACGAATAATTCAGATTGATGTGAAAATTACAATTTTACAATATTAGAATATAGATGTTATAATTTTTAAATATTCACTTAAGCTTTTTATTTTGTATTTTTAGTTTAGAAAAATAAATTTCATAAATTCACGTTTCACGTTTTCTAAATATATTTGTTTATCCCTTGTCTCACCCATGCGTGTCATATTCTACCTTTGTAATTCCTCCCGCGAGAGCAGATGTCGGAAAATTTTACGGCATATTAAAATAAATGATGCAAACCATACGTGACTTTTTACTCCCCTTGGAATTTACGCACTTTAATTGTTGCAAACATTGACTTTTTAGTTTTCATTTGAAAAATGAGGAAAATTTAATCATTGTTAGAGTAAAAAGAAAGAATTTATTAAAAAAAGTAAATAACAGGAAGTTGCGTTTTCAAGAAACAAAATTGTGTGGATGACATACAGGCACTCATCTTCGGAAGTTGGCACAAATATGCTTGGTGTGCATAGTGAGCTTTGTTCAGAAAATGCAGTAATGGGGGACTAAAATTAAATTAAAGTTGTATTTGCGTGGGCCGTATTGTAAATTGCTTGAATACTCTACGTACAGTAGGCCATAGAGTTTTGGTTTGCTTTGACTTCTATGGAGCAACTCTAAGTACCTCTTCTTGGGTATATACATGAAGTTGTTATTGCAAAGCATTCGCTTCTCGAGTTGGTAGTTATATTGTAAGCTGTCAAATTAATAGAGCATTCACAACTAATGTCCTTTATTATTATCGTTATCAGATTGTGCTAGGGTGGTCTCAAAATTTAAGAATGAAAAATAAATTAATATATATCTGTAATTCTGTACCTTTTGGTGCATTTGTTATCCCTGTCTAAAAATTGTACTATTCAATTCACTTCACACTTATTATTTCCTATTGTTTTTATATGAAGTGAAGTTAATTGTTGGATACATTTTTTGAAAGGTATAGCATGTGTACCTTACATTTTTCCGTGAAGAATATTAATTAAATTTCACATAAGTTTTTCCAATGGTCACTTCAGCTGTTGTTTCCAATTTGTAAAATACTTTTACAAAATTTACCAGCTAATTGCACGATGCCTCTTTTCTTTGTAAACACCTTAGGAAATGACGAGATTTGGCGTCTGTGAAATTTTTATTTGAATGCACATTGTGCAGCGAGATACATCTACCACGCGTCTGTTATACATATTGTCTCCACGTCTATGCGCGGAAAAGTGTGGCACGATTTTTCTCATCGCCCCAAGGAAAAATAAATAACCGCCCTCGACGGATGTCCCTCGCATTTCAAAGAGAAATGAATTTTCTTTTAGTCGGTGAACATTAAAAGTTCCCTTGTGGCATAATTTAGCAGAAAAATCATTGCGGTACGGTGGCAAGTGTAATATCCAGTCTTTTGCTCTATGAAGTCACGAAGCCCGGGAAATTATGTTTTCAATGAAATTCTGAAAATGTCCGTAAAGCTATAAAGGTAGCTTCTGAACATTGTTTCCATTATAATGTGAAGCGAAAGAATTAATGCTCTTTTATTGTTTGTTTCAGGTAAGTTTTTATCGCATGCACTGAATTTCCACCACCGGTAAGTTTAGATATTTTCAATGTTATTATTGTTTTTGAGCAAGTCTCTTTCGAAGGTGGCAATTTAATTAGTATTCATTTAAGTTGAGTAACCATTGGATTGGCGTGATTGACGGTCATTGAACCAGAGTGCAGGCAGGGTCGAAAATGTAGTTGAAAATGTAGTTGAAAATGTAGTTGAAAATGTAGTCAACTATCTAAAGTGTATAGGTAATGCCGTTCCGAATCCTGTTGCGGTATTCGCTGTCAACTGTGTAGGGTTAAAATTTCATTCAACTCTGTGCCCGCAAGAGGTTTATTACCCATCATGTATAGGGGTTCTAATTAACTATCCCAAACTGACACATCATGTGTCACTTTAATACATTGATGGTCCATAATGTACAATATGTTCGTGGTAACTGCATTTAGATATTAATATTCAACTATTACTTCAACTAATGTGAATCATTTTTAATTCCTTATATCATTTGTCAATTAACTCAATATTTTTTTACGAAAATAAGAAAAACTTCGAGGTTCTCTAAATTGCTATATCGAATTTACTGCAAGCATTACAAATTTCACATCGTTTAAGGTAAAATTTTTTCAACAATAAATTATTCATGAATACTCTTTATTTTTTAATAACATTTCTTTTCTCAAGAATGTCGAATAAATTAAAGAAAATTGCATGTAGGTGATTAGTAATGCCTAAATTTACTAGAAAATTACAGCAAACTTTGTAGTGCCATTAATTCGTATAGTTAATAACGTCAAAGGTGAGTCTATCGTTAGGACAGCTAATAATAATAAATCGCAGTCTCGTATCTTCAGTTTGAAACTTATGAAAGGAAGAAACTTTAATAGTATTACAGTTTAAGAAAGTAGATTTGATTATTCAGTTAGTTCCAATTATTAGTTTAAAACATATAGTTACGCTAATAACCAAAAAGCTTACGCGGTTAAATTGCCACAGTCATTAGTAACAGAATGTTCCATGATCAGCGACAGCAACAAAGTATTTTTTACACTGCAATCTTGTAAAAGATCAAATAAGTTTGTTTTCTTTTTACGTCTTATAGAAGAAGTTTTTATTTTTCAAGTTAATTTCAAAAGAATCATAATACGTAAAATATTTACCCAAAACTAATTTATTTTTTATTTATTGTACTTTATTCTGTGTTCAACAAACATCAATAGTGATGAAAGTTTTGCAGTGTCAACTATCAAAGTCGAGAAACTTTCTACATAATAGTTAAATTCTATTAATTACACTACAGTTAGATGTCTGTGTGCCTTTCAAAATTTATAATTAGAATTTATTGTTGCCTGTCTGTTTACGTTATAGTTATTTGTTTATTTATATCTTTTGTTAATAACATTTGTAATAACGTTTGTAATTGAAAACAAGAGAGTAAAAAATGTATCATTTATGAAATATTAAACTCTGTTTTCCTGCTGTTTTTGCAAAGTACTGTAAGGCAACACTAGAGCCTTTTGAAATCAGGAAGAATTATGTAGTTCGGAACATAGTGACAAAAAAGCAGGGAACCAAGTTTTCTGCAACTTTTGAGATAAAAGTGTTTGAGGAAGAAAAGACTTTGTAATGTTTGGAAAAAACAGTTTCGGTGAAAATGAACCATTTCTCGATTCACAAAGCAACTCCCAAAATTGTTGTCCGTCAACTATATACATAATATTTTGTCTGGAAATTCTTAATCACTTTAGTGGAAAACATTTGAAAGAATAAAGAAGAGAACGAGTATGATCAATAGAAATTCTGAAAAGCGTGCAACAAAAGGGGATGTTGATGAGAAAAGTGAGAAAGTCGAAGCTTTTAAAGGGAAAGAAACTGAGAGGGAGGTCTTTGTTGGGTGAAATAAAAGTAGATTTGCACTTTGCCTCTTTTAAACAAGCTCAAAGTCCTTTCGTGTGGAAAACAGGCAAAAATGTGTACATTGTCGCTTCTTCTTCTTCTTCTGAATTTTATAGATCACTTGAAAACGAATGTGGATACCGGCTTAAAGTTTAAAGCCTCGAAACCCGGTCTCGATATATAGTCGCAAATGCAAACGCAAACACACTTGCACGTCTTTGTGCGCCTACACCGAGCGACATTGGTGTACGTCGCGACGAGTCGAGTCGCGTCTCGTCGCGCCTTTACTCTTCGAGATAAATGATGCGATGTAATTAAAAGTCGATAAAGCCTACTGCCCTGTTCCACTCGATTTTTCCAATTTACTTCTTCAACGTACCACATACGTTCATCACCCATTGTAGCCTATTATATATTAAAGTTGAGATTCGAGAAGTAAAGATCGTGCAGGGTCAAATCAAATGAATTTAATTCGTGCATTTCTCGTAGAATACTGAATTTAAACAATGTTCAAATAACAATTCGAATTGATTTACCTCTTACTATTTTGTCTGGAAATTCGTGAATATGCTCTAAGAAGACTTGACTTATGAGACACATGATCTACAAACATTACATACGGCAGTTTATTCAATGATACAGGAATATCGATTGCAAACGTCATGTTTGTTTTTCAGTAACATGGTCCTGCACGTAAACCTGGAAACTATTCTGTCGCATTGAGAAATCGATATTTTCCCGACACATTCACGTTTACAGACTATAACGACTTGACTAAACCCTCAATCACGCTACTCATTTTCTTAACTAATTAGTAATTCTCATTTTATAATTTCAATGATTTTTCAGTGACAAATTAAAATTTCTGCAATGTTTTATACGTTTGTTTGAATTACATTTTTTAATTTAGTAAATCAGGAAAACTTTTTTATGTACCATTCATTATATTGAAAGTATTTAATTTTTCAATTCAATTGGTTGTCCACATTTTACCTAAAATGAAATTCAATATTTAGAAGGATTTCTGAAACATAGTTGATTTTTTTGTCAAGCAAGTTTTCTCAAATGTCACACCAAGAGACATATGCACTATTAGATCCAGATTTTTAGTGAAGCGAACAGTATTTTTCATGTATACATATAAACAACTATTACTCTGGAGTGTAACAAACAGGACTTAAAGGAGACACCGCACACTTTTTAAAGTATCAAGAAATCAGTGACCTGTTCTCTAAACTGATATGATAGTACGACCGCCCGTAGGTTCTACTGACATATAGAAATTCTATATAATAAAATTATCCAATGAATAGGTAATGTACGTTCCTGAATTTCTTTGACCTGACTTATTAAAGGTCCTCTTCGCTCCAACGAATAACGATACTCCCGCACAGTACACTTGAGCGGCTCTCCAGTTTATAGAAGTATTAGTAAAACATAGAGGATACGAATTTCGAAAGGGCACAACCTCAAATTTATTTCACAACATTTATCTAGTAAAAGCGAAATTTTAAAATAGTTCAACATAAAATTTTATTAACTGCTGCACATTATTAATAAAACTTAATTTTTCAAATATTTCAAAATTTATCCATCATGCCAATACTTTTAATAGTAAACTTGAGCATCCTCAATTTCATTATTAATAATAAAATTAATTATTAATTTTTAATTAATAAATGAAAACAAGATCGTTTATTCACAAATTTCTAAAAGTTACTTTTTGACATATTATTATTCAATATAATAATCCAAGTTTTGTAATTTTCCTTAAATTCTTTTCTCATCAACACGCCAATTAGTTTTTCAAAAATTATTATTGCCTCGACAATAATATTTGTATTTGTTGTATTTTTTGTATTTTATAATTTATAATTATAATTTATAATTCCAACTACTAGACAAAATCACTCTATGAATTTGAGTATTATAGAATTTAAACAAGTTGGCAATAATTTTTTATCAACGAATGGTACAGTAGGTATCAATGAAGCGCAAAGTGCTTGATTGCAACTCAATGTTTAGCCACCTGATCGGCACGTCCAGAATTTCAGTTTACGTAATTTCTACCTTTCTTCCTATGGATAATGATTTCCAGTTGTTTCCAACAGTGGTAAAGCAGATCTCTTCCTCTGATCCCTTGACGTTGGCTGGTAGCACTTTCCAGCGAGTAGTAAGTATTACAGACTTTACCCCCAGTTAGTAGTTCTTGGGGTGCACAGATGGCATTAGAATTGCTCAATTCGAAAATCGATATTTTCGAGAAGCGAAGTAATCCACTGGCTATATAATGAAAAGCTCTTTTTTATTACATTTGATTCTAGTTTATAAATTACAAAAAAAGAAAATACTTTTTTCTTGAAATATTGATTCAAATACTTAGGGAAGGTTAAAAAATAATGTTACGCACTTTTTCGACATTTCGACCACTCCACCCAGGTGGAGAGTGCGACACCCTGTTTGACGAGAAAAATATTCGGTTACTAGAGAGATGAAAAATTCTAAACTTGATAGAATTTAAAGGCTACATATTCTTTATGATTAATTAAGCTGCAAATAAATTTGCTGTCGTTTTGTGTGCTTCTAGAATATATAGCAACTTGGAGACAGTGAATGCGTGTCTGACTATTATGATTGAAACACAATATGGAATTACCCGCATTTATCCAAGCTTTGACATTCAAAGTTTTTAAATAATATTTTACATTGGAAAATTGAAAATTCTGTGAGAGCTGCGGATTGTTCGATATTGTTCACAACAATATGTCTCCTCACACGAACCGCCATTAATATTAAACAGCTTCACTCCATCACTGTGTCGATGTCAAGTCCTAATTGGTATCATCCCTCGGGAGGAAAGTTCAGGAACGTTCCAATTTGCTTATGCGATTTATGCGCCAACCGCACGTTTCGCTCTGTCCAACATTAATCCCTCTCACGGAATATTAAACATTTATTCAACAGCTGTATACTCACTCTTTTGTATTTTTAACATTTTCATTTTTCCCATCTTTTTCAAATTTGACAAGTCTAAAATTGAGATTACGATTTCCATTGGAAAGTTGCTCTTTAGAAAAATTGCTAAACCTGATTTAATTACTTAGGATTCCTACCATGCATTGCCAGCATTTATTATTTCCACTGTTTGTGAGTTTTTAGTAAAGTGTGAAAAGTGTGAAAAGTGTGAAAAGTAAAGTCGTTTGAGGAAATATGTTTTTCTTGTATGGGTCTCACGTTGTTGAGATAGATGTATTTTGAACCCGATGAGGATAACGTCTTTGTAGTTGGTGAAAGATCCAGTTCCCATGCAAAACTCAGTGTGCCTCGACAGTCGAGAGCAATGCATCTTTTCATCCCTAACGACGCTAACGAGCGGTCCTCGAAGCGAAGCTTTTATGTTAATGCTATACTGCAACCTAGCTTCCATGTCGTGTGGTAAAAATTGCATGCAAATGTAAACAATTACTTCCCCGACCAGTTGACTGCTTGATTTCGAGTGTGCGCGCCACACTTATTTACTTCCTCATTCTTTATGCCAAACAATGAGATTCGAAATGTGGTATAAATATCATAAGTCAAATAGACAAAGATTTACTGACAATTTACTCACTAACTTGCTAAATTGTTAGTGTTATTATTACTATTGTGGAATCTATTTTAATGACATCACATTCGACACGTTAATTTAGTAGCATATTATTTGACCTACAATCAACTCTGTTATTTTAGTTGTATCCAAAGCAAACTAATTTGATTCAACGTAAGGTGATCTAATTTAGTTATTTGACGAGCTCATTTAACAAAATTTAGCCCTATAACAAGACTATCGTTGTAATCTGATTTATAAAGTTGAATTATTTTCTACAATTGAGAAGAAGCTGTATTTACACAGAATAAATGCGCAAACCTAGTCTTTCACACATAATTGTGGTTGCTTGGAGTGTAGACGGCAGTATTCTACTGGGTATTGCGGTCTTAAGCAAGACCAATATCGACTACAAAATTACGTAACTTGGAAGAGTTACTCTCCAGCGCTGGCTAGATGAGATTCATTGATGCTCGTGCAAAGATTACATAAAACATTATCGATGTAGATATTCTTTGATTCCACCACCTATAAAGCTCTTTGAAAGCCCAAGTAATTAGTGAATCTCTCGAGTTGCAATTAAATCAACTCACAAAATCCCATCGCTGGATTTATTATTTGTGTTCTCTAATTAATTTCTTCTTTTCCAAACTTTTTTATATACCTAATTACTGAAAGAGAATCATTGATTTAAATCATATTTTGTTTGACTGCTGTCTTTTCAAATCCACTGATCTGATTCCAAAATTTCAACTCTTGGAAAATTTATCTTGCAAATGCATAACCCAGCATGCATTGATGTTTTTGAAACTTTGCACTGAGCAAAATATTTGAGATTTACTTTTAAATTCCAATTTACAGTTTTAAAGATAGAAATCATCCTTTTTAATTTAATTTATAGTTCTAATCTATATCTATATCTATATCGTGTCAGAATTTAAAATTAAATCATGTTGGATTCTTTAAATGGTAAATTCACTCTTAAAACACAAAATGGGAAATATAAAAAAATACGTGTCAAATATTATTTGATGTTTGAGTAGTGTGCCAATAGTGTGCCAAGATTGAGAAAAATCGACGTGTGGCACTTGCATAGTTGGTAGAGTACACATCTATATTTATGGGAACAACATTGATCAATATGGTAATTCAAATCATGAAACGAGAAAAATATCTTTGCTCTATATACTTTTATATAGGTTTTACTCGCGACAAATTCAACTTGATTCGCTTGAAACTTTATCAAATAACATTCTTTGACATGTATTTCAAATGACACTGATATTTGTGTGGAATTGAATTTGCTGCTTAAAGTTATTTTTACGAGACTTAGAAATAAAATGTGCCTCTACATTGAGTTAGTAAATTCATCTTAAGTAGGCAGAGTTTTTTTCTGAAAATGCGCAGTTCAACAGTGCAGTGCTACAGTTTTGAGAAAAAGATTAAAATTAAATTCACGTAATTCTTTGTGAAAGAAGGTTAGTGATGTCCATCGATGTAATCTATATTGCTTAACGTTGCTCTCTGACTTCTCTTGCGGAAATGAATCGACAGCATTTGATGGACGTCACGGAAATGAGGTTAAATAGTTCTGTTTGCAGCGTAAGTAAATCATCCTGTCGACATGTTCAACGGACTTAAGTTCTGATTGACGATATGTAAACAGAAGGAAAATTAATTTTACAGTGGAAGAAATCCCACATAGAAAGAAGTTTTCAAGTCTACTTGACAGTCTGCTATGACCCTTTCTTCTTTCACTATATTGTTCATAATTGGTTTTATTTTAATTTATTTCAAACAAATAAGTACAACAAAGAAACATTGGACAAATTTCATCTGAATCAGTGAAAAATGACTGATATATTCTAGTCATTTTCAAATTATTGTCACTGAAATTCCTCTGACTTAAATCGTAAAAATAAAGTCACTAACTCTCAATCAAATTGCACTGGCTCAAATTTATAGAGTGAAAAAAAAAATTTTAGCCCATTTTGTGTACTATGTTTTGTCTTATTTTTTAGACTCTACACTTTCTTCATGCTTTTATAGTTTTTTGAATAAAATCTCCAGGTATTAGATACGAAATAGCTTCCTTTATAACGTTGAGAATGTAAACATATTTCAGAAATATTTATATTGATCAATATTATTCCACATTTCTCATTAAGAATGCCCCAATTACAAATATATTTAGAATTGTTATTGTAACGACTATCGCAAGGAGACAGCAGTAAAATTTATCATCAGAAAACATGATTTATTTTCCTTTCTATTATAGATTCTTAATTGACAGAAAAATTTAAAGGAATATTTACTTTTGTTTTCTCTTATTAAGTAGCCTTGTAATATAGATAATAAGGTCTTATTATAGTTATACTTAATTATTTCTTTATTTATTTTATGTTGGATTTATTTTCTTCATTTGTATACTCATACTGAACTTTATCTTTTCAAGCATAAACCTAGTTTAGTTGAAATTTGCTTTTTGGTATTGTTACCTGTGTAACTATTAGAATTTAGGGCCATATGTACTATTACTATGTACATTTGGTAAATAAATTGTAAAAACAATTATGAAGAAATATAGAAAGTGTTTACCAATAATATTTCAAGTAACTGGAAAGTGAGTGTTAGTATATTTTTTGCAGTAATCACGCGTCAGCTTCGTCTCACATCACATTTCTTCCACAATAGACAAGTGATATAGATGAAATGAGGTCGCGCGCGAAATGACATATGTATTTATATTTATAATCTGCACTATTTTGCCACAGGACGTCTGACAAATACATCAATGTAAAATTGGGAGTGGAATTACAATGATTAGTTTGAATTAGACCCTCTCCTTTGACTCCAAAAACTATTGGAAATTTCACAATCTTCCATTTGGAGAAATAAACCAGGGTTTAATTCAAACTTGGTATATAAACAAAAGAGATGTAAATTTTGTTTTAACAAAAAACGACAAATTTCTTTCATTAAAATCCTTTAGTAACATAAGTAAACTAAATTTACTTATTTATTTACTTGAACTAAATAATTTAATCACTTTTATAATATTAAAACAGAATACACTAGAGCTTCACTTATTTTCACCAAGTCAACACAAATTGAAAGGCAAAGTCGCACGTATTTTCACTCTGAAACTTAGCATTCGAGTTGATTTGATTGGTGGATTCTTAAACGTCAACTAATGGGAATGTGCGGAGAACCTTTCAGGTGAAAATAAGTGAGACTGGAAATAGTGAAAATAAGTGGGACTGAAAATAAGTGAAGCTCCAGTGTATATAAGAATAATAAAAACGAGAATCATGTCGGATGATGCTAATTGTAATTTTATCCATTTGCTCGACGACTATATTCTTCTATTGGACAAATATAAACAAATGACTGAATACTCTCGTCACTTGTATAATAATTGGTTTCATTGTAAAAAACAGTTGGAATTACTACAGCAGTCAATTGACTCGACGACGATTTTAAGTAAGCAGCTGAATTTCAATTTGAAACAAAATGAATAAAATTAGATATCGATAACACTGGATAACAAAAAAATGTTCATGTTGTGTTTATTTTAAAATTTTTGTGTTTATTGAAAATTTGGGTGTCAGTAAACAAGAAAATAGCAAAAAAAAATTTTAATTTATTCAAACCCTTAAAATAGGGGGTTGAATTTTTAAAAAACGGTGTTTTTTGCACTTTTTGAAGTCCTGTAAAAAGAAAATGGGAAGACATTTAAAGCTCTAATACAGCTTACAATTTTATTAAATTTAAATATAAATTAATAGTGTATTATAAATTTCTTGATCATTCGTTAATTTATGTACTTATTTATTATAAAAGAATTCTTAATATGCGAATGTCTTTTTTAACCTCTAAAAAAATTTTTAAATATATATTTAAAGATAAAGGTTTGAGCTTTCTTTGAAGACATTTTAGAGCTTTTTATGTCTTCCCATTTTCTTTTTACAAGATTTCAAAAAGTGCAAAAAACATTGTTTTTAAAAAATTCAACCCCTTATTTTAAGGGTTTAAATAAATTAATTTTTTTTTGCTATTTTCTTGTTTACTGACACCTAAACTTTCAATAAACACAACATGACCATTTTTTTCTTACCCAGTGTAATTAAAGTCCTGAAAAGACTCGATCTCAAATTGAGTAAGAATGTGACTCAATTTGATGCATGTAACAATAGCAATATGCAAAATATTAAACAAAATCTTAAATATTTTGTTCCATTTGTTAAAGTTGTTTTATAATAAGAAAAGACTAATCAAAACAAGTTTTGCTAATTGCATTTATAATATAGCTATTGTAAATAATGACATAAGGTTGGAGAAATTACCGCTTTGTTTTTATTATACCTGGATTATTACTTATAGTTTACATGCTAGTTTTATTAGTAATTCTTACACTGAAAAAACCTAGTCTCAAAATGAGTATCATACGCTACTCATTTTGAGTTGCAACAAAAATGAGACTCTTAGGTGGCGCCACGTTCTATGGCGTTTAACATAGTCTCATTTTGAGATGCAACAAAAATGAGACTGGGTTTTTTGTGTGTACTGGAGGATTAATATCAGGATAATTAGAAAAAATTAAATGTAACATTTCAATAAATAAAATTTTTTTATCTAGTGAGGAATTATTTAAAGAATAATGAAGTAATTTTAAGTATTGCTGCATGAAATACCTAAAGTTACAGTGAACAGAACGGAGTCAGAATATACTCACTCAGAGACGGATGTCAAGCAACAAACGCATTGTTTGCCGTGGTCTAGAATTCAGTTTCGGTCATTTGTTACACATTATTGTGCAGACGTCGCGTCATCGTCGAAAGCAAAGCTTTGTGTGAGCGTACACCGCGTACACTACGTGCAGTGTGTGACAATTGAATGCCAAGCTGCCAAAAATTCATCATGTTTGTGCACTGAGGAACATGACATGCCCAACTATTGATTTTTTGTCCACTCAGTTCAGTTCGTTTTCTAACGAATCAGAGTAACAAATGGGAATAAAGGATGTTTCGAGGGTAATGAAAAGCTGTTCAATATGTATTGCTGCATGATCCATTTTATGATATATGAAGTTCATATACACCATTTACGAACATGGACTCTCGATTTAACCAATTATCACATTCGTTCCACTCCCATAAACTTTTAGAAGGCTATACCAAATTATAGGTTTTCTTTTTTATGTTCACGAAAATATTGATAAATTATTTTTTGTCTAGATATATGTACTACAATGTTATGCTTAATAGTTATTATCGATATTTTCTATTGTTGCCATAAGAGAAATAAATAGCAGACTTTATTGTTTTGATTATTTGCAATTCATTTGTTTTTGTCATGTGAGAAATATTTTTCAGTTTATGGTATACATCATGCGATATATCCAACAGTTTCGACGAAAAGCTTTGGCTTGGTGGGATTTACGCTTATCTCAGTCCACCTTTTCTAGTAAAGCGTTTTGGTCGTTTCTTTTGATGTATATAGCTCGTACATTGAGAACGAAGTTTCCCGGGAAAATTTCTCTCTGAATTGAAAGTAATTCGCACATTATAGCCACTGAAAAGCATCTTTAAAACTGCTTTTTTTACCTTTTTCTTTTATTTTATTTCATAATACAAAACCCAATATACAGTTTTTGCCATTTTTTGTCAATATGTGATAAACAATTTCCTTCGTTAAAATTCTTACAAAGCAAATGCTATTCGCATCAAAGTGTATCAGCGTTGAAACGAATTCAGCAGGTAGAAAGATTTTTCTCAATACACTCTATTTTTAATTTCAATAGAACGCGCATAAAGAAACTTTACATCCTCGGTTACAGTGGATTTTTCAGTCAAAAAATTTACAGTAGCAGTCCAAATAGTTGCACCAACTGCTTATTTAGTAAAATGTACAACGCTGTTGTTCTGTTTTTAGACTATTTTCTCCTTGACTTCGAGAGGAATTGTTTCATAGCGTTCGACTTAAATAATAAGTTTCCATTTCTTCCTATTTCTCAATGGACTTTAACCTTCAAGTTTTTCATTTTTCTCGTTGAACTTTACAAATTTTTTATTCATTACAACTTGCTTATCTTTATTTGAATATTGTATATGTTATAACCTGACATAATGACATAGTTAATCACAATTACATAGAATTGATCTTTTTTATTATTGTTTGATCTGTAAATGAACGAAATGATAAAAAAATAGATGAGGGCGAGTCTTGAAAACATTCTCCATAGGTTATCTTTTGGATTACCCTCCTCCTTTATGACGCGACGTGATCCTTCTGTTGAAAGAAGGCACGAAACGTTTTAGGAATGAGTACTCTCGTGGCACCTAAAGTTGGACATTTTGCACGAGTAGATGAAAACAATGAGTCGATTAAAGCCTTTTGTTTTAAACCCTCTCGAAAGGCGGTGTCTCAAGAGTAAAAAGACCTCTTCAGCCACATATTTTTTATCAGAGTTGCCTTGCACTCAGGCAAAGGACAGAAAAATATTTTCAATAGATTCAGCAATGATTGATAAAAGCATGTGGAAAAATTCCGAACACTCACCATACGATTGTTTACATTTTTCGGCCGTTAAAGTGCAATTTTTTAATTCATGATTAGGGGATGTCATAAAAAGTTTAGTTTTAACTTAATGCTCTCTCAAAAATGGACTTTATGAAATTCAAGTACAATTTACTTATGATTTTTTTGTCTGTACTTTAGTAGATGAATTTTAATTTACTTAAAGTAAGAAAAACTAACTGCGAAAGAGAAGCTCAGGCAGGAAAAGATTAAATTTGATTTAATTGAAACTTCATCTTTTCATAAAGCACACAAGGGCAAACGATTAATCCTCTTACGAAAAGTATTATACAAGTTTATCACGAAATCCGTTTTACGAAACTTTATTAAATTAATTATAGTGTTTACAAGAATTTAAATTTTTCTTGAGGAGCTTTACTTAAAAAAAGAGGATCTAATAAACCTTTTTTTATTTCACTTTCTATCAACTTGAACATCAAAATGCGAAAAAAATTATGAATGTTTGTACACCAAACATTATTCAAGTGACTAATATGAAATTCTATTATAAAATGGAAAATAATTGTTTTGAAGCCTTTGTTCATTTTATGAATCAAAGTTTATATAATAGCAACGTCGATTGTATCAATTTGAATTGAATCGTACGAAACACAAAATATGTATTGTCAAATATTAAAATTTTTGACGATTCCTCCAACGAAACATTTTGAATAATTAGTTCTCTTGATTGTGTTATTACTATTAGGCAAATATGTGATTCCTATGAATTAAATGTTGTGTTTTGAATTTGTTTGTTTGTTAAAGTCAAGTTTCTAATCGCTTATTTGATTCGACAGTACTATTTTTCGCTGCAAAATGAAATATTATGGATGTAAAAAGTTGAAGATGGATAATAAAGGATGGAAGTAAATGATGTTCCAGGTTCTGTGGCGATCCACGACCTCATTCACTTTGTATCTCAGTGAAGGATCAGCGCCGGTCCCAGTGGAAATCAAGTTCCGAACATGGATGATTAAGACAAATTGAAGCTTGAGAGAGAAAGTCCAATAATCTAGTCCACCTGTAAACTCGTTCAATTTCACTTTTCTGATATTGTCGAACCTCCTTTCCTTTATTTCATTGGATTCTCTTCTTTTCCACTTCCTTTTTTGTATGATTACTCTCAGATATACACGCGACTCGACTCGACTCGAATCGACTCGACTCGACGCGACAGTACTGACTAAGAATTCTAAGACTATTCTGTGACCTCATAATTCCACTAACGACCCCAGCTTTCATCCCTCGAGTCTCTTTTTTGCCTTTTTGCCTTCTGCTTTCATCCTTTTCTCGAACGTACGTTTGTCAGTTTGTCCGTGTCCCGCCCCCTCCGGGGACGCGTAACAACCTCGTGTTCCAGCTCTTTTCCGAGAAAGCGGAAATCACTGCTGTTTATCCTCCTTTCCCGTGGTAACATAAATATTATTTTATCGCTTCCACTATATTTGTGCCTCTTAAAGAGGAGAACTGGAAATGCAATATAAAATATTATAATATTTTGCATTTGAATTAAAGACTGTAATTTGACAATTGACAACTCTCAAGTTTCTGATCTGTGTTATGAATGCTTTCTAATCTTCTGTGTGTGTGTGTTAACTCGCTAACTGACGTTGAATGTTCTTACCATAATCTAAGACTGTATAAAGACTTAAAAAGCGGTTCGTTTCGCAAGTGATCACCATATTAAACGAGAGAGACCTTAAATTGCATACCACAATTCCAGAAGTTTCAGTACAACTTTCAAAATTGCTCCATCTCTCCCTACGATATCCAACTATTAAGCTTCATTAACGTGCCCTACTAATTATGACTAATTACACGAGCTTCAACCACCGCACAGCACGCCGCTTTCCTGGAACAAAGAGGTCGAGCATTCTCAGAACTTGCCTGCTTCCTTTAATAAAAGAAATTTTCTTATTCATCGTGCTTTTTAGAATTAAATTTCCACACCACCAATTAATAATATACGTGCACATTTCGTTGTGAAATTCAGCCGATCTGTGTCTACAAAGTTTCTCAAATCAAACAGAAATTAAATTAAGAGCTTCAGTACCAATACATAAACTCTACTATTTTTACCTTTAGCTAACCTTCTTTTGAAAATCCAGAGGATGATGATTTGATAAAAAAACAATTTGAATTCAAATATTTGCCAAGTATTTTTTCCCCTACATCCGAAAAGTTTGATCGCAATATAGCATTAAATGTTCCTCGAATTGTATTTTTTATTAAACGAATAAACTACGAGCCGGAAATTTGCGAAACATGTAAATACATGAGTAATAAAAGTTTTTAATCCTTTACCAGTGTGGCGACTAATGCGTGGTCTGCGGGCTTGAATTCAATTTTACAACCTACCAAAACCACGAGAAGCAGAGGAGTGGAACTCTCGTGGTAATTATTCATTTGTTACGAAGAGGAACATTTCATAGGTACATGTTGTGCCACTCCTGCTAAAACATTGTGCTGCTTTCAAATAAAATGGCATTTTGCTTGACATCAAATCTTGGATTATTATTATTATTATTATTATTATTATTATTATTATTATTATTATAAAATAATGGCAAATTCACAAAAGCCCTGCAAGTAAATTACCTGATGGCATTAATAAAGCTACTTTCTTCTTCTTCTTCTTCTTCTTCTTCTTTCTATAACTTTGTAATAGAGATTCCTTGTGCTTCTGTTTACAGAACAATTTCAATTTGGTCATACATTGGATTGTTTAAACTCAAATTCTTTTTGGGCAGATTTCTTTATTCTTATACATTACAGGTATTGTACAATCAAATTCTTATGTATACTTAACAAGGAATTTAAGTCGTAGAGAAAAGTTTAGTTAATTGCTAATTAAATCTGCATTTCATGTTGTTTTATTTTAATGAGCAAAGTAATTTAAGACAGTAATGAACCATAATTTTAGTAAATGTCTTCCAATGTAGACACCTAAGATTTTATATTATCTTAATGAACATTAAATACGAAATGTTAGCGTTTTGTTAAGAAGCATTTTATTCTTCTGCAACTTTCAGTAATTAATTCAATTAGTGAATTTTGACTAATTTTGAATAAGTTATTTCTTTACTAATAAATATAATCAGTCCAAAACACAACCTAAATCAAACCCACAATTAAGGTTCAAAGTAGGACTTAAATTTCGACTTGGGTAGTTGATAGAAATTCTCTTATTCTCTGCATGCCTTGAGAAATAAAAAAAGCAAGTTTTCAAGAAAAAAGCAAATGAGTGAGCAAGTTTCTTCGGTGAAAAAACTCGTTGGCTTTCCTCTACAGCGAATATGCGACGCTGCTATTCATGGAAAAAGTTTTAATCTTCTGAAAGTTGAAAGCTCATCGACTAGTTCATCTTTGGTAAAATGCGATTGGAATTTATATTTACTATATACCTTGTCCAAGTTGATTCTAAAACAGACTCCTGAGTTGTGTAATAATAAATTATTATGGGTTCTATTTTTCAATTCGAGTCTCTTGCAGCATTCTATTGCGGAATATCAACATTTTTTACATATTTTTGGTATTTTTTCGATAGTTGCAACAATTAAAAAAGTTTTCGTCTCTAGCCAATTAATTTATTAACTGACTTGAAGATTTGCCTAAAGTTTCCTTAATGCATAAAGTACTTAGGAAGTCGATGTATATTGCAGCGTGTATGCTTCTCAATGTGACATATCTCGAAAGTTTGGGATTCTATCTTAAGTACAAACAATGGAGACATCTTGACAAAACATATTCTTGTTTGTAAACATCAAGGCGAGTTTTACTTTTTATTAATAAAATTGTTCGGAATACATACCTTCCCAACATGCTTTCTTACACTTAATTTTCATAGGAAAATACAATTTTGCCAAAATAGAAGTCTTATGTCTTATAAATAGTAAAGTAGGAATGAATTTTTTTGTTCACACTGAATATTCCGCGATGAGAAATTGAAAAAATCACGTTGCCCGCGTATTCCAATATAATATGATTTCGCAATATACTGAGTTTCGTTATTAGCGTGATAAATGACACACTGCTGCTGAATAAACATATTTTTCAAGCATCTTTTGATACTTTAACTGTTGAGAAAAAAAATTGAAATTTCGGTCACGTGAACGATTCTTCTTGGTTATAAATATTCTATGTGTGTGCCATGTCTCGTCATGAATAAATTATATGGTTGCGCGTGCCGGTTCGTCGCACTTGAAAATATCTAAACTATACAGAGAAGCTCATTGTAAATAGCTATGAACATTTAATCATAGAATTGCAAGCTTGTCATCCGTTAAAAGTTAGCCTGCTAATTAATCGCAAACGCTGAGCTTCAATAATGAACCAAAATGTGGTGTATTTTATTTTCCATATATAATCACTCGGAGATAGTGTGTCTATCGGACGCTTACAGAAAGTATTAAATCAAAGTGTATTTGTTTTAGAAATTAAATCCTTACGAATTAAATCCCTTTACAACCCATGCAAATATTGACCTTTGGCGTTGGAATTATGGATATGCACGTTCATGCATATAAACGTGTGCACGTTTTAATCAACTCCCATAACTTTAAATACAAAGCAACAGTTAGAAATCGTGAATACTTTTGTCCAATTTTTTAAAATAAATATAATTCTTGTCATCTTTTTTCACTCGAATTCTCTTGTAACAAATTAATAATAATTATCAAAGGAAATATTTATTTGCGCTTTAAATAATAAATAATCCAAAATCACAGAAGAGGATAAAATAACTAAATTTACAGGAACAAAAATAAAATAACAGAATCAAGTATAACGTTATAGAAAATTTATTCAAGAAAATTCAATCAGAAAAATGAGTCGAGTCGAAGAATAAATATAAAATTACAATTGCTCGCGTTACGCCCGGGATGTGGTCTCATTGTTTTCTTCCTTTTTATATGACACGATCATATATCGTCTCGTTTAACCCCTTCAATTGAAATATATCCACAAATTCCAGATATAGAAAAACCGGTCGCCCATCTAATCCTCCTCACCGGATCCCGACTTCGCCCATAAATTTGCATAAAGCGCCACACTAAATGAATTTTAGTAACAATAAAAAAATATGATCAAATTAAATAAAAGATAATAATTAAAACCATAAAAAAGCTTACAGACAAGAGCGGACTTTTAATAAATTGAATAAATTTTTTAATATAATTCATTGGTATGTATATTTTAAATAACCAAAATAAATCAGGATTATGACAGAAACTCTTTTTGTACTATAATTTTAGAATCATGAAGCATATATACACGTGAGCTTAATTGCTATTTTAAAAGATGTGAAAAGATAATTACTCACGGCGATTTCAAGAAAAGCGAAAAAACTAACACTAATGGCTAAGCTTTTTACAATCATTATTCGAAATTTCTATTCTCTTCTTTTTTTTTATAAAATTCATCCTTTTATCTCTTTACCAATTTATCATGATTTCATTCACTTTATCTCTTTTATCGTTTTAAAACTAATTCATTATTTTAATGTGGATAAAAAATATTTTGTTTAATCAACTGGATTGAAGAATATTTTTTATATTTCTAAAAATTGCATTTGAAGGAAGATGATTTCCTGATTGTAAATTTCTCCTGTTTTATTGTTGAGATGGATTGTTTAGGAAAAATTAATTAATTAAATAGATATCAATCAATAAAGCTTCAAACCAATATCATTTTCGAATGTTAATTTCATTTAATTTCCCAATAATCTATTTATCAAAGTTGTGCAGGGTAACATTTTGATAGTACAGGGTATAGCATAAGTATCATTTTTGTAAAAACTGTGTTTTAATTTTAAAATTCCTAACTAATTTTTGTTATTTATAAGGGGGGTATTAAGATTTAAATGAGAATGAGAATGTCGTTGTTGTTGAATGCTTGGAAAATTGGAAATAACATCAGATTATTGTCGTTGTTGGTGAAGTTATAAAGTTTGATACTGCGAAAGCAAAATGAAGAGAGTGAGCTTTAATTTTTGAAGAATCGTTTATTTGATGCGTTTAAATTTCACTATGTGCATAATAAATTTCGAGTGTCCAGTTTTCTTCCTTTTTCATTGAGAGCCGACGTAAATAGTAAATTCTTTCAATACTGTTCCATTGTCGAGTACGAATGCAATTAATTACATTCACTGGCAAGCGAATAGAGTCGTTTATCCAATTGGAGAGGTGGAGAATAATTAGTTGGCCTGCCCGCTATGTGCGATGCATTATTTTATTTTTTGCTTGTTGAAAATGCATTTGCGAAATGCAGAACAAGTGGTTAATCAATAAGGCTGAAAAAAGGCCTTTTTTAGTTCTTTTTTAGACTTGAAATAAATAAATTTCAGCCGTAATAATATTATTTTGATGCCATTATCCGCGATTATACATTCGATATATTAACACGGATAGCTAATTGATTGAAAATTAACGAAGTAAGCGATTAAATTGTAGCACAACTGAACTCTACTCGACATACATGTCCACCGTTCGTGATGGCAAAGTTTGCTGGTTATACTAACTAAAATCGAACAGCCAGGACCGACAGTAAACGAGCACGTGGTTCAACTTGCAATTGTTTCGTAATTGGATGAGATATTACGCGGATTTTACGCTGTCCTCTTCAGAAACCCACTATCCCATCTCCAACTATTTTAAATGAGACATCAGTAATAGCAGATTTAATTAATTGAACGTGCTGCAAGCTCTCTGCGAAATTGCTTTTCGATTTGCAAATCTAAACAAACCGTTATAAACAATTGTTTAGTTTACCTAATTATAAACTAAACTAGCATTCCGGAAATGAATCACTGGGAAATAAGAAGACAATTAACCTGCGTTATTCGCAGGATTGGGCAATTAGACAGGCAACGTCTTAATCGCATTGATTATTAATCGTGTGTGCATTATCATCTCTGAGCAAACGTGTCGGCTATGTGTTTGTAAATTACAGGTTAATGCATCCGCGTGCACACAGGCTGTTACCCATCGGTGCTCAATTAAGAAAAAGCCATTTTACAAACACCAAATTTTAATTAAAAATCTCCATTTATCGGTGCGAGAGAAATTGGCATTTTTTATCGTGGGAAAAAATTCCTGATTGTGAGAGAAAGCTAATTTTTGCGCCATGTAACTTTTGAAAGAAAAACATTTGACATTGTCAATATTGTAATACCTGTGAGGAAATGTTTTCCACGCTTTTGCTCAAGTTCCAATTTCTAGCAGCAATTAATTACAATGGGCATATTTTAAAAGCCCGATAAAATGGAAAAGTTGAAGCATTAGTCTTGGAAATGCTTCGGATTCATATCAGGAAAATCTGTCACGCTGGCTCTGCTTAACCACGGGATTAACTAGCTGCTGAGTGTTATCGAGGAGGTGGTAGCGGTAAGTGGAACTTGAGCACTGTTGGAAATTTATCCGCAAAAACTTGCACTCTGTTCTTCAACTCCTGGAGAAGTTAGTAAGGCTAACAAGTTGAAAAAACTTGGTCGACGCCCAGGGGCTGCTGCCCCAGTCGTCTTCTGCTATAAAACACTGCGCGTGAGAGGGTTTAAACACGATGAGAGAATTTAAAGGTGATAATTATACCAGCGAATTAACTTATTATATTACTTGTGAATTCCCGCTATGCACTCAATAACTCAATAACTAAATCGGTAAACGCAGGCAAATTCCAGCCTTGCCATTGGGTTTGGATTTTTTATGTTAATTATTTGCAAGCTGGACGAAGTATAGAAAAGGAAGTAACTAATTAAATTCCTAAATCTATATAAGCAATGGAGATCGCATATTAGAAATTCCTAATTAAACCTTGATTAAATTTTTCAACTTCAAAATGGTAGAACACGTTCAAAGGGCCTGCGGATCAATATGTGGTACATTGAATATTCTAAAAGCACACTACTCAATAATGTTCCGAAGTATGTTAAAGAGAAAATATACTTTCCATTGCAATACTAATTAAATACAGCTATCTCTTCAATTTACAAGATTGATCATTCTTTTGTCTATTTCAAATCATTTTTCTAATTAATCTTCACTTTTTACTTTAAATATCTTAAATTCGAATTCAAAAACACAAGCAAATCAACGCCATTACTGTCGATTTGCATTTAATTCATTATAAATTTTATATTGGATAGATGATTTTTTCTTAAAAGAAGCTTCATCTTCGGCAAAGTAGTGAAATTTAACATACACACACACAGAATGATGCAGCAAACACATAAGCTTTGTAAAAGTGGCTTTTAATCGCCTTTGCACGCGCTGCAAGAAAAATGCTCCTCCACTAATTCTTTCTGTCTGGTTGCCCGGAAAAAAATCGAATATCTAAAGAACATTTTTACTTTTAGAACCGAAATCCTCGTTTTTGAAAAAAATTAATCTTGTTGCTTATTTGGAAAACTTTTAAATTTTATTGTGTTTCTAAATAATCATCAAGAAGAAAAAAATTTTCTACTAATTGAAATAATGGAAAAAAGAATTGACACTAGTTCATTAGTAGAAAACTACAAATTCAGATTTAGAGAATAGACATGTTGTAAACATGTACAAGACGAAATATACATACAAGTCACTTTGTCCTAATTTGAATGAAAGAAAGATGATTGTTTAGCAATCCATGAGCGCGGGTTGGCAAAATCAGCAGCGAGGTCTCTCTAAATAACGAAATTAAACGTGGTGTTGGGAGGTTTTTCCCATTATTATTATTAACACGCGTCTTTTGTATTCGCTTTGAAATGAAGCACATTGGCTTGTTGTATCGCGGCGCTTTGGTCAGCGGCCCCAACTCGCAGTCGATAATTATTCACGTTTCAAATAGAGCTTTTCCCTGAAGCGTTTCCCATTGGTATTTCATGCTCGCTGCGGCTGGTTGACGTTGTGGCAAGGCGTATTTCATACTCTGCATTTGGAATGCGATCCATTGTTTCCACACGATCTCTCTTCTTCATCGCGCATATGTAAACCGGGCTACTGGCTTGTTTGGAATCCCCATTGAAACCTAAATGCGCCTGGACAAATTACGCGATCAAGATACTGGCAAAACGGCGAACCGCGCGCAAGCAGCACACCAATTTGTCACTCCAACTGAAAGGATCAATCGATTTTCATTGACTCATCTATTCAAAACACATTGCAAACACAATTCAATTTTTAATAGCGATTTTTCAATCTGTTATTGTTTACGGGCAAAAAATTACGACCATTATCAATCGACAGCAACGTCAATGCTATGGGCTTTTGAAAAGCTTCATGCATATTTTAATTTTATTATCATTCAGCCGCGCGAAATCTGTGTAGTCTCTTTTATTTGCTTGAACGTTGTTTGGCGTTGTTTGGCGTTGTTTGGCTCTGGAGTGCCATCGTCGAAATTTCGACGAAATTAGCCAGATTCATCCGATTCAAGTGTTTATTAACTGCCGTTGCCGTCAAAGTGCTTTTTAATACCTGAGTTGAGTCTTCAAGGGCTCTTGGAGAGTTGCAAAGCCCTCGTTGTCTTGCGAGTGTAGTGGAAAACTTTGTGCGAACCGTTAATGCTTCATCATGCTTCAAAAATTGTTGTCATTATCTCGTGCGTTCAATTCAATGTATCTCATGTCAGAAGTATTTCATCACTTAAAATATGGTTCAAAATAAAAATAACTGCAACAGAGTTTAGTCATACTCCATTTCCCTGTGTTGTTCTCATTGGGAAATGAACATTTTTCAATTGCAATACACTGGTAAATGTGGGAACCTTGCCTAACTGGAGACATTGTTGTGCCCTTAAATTGAATGATTTTCATTTTCCCTTGCGGTGAATCTTGAATCGTTTTCATTTATTTTCAAAGCAACAATATGCTCACAAACCTTTGGTAATTGTCACGTAAACAACAAACAGGCGAATCACTAGACCTTGCAATCTGCCTCTATTCAGTGGCACACTCTATGTATAAATAAGCGCTACTTGCGAAAATTGCCCACACTATAATTGACAATTTTTTTCCTTCATTTATAGCCGAACCATTCAGACAAATAGTTTTTCGAACTGTGCTGGATTTCTCCTCAATTTATTTGCAACAATGTATCTTTATTATTCATGTTTTCTGTTCGGCGGATATTTTTTTCATTCTCCTTTGTCGTTTTGAAAAGTGAACAAAATATTTGATCAGAAAAACTGAACTTTTTTCACAGAAATAAATTCGCCTTTCGCGTTTGTTATGTATCGTTTATTAGAATTGAATTTCAGGATGTTTGATCTTGCGCAGAGTGAAAAATAAATTTTCTTTGCATGAAGAATGGTTGGAGATGTCGATGGATTCTGTGCAGTTCTTTAGAATGTAAGGCAAGGCGACGAGGGATTTCTTTGGCGCATGTGGTAAATTTTTGTTTTTCCCGTCCACGGCATTAGGGCCTCGAAGCGATCCGGGCGAGGTGGAGCAGATTTCCACAAAGATTGGATTGTTGCACGGAATCGGGGGTGGGTGTGTGTGGATGTGTGTGGAATATGTCGAGTCGACCCCCAGAGATTTCGAGTACCGATAGAGTGTCCGTAGGTGTCGTGAAAAGCTGTTGGTGGTTGTCTGAGCTAGGCAAAGCATGGCCGCTTCTTTGATCTAACCACCTGCGTTACGTTCCCTTTATCGCAGCGGCTCTCAAGCCAGGCTCTTAAATTCACTGGGCCATTCTATCGAGTTTCTGCGCCAACCAACATCTCCCTCGAAATGCATTAGTCGCGGAATTAAACAGTGACGCAGTAACATTCTCTCAACGACTAATTTAGTTATCAACCAGCTGCTTTCCAGGGAATTTGTTAGTACGGTTAGAATGTGTCAAATGGGTTGAGAATCCCTGGCAGCTTTTGCCTGATGCTTAACTTCCTCTTGAAAGAGTCTCTCCTCTCATTTTCTTCACTTTTCGTTTTCCATTGTAGTTGCGCGAACATACGCAACGCGCGCAAATACTTGTGGCCTGGGTGTCGATGTGTGCTGCATGAGCTCGACACTATCATTGACCAAGTGGAAGAATGGAAAAGCGGCTCATACAGAAGAGAGGAAAATTAATAATGAAAAAATATGCTTTTGAGCATAACGAATTATACATGCGACACGTTCAAAAGAAGTGCTGGTTGTCTCTAATTTTGTGTTCTTTTGTCTTGCTCCCAATTACGCTCGGCATTATTTCACCAACTTAAGCAGCCAGATGAAATAACTCGCAGCTGCAGGACAATAATTCCAACTAAAATGAAAATACTTTCTTCACTATATACACAAGTATTTCAACTTGTTTTATTAACTTTTATTCTTTCAGATAAGTTGCAGAATATACATTTGTTGTAAAAAAGCTGGTCCACACTGATTCATTTAGAATTCTCTTTTTTCTTCTTCCAGCAGAACTGCTTTTAAACAAAGCTTACTCATGTTCTCTGTTTGTTAAATTCGAGTTTGGTTTCATTGTAATTAAACATTCGAATGCAATCACCCGTGCATCAATTTTTAAATTTATTTCAACTACTACATTATGCAAGATTCCGACTCAGTAGCTTGTGTGGTTTTTTTAAATGAATTATTCATGTTTCGAAATTTTTAATACATACAAACGCGTTGCCTTTGGTAATTTTTCTTTTTTGGCCATCGATGATAAAAATATTTTTCAAAAATATATTGTGTCTCAAAATTCCAGTTGATACGTATATTTATATTTATAATATTGATATGCTCCACAAGTTTGTAATATGTTAAGTGCTTTATGACATTAAATCAATCTTGGTTTTTATATTCATACACATTTGATTTCTTGTTGCAACTGAATCTCGAGTTGTGTAGACAATTATTTATTAATGTACAACTAGTAATTGATATGCATGCGTCGGACGGAAAACGTTCTGCGAATATAAATAGTAAACAAATTTGATTAGTCTCAGTGAAACGTGGTCCAGAGAATATTTCTTTTTACGTGATAATTTGCGAGAAGCTTGGCTCGAAAGAGGCGCAAGCAAGCAGCAGACTTAACGTCATATATAACCTCGTTATACTTATGTTTTTCTATGTGTCACTTGCAGTAGCGCGGTTCTGTCGAGTTTCCTGACATTTCGCGAAAATGGGTTAGATATAGTAACATGATAAAGGATAGTTTCTGATTGCTCAAGTGTGTTGTTCTTGGAAAATTTCGCACAAGTTCAACTGCTTATTTTCATTTTATATTTTAATTTTCTTTATTTCTTTTATTCCCATCAAGAAATTCACTCAGTGAGTTGGAACTTTTCAGGATATTGTTATTTTAGGGAATGTAGGAACTTGAAAAAATTTCATGATTCTTTGCTTCGTCTAAAGACTAAAATACAACTTGCTGAAGAGATTCACATTTATGCGATTTTTCTTATCAAATTTAAATTGCGTCACTAATTAATTTTTTTCCTCTATTGGCTATACATGGGAAAACTTTAATTTGACTGTACTGTCATTTGCCATGATAAGTTTATATAAGGATTAATCTAATTCATTTTCAAATTCATTATCTATAATCCTTCTAAATCTTGGCAATTTAATGTTCTCATTTCGCAGGTGAAGCATATCAAAATTAAGCTTCAAATTTACCAATGTTAAGTCCATTTTCTAAACGTCTAGCCAATTTCTGCTGGTGAAAATAATTTCAATCTAAGTAATTTAATTTTTCAAAATATCTAGTGAATTGAATTTATTATTTTTTTAAAATAAAGAGCAAAATTAATGGGACACCTGTAATTGAGGCGTAATGTAAAAAATGTATTTTTTTTAAACAAGAGATACTTGAAATACTACCATTTTCTATTCAAGAGTCAGAAAAAATGTGAGACTCGTAGTCTGAGAGAAAATGAAGATCGTTAAAGTCGGTAAGGACAGAAAGGGAAACGGACAAGTCTGGTATACAAAATGGGAATTAACGAGGCGCATTATGGAGTATTTCTGCACTTTCATATCCCGTTCATATCTGCTAGATGAAACTAGGAAGGAAATGAAAGGAGAGAGAGAGAGAGAGAGAACAGTGCAACGAGTAAAATCAATTATTGATGAAAACCGTCTATTGCAACTACCACGAACCCAACCTGCAAACTTTAGATGTCATTAATTTGTGAAACATGTTAAAGCTGCTACCATAAATTATTATTGCTTTCGTTGTTAACGACTTTAGAAAAACTTTAATTTTAAACTGATGTACATTTTACAAGTCTTTGTCAGTAAAACGTTAATCCTATATATGAGGGTTCCTAAGGGTTCTTCATTCTCGAACGATGAACTCTTAATGGATTGGGCCAAAATTGTGTAAACAAGGTTAGAATAATATTCAAAGAGTTGTGCACGCAGCAGGGGGAGAAAGTAAATTGTTCGAAAAGTTGGACGTATTAAATCGATTGGATAATAGTTGGAAGCTCTGTTTGTAAAATTAGTCCACTTTGATCATCGTAATATGGAAGTCATCTCGACTTCATTGATAACAAACTTTTTTCACACATACACACACTCTCTCTCTCTCTCTTCGAGTTTTATAGCTTCAACCAACGTCACCATCGTCGCCGTCTTGAAGAAAACTTTCAGAACAGATCTTTAATTAAAAAAGTTCACTTCTTTTATTGAGGCACCGTTAAGTTGAACTACTTCTTAATTGAAAAGTACTTCTTGGTTCAAAACAGATTTATTGCTTTGATCATAACTTTCATATCATCATATAATGAGGTTTCGGCATTTCTTAATGCTTTTTCATAGTTATAGCCAATTTTGTCGTTTATTATATACTTGGCAAATTTTTTAAACAACCCTCCAAGGCATTTATACTATACTACTAACTCATAGAACTGTTTTATATTCAGTTAGCAAAGCATGTAAGTAATAATTTGACAATTTTACAGTAATCACTTGTATTAAAAGTAATTTTTTATAAATAAGTTTACAAGATTTAAAAATAACAGGTGACCCTCTTGAGAACATGAAGAGTAGATTGCTACGTGAGAAGGAAAGGAAAATGAAGTTTTCTTTCTATACCCCAGCTGTAGGTATAATATAATTTGTAATGAAACAGAACAGAGAATACTGGAGATGGATCTGCACACGAGAGATATAATTGCTTCAGATAATAGATGAACCTTTTAATTGGAAATCAAGTGCATCATTCTTGTTATATTAAAAATAACTCTTTTTAAAAAAAGTTTGTGATCTTCTCCTTGTTATATATGACTGAGTGAATTAATTTTCTGAATTATAAATATAGTAAAAAACTACTCGAGTCGTGTGGAGCAAACAAAAAATGCTACTTGCTCCACTTTTCTGTGGAAGGAAAGCAAGGGAAATAAAAACATGAAGAAGCGACTATAACGAGCTTCAAAAACGAATTGAGAAAGTTTGGTACTTAAGAAGTGAACTACTCTATTAGATATGGAACGTCAAGTTTCTGCTTCTATAACAACTCGCACATGGAAAATGTACTCCAACGTAAACATTGTCTTCGAGCAAATATTATCCTTCGCCAGATACATCGTACAATAATAGCTGTAGACTGTGCTAAATCCTTTATGTTCGAGTAAGCTTTTATTTATACCAAGAAAAAACATTTTAATATAAATTTATGTAATCAAGATTCGCTGTGGAGAATCGCTGCCAAGTAAAAAGAAAAAACCGCGAATATATATTCTCAAAAATATCTACAGAATTTAAGCTAGGAAAACCAAAAGAATATATTGTTAATTATATATTAACTTCGTATTTTTTGAGAAATTTGTATTTTGACAATTAAGTTTAATTAAGGGGTGTAGAGAATAAAAATCATATTTTATATTTCGATTGTGGCAGTAGCTCAATTACAGTAATATTAATAAAATCAATCATTATTAAAACTTTAGTTTTTAAATTTTACTCGATAAACTTTTATTTCACAAAGTGTTTGGAGAATTTTAAAAATTTTTACTTGGCGGAATTTTTTGCATCAAAGATGTTTTTGTTGAACAAATTGTCAGTTCATCCTTCTTTTAATTTGAGTTTGAGAAAAACAATTTTCTCCTTTTTTTCATATTTCATTCTGGTAATTGTCATCACAGAAGTTGTTTTCCACTTTTTAAAGAAAAACTTTTCCAAGTTAATTTCGCTTTCAGTTCTTCATAACAACTGGATTTGAGAATGTCTCTGCAAGTAGGAAGAAAAATTGTTTAAATAGAGAATTTAATTATCTGAAACTGAATAATTGATGTAATTTAAATACAACTGTCATTGAGATGTCAAGTATTTATTATATTTCATGTAAAGAGTAATTGAATTTTTCCAATTGTTCGTCTAAACAAAAACCAATCAATAATAATAATAATAATAATAATAATGAAAACTCAGTTGAATTGATGAGCTAAATGGTTCTCCTAATTGCCCAGATCTGAGGGAATGAAATGAAAATCTCCCTCTATACTAATGTAGATCTCAACTTGTATATTAACGCTGTATACTAAACCTTAATTTCATTTCATTCAGTACTTCCGACCCTCCAACGAGCATCTCTATTTGTTCCTTCGCAAATACATTATTGTTATCATCAGTGTATTAAAGTTAAAATTGATGCAGCAAACAATTAGGTAGTCCTTTTTCGTTGTTGAAATATCAAATGAAATTGTTTCTTCTCTTTTTCTTGTTTTATTAAACTCGAAAAATTCAATTTTGGAGACATATTGTGACTTCTTATCTATGCTTGGTACAGAACTTGGATATCAAACTTTTATACACGAATTTATTCTACGATTTCGAGGGAATATTGAATGCGCCGATGCGAATTCAAGCTTTTAAGGTGGAAGCACTCACCTATTCTTCGTCTACTATATGCTTTACAATTTCTTCAAAATGAAATGAATTATTATTTATGCAAGAGCTCTGTCAAGATATATATGTAAAAAGGACGAATTGGCATCATAATTTTTTCTTCATTTCGTATATGAAGATATAAACAAAGTCAACATGAGCTAACAATATTGCAAAATTTATATTGAATCAAGAAGATCTTTCTCTGAATATACATAGAAATACGTTGAGGAGGGAAATGGATAAGTCAGGAATAAATTTAATTCGAGAAATTTAAAAAGCTTCATTTTCATATCTGTTTTTATCATTTTTTCTTCATTTCCTTTTGTTATGCGTCTATCATTTCAGTCCATTAATTTCAAAGACCGTTATAAAGAGTTCTTACTATTATATTATGTATATATGCAAAACGTAGAAAAATACTTAACAGAGCAGACGCTATTTATTCATTAAATAGAGACTCCTGAAATTATATTACTATACTTAATATTAAAAAGGAAACTATAATTTTGTCCTTTTAGTGAAATAAAATTTGGTTTGAGCAATTCATTTTAATATCATCTTTAAATTTTTTACTTGAAAGGAAGATGTTTCACTTATCTCCGCAAAACGATTCCTATAATAATCGATCTACTAGCAGTTTTCCTACCTAACCGTTTTCTCTTGTTTTTCCTTGGGATACAGAAAATCTTCTTTTCAATAGAGAGTGCTTCATTGAGATTTTAAGAAGTATTGCTACTTTTTGGTAAAGTGGAATTGAATGCTCTGATCGAACCACTAAAACATTAGCAAGACAGTGCTTTCTCTTATTCCTTTTTTCTGAAAATTCTTTTATTAAATATGTAAGAAATAATTCATTGCTTTTCATTAATTTGTATTTCTATAATTATAATAATTCTATAAGTTCAAAATCTCTGTCATTCGGAATTCAATAGTTTCTTCCAATAGGGAATACGAGAATAAACGGTGTAAAAACGAGTTTTACGATTTATGTAAAGTAGACATCGTAGTCAGTCATTCAGGTCAGTTTTCAGTTTCATGAGTTCTACAATTTTCTAAATAGACTAATACATATTTCATTGAAGCATTCACTCACTGGATTTACGTAAAACACTCTTTCTACATTGATATCTATTGAGCTGAACTTGTTTTTTTTCGTCGAAATTTACTGAATCACTTGCAAACCGAGTGTTTAAAGCAGCGTCTTTCGAGTAGGCATAAACTGCGTGGTTGGGGTTTAAAAGACTCGTAAAATTGTTGCGAACAAGCAGCTGTTACGATTTGCATCTTCTGCTTACTTCGCGAAAGAATACATTACACAGGTTCTTAGAAAATCGCGTAAGCCTTTAAACAGATTTTATTTTAAACCTGTTAGTTTGTTTACGCATTTACAAAAGTTCAACAAAGAGTGACATTTTTTTTTTGCCCATATGAGGAGGATGAACGATTTCAATTTATCGAATTTTAAGTTAAACTACATAAAAAAATGGAGATGTAACTGTAAAATTCTATTGTTTTAATTATTATTTTAACGAGATGCTTCACTTTGAAGAGCATTTGTCGATCGAGGATCGCTCGACGTCAACCACTTAGCTTGAAACACTTTATCAGATAGTTATAGGGGCTGTATCGATGCTTTGAATCTGAAGTAAGTTTTGAAACATGGAGAGTAAATTAAAATTTTTTTTTTCAAATTCTGAAATGTAGTTCAAACTGTAACTAATATAATTATTCACAAAATTGGGAAAAACTTAAAAAATAAAATACTTGCGTCAAAGACATTTCTAATGTAAACTGTCAATAGTAGACTGAAAATAAGAAATAAGATTTATCTTTTACAGTTACAGTCGCTTACATCGTTTTCATAATAAAGCATATGTTGAGTGTCAATGAATACATTGATTGTTTGATGATGTGATGGGACAAATAAAATATAAGGGATAATTTGATAAGTCACTCTCCAAGTTCCTGCCAGTGGAACAACACAGTTTTATGTGCGGCAAGTAGTGAGAGTTACGCTTGTGTCAGACTTGCGACTCGACTCGACGCGACGGTTGCAATTGTCAGGCCAGCGTTACTGCTTTAAGTGCCGCTGTAAAATTCTCAAGTAAAGAAAGTTCCTTCAATTTTATCTCTTCATTCTTGACATTTGCTGGAGAGGGGAAACTTTTTTTTTCAACTTTTAAATTTCTTCTTCTTCATAGTAATAATTTGAATTTTCATGGGAAAATGCTGCAACCCAAACTTGATAAAAATGCATTGCGATTCTGTATTCATGAAGAAAAAGTTATGAATGTTACTTTTTCAGTGACTATTATTTTTAAAGAAAGTTTGTTATCAAAGTTTTATTGGGCGTGTTATTTTAACCAAAAGAAGGTACTCGGAAAGAATACAATTTAAAGTTATAAAAATGACCATAAACTTATTGAAAAACTTGTTAATTCAGATGCGCACCTTATGAAAATGAACTTGTTAACAAGACAAGACGAAAAATGAAAAACTATATCAATATAATTATTCAAGAATAATTGTCTTTGACATTATCTAACACGTTATATCTTTTGTTTCAGGTACGTATTTTTCGTTCTGCTCTTGGCATTCATTCAAGTCACTTATGTGAGTATATGTCTGTATCAATTTTTAACTCCCATCTCCTTCCCGCCATCGACGTTTTCCACCACTATTTTCAACTCTTTTTACATTCAAAGAGAAGGTTCGTTTTTTACTTCAATATACGATTCAATTCAATTACGATAAAAATAAGCAAATATACCTGACTTTTCTTTGATTCTCACAAATCTTTTTATCAACTTTTCTTTCAGTACACTTATTCCATTGAATCATTTGAATGATGATTTCAATTTTCATTTAATTAAATACACCTACTTTATTTAATTCGGCTTTGATTATTGCATCAACTATTATTTTTCTTGCTAAACCTAATTTAAAGATTAATGTTTTTTGTGAGTAACTTTTTGCAGGAGATGAAGTTTCGTTTTAAAATTAGAATTCATTATGCTACCGACATTTCTAGGAAGTAAAGAAAGGAAAAAATGTACTTGATGCAATACGTGTCTTTTGTAATATTTTTCCAACTAGCACGGAAACTTGATAAAAATGTAAACTAAGCCATGTTGTTCTTGATATCTTGATGCAAGAACATTTCATAATGAAATTAATTTTAAAGTTGTAAAAGTTTTTGCATTTTTAATGCTTATATAGATTAACATCTTAATGGTGTTTTCTATACAAGAGAAGAACTTATTTTGTTTTCGCCTGGTGAAAGTTGGCGTGAAAGTAAAAGTATAAAATTTGCAATGAGTAGAATATACTTTATTCCACTGGTCAGATACTTTTCTGCCTTCCATTTGTTTTACAAGTGCAGCTCCTTACTTCACATCTTCAATCCTGAGTGAAAATTGCAAACAAAGTGTAAAGCTCACAAGAGTCACGTATTTCATTTTGTCTTTGTCTACTTGTCATCTAGTTCTTACAAAGCATCCTAGTTTTATCTTAATCAAAATGAGACGGAGAATCTTGTGAACAGTGTGCATCATACATTTCCGACTGCTTTTTTGAAGTAACTTTTTTGAAAATAATTTCGCCAGAGATTTCGCTCACATGCAAAAATTCACCATAATTCGCTTGGAAGTGGGTTTCCAATTATTCAATGGAAGACGGAGAAATTTTTGAAAACTGTTCATTGTTGAGCTCTAAGAGGGAAATAACGCCTTCCGCATGCAGTTGTCAACAGCAGAGTCTTTTGGGATTTATTCTGGCCTTTTATTCTAAAACGTAGTATAGCAAGCCCTGAAAGCAAGGAAATATCTTTTTTCCTATATTACAGCGATGTGTATAATAAATAATTCAGACATTTTTCGTTTTTCCCCATTTTCTGATACGTGCTTTTTGTTGTATGCACTGGCAAAGGAGTTTTCAGACATTTTTAGTATCTTAGACAATAAAAGTGTCTCATCTGTTAAACTTAAAAATATCGAAAGTCAATTTTGAGACAATATTTATTTATTTTATATCTGTTTGTATGATGAGAATTTTAAAAAATTGTCTATCTCGACTTACAGTTATCAGTTTCCTTTACAATGTGTTTTCTGTGCAAAGAAATACTTGTTTTGCTCTTGGCTATATGAGAAAAATATACTGAAATAATTTACTGAATTTGTTTCTTTAAAAGCACAGTAGAAAACAGTAAAAACATATCAAAGCAGCAATGCTTCCTTCCGCTTATTATTACCGTAACAACCTGAATAATTTCTTTCTATTAAAAACACTTTTATATATGACATGATAATTATTATATTTGCCATCACAAATTCCTGCAGGCTCTTGAATTCATCAAATTTGTATTGCATTTTTTCATTATATTATATAAATTAATGGAATAGTTTAAAGTGGAAAAGCAAATACGAAATCAATGAACATTGTATTTCCAATGTAGGTCAGAGTTGAACTTGAGAGATACAACTAAATTGAAAGCACATAACATTTGTTATGAAAGCAAAAACAAAAGGTATTTTCTTTCCTGGTATTTCACATTAAGATGTAAGTGAAAGTGGTCGAATAATTTAGTAGTATATCATATGAATATGAATATGAAACTTATTGTTAGATGATTAGAAATTAAAAAGAAGAAGAAGATAATTTAAAAAAGTATGCTATTTGTATTAGTAAATTTGCGTAATCATTATATGGGATACATGTATTTGCAAAGTCGACTAGAATTTACATAACTAATTTTTTTCGTGTATGAGTCTTAGAGCACAAAGTGCACGTCTTCGTAAAGTTAATTCCAACTAAAGTATCTGGTTCATTAAAAGTTTTGGTTCACATGGTTGATAAAGTTTGCACGAAACAAAACAGTGACCGAGGAGAGACTACGCCTTGCGAGCCAGTTTCAAACTGTTAACGATTGCGTTTCTCGCGACACGATGGCAATGGCTGAGCATGTCAATGGAAACTGAAGTAATTACTTGATCTACTACAAAACTTTCATTGGACCCCACTTCCAAGTGAGAGTTCGTGTTATATCAATTAACAAAATACGCTATTTTCATAAGCCAACTTGAAACTCTTCCGTCTTACACCTTATGTCGCGTCTCGTCGCCTCGTTACATTTTTCCCCTTCAAACTTGCTCTATTAACTTTCTCCTCAACATTTTCCTTTCAAATTTCACCGCCAACTGGATTTTTAACTATTTACTCACAGCTGTAAACATATGCGAGAAGTACCATTAAAAATTTTCCTATTTATTAATGAACAGTATCACCATTCGGCCTCATCACCTGATGACCTTAACAGCACGTGACCTCTTACAATGTTCTAAACTTGATAAAGCAACTTTAACCAGAAATTCATCGAGTATTTTACGAGAGAAACTGACGCGTGCGTCCTTAACCTTGAAACACGTTTACAAAAATTTTTGCATTTCAAACACACATGAAAACATAAGACATTTTATTTATTAGCTGTCGTTTTTATGAATAGCAGCCGCGGACAATTAATCTCATAGTTTTTCGAGGCGAAATTATTTATTGCTTTTGGATAGTTTATACAGGGTATAGAGAGAAAAAGAATTATTGTCAGTGGACGAAAGCATTCATCACTTTGAATGTGTTCCGGTACATATAATATAACTCTTGCCATCCCTTGCCTGGGACGTAACAATAACCGTGAATATTTTACACTTGAAACAATTTTATTTGTTAAAAGTCCTGTCGTTCAGCAGAAATAATCGCACGTTTATTATTCAACGCAGTTTAAAACGACCATTGGGTTATTTGTTTACATATGGAAATCTTTTTTGCTTGATGGTAGTGAAGTTTACAAGTTTCATGATTAATGAATTGAAGCGAAAGACTTTGGAAAAACTTTCTCTCATTTAACATTCGTTTATGGCGATAATAAATATTGTTAAAGTGAATATAATTTTTTGAAGTTTTAATTTCTTTATGCGACTATATTTACAGACAGAAAAAAATTTCTTTTTCTTCTTCACTCTAATGAATATAATATAAAGTCTGCAAAGAATATTTTTGGCTTTGGTTTACTGCAGCTTTTCCTCTATAGTACTGAGACGAATGGTTGTTGCGATTCATCCCGACCGACAAAGTGAAACATATAGAAGACAATCATATTAGAAGAAAAGAGGAAAATAATATGGTAGTATGAAGCAGGACTTTCTATCAGTGCAGGTAATACTGGCTCTTTGAAACAATTTGCAAGTGCGTTACACGATAGAAACTATTGTTCTTAACCTTTGTGCAGACTGCAGAGTAATACAGCTCTTGCTTAATAAGAATTTTATGTAAATTTTGAGGGGAGAATTGCTTTTTGCAAAAAATTGTAATTCACATATCTATGTAATAACGTCCAGAGCGCAAAGCTTCAAGTAATTGCATCCGGCAACAATTTTCACAAATTAAAAGCTTTTCTAGTTTGGAGCTTAATCTCGCACAAATTGAAATTGAGTTACTTGAGTAATTTGTGCTTGTATTCGATACGGAGTGCATTTTCTACGGGAATAAAGTTAAGATAATCGCAAGGAAGGTTGGAGCGCGACAAATTGGAAAAAGGGAAGGAAATGTGGAGTGCCGCAAGTCCGATTTTAATGGGAAATGGGTCGGTGCGCGCAATCTCGATAACTCCTCTCGGTTCGTAATTTCGAAAACGTCCTAGTGGAAACCGTGGAAAAATCCGCAGTATCCGCAGCTTTTCCGGATGGACGAGTAATCGAGTAATCGAGTAATCGAGTTTTCGCAGAAAGAGCTTTTCAAAGATCCTTCGGTGTCGACGAAATCTAAACCGCTTAATTCCAAGCGTAGTGTTTACTTCTGAAAAATTTATAGAATTTTATTCTCCCGCGTCGACGGTTCTAGACTCGAATATTTGAGCGAGACTGTCGCTTCTCAAAAATGAGCAGATGGAATCGCAAATTGACATTCTCAAGATGGATGTGCATTCGGTGACGCGACGGTGAGTGCTGGCGGCCCAAGTGGTAAACAAGGGATAGTGCTGCTGCTGCTGCTGCTGCTGCTGCTACTACTGCTGTTGATGCTGCTTCGATGTCAGCCTGCCTGGAATATTCGGAAGTGGGAAAATTTACAATCCAAGTCTTCCCGTATATTACTTGAAGGTTACTCGAAAGTCGTAAACGTCGAAATATATCAATAGTAGCGCAAGCACTAAATAACTGCGCCTCCAGCTCCGCTTCTTATTCCCGTCGTGCCGTCAAACGACGCGACGGCACCATATAATATCGGCCCTTGTGTCATTACAGATATTGGCCACTGACCCATTTCGCCCCTTCAATGGAATACTTGGACGCTCTCAGCGCCGTCTAATGATTTATTATTAACTGCTTCCAACTCGATTCGCCACCTGTTCCCGCAAAATAAATTAGCAACTCCAGAGCAGACGATATTGTCTTCATTGCTCATCGTCACTTTGCAACTCGTGATTGCAAATATAATGATTATTAATTAATAATCGCCGGTTAGCTCGAATGAAATTATTTATTTACCAAATCGACCTTTCATTTTGAAGCATCAACCTACGCAGCGGTGAATTCGGGTTGATAATGAGAGACTTTAGCGAGGCCATCAGTCTACATTACTGTACTTATTCTCGGCCTCTAAGCCGTATTTACACAAGTAAACCCCACTCGAACGATCGAACCGATCGCTTCCGGCATCCTACAAACCTATGTTAGTCCTTATCGAACATCTACTAACATCAACTAACGAGCAGTGGAGGCAGCTTACCTAAAGCTGTGCTCTTCATTTTTCCCTTAATTCATTTCACGATAATCTCCAGCCTCTTCGAGAAAGTGATTAAAATATTTTCAGCGTTTCACATCTCATTTTTCTAGATAATCCCCGCAGGTTATTTATTTGCGTTCATCCAAACTGTTGCTGCTATGCTGTTAGTTTACAATGTAGAAAATAGATTGCAATTTAGGCGGACAATAAATTGGATTTTTGTTTAGAGATGTGAAAGACTGCTGCTTCTCTATTATTTTACAAGCATTGACACAGAGTTTCATGATTGAAATGTTGTAAATGTAAATTGAAATAAATCCATCGATCTTTATTAAAGTTTTCGGGCGATCGTTTGGTTATATTGCTATAAAATTGTTCAATTCACGTAACCATAAATACGTTGATGTTTGCGGTACGGTTCAAAGATTCATGATATTTGCGTGAATTGCAGCGTGACATAGCGCACGCAACAATAAAACGTTATGATCCGGGTATAAAATTCCTGACCGGAAAGAGCTTGAAATGAAAATTATGAGGCAATTTGCTGTTATTGTTCACTCTCGGGGCTATCATATATATACATGGTTTATATTATAGTTAAATAATATCCAACTATACGCAATGGTCAGAAACAGAATTGAATTAAAGTTTCCGACATTCACGCATGTTGAATAACGTGAGGCAGCTGTCACATGTCCTTGATTGCATACAATGACTGCGAGTAAAATATTCACGTTGCATTCACGAGTAAAATATTCCAAAGTCGAGTCAACGCATTTCCGACAGACATCTTTGGAATGATCGACCTCTTCGTGCGCCACGAGAAGCCCCGCAGGCTTCATTGTTTGGATGCACTTTCCCTCTTTGACTTTTCCTTTGCAACTTGGCTACATCTTCAAACTATTATCTGTGAGGTCGCAAAAGAAAATGATGCTGAATTCCAATACAACAGTTAGTTTGATGCTCGGCCCTTCAGTTTGCTCAACATTTGCACAATTTAGGTAAATAAAATTCAGCGACAATCAACACTTTAGTGCAGGATACAAAAACACCGCAGAAAAAGGTGAGAACCCCTCTTTTCGTGAGTTTATCTCGAGGGCAATTTGCATATTCCAATCGAGTCCTGTTTAGCTTGGAGCAGTCGGTAGAATTAGAGGACTCTCGAAAAACTTAAGCTGCTGCAAAGTGTAGCCAAAGTAAGGCGATTGGCAATTCGAAAAGTTAGCAACTGCCTCCCGGTTCTTGTCCACGTCGAATGCATCGGTTGTGTTGAAATTTAGCAAGTTTCTTGAAGCTCGTCGAATTAACTAAATGAATCTAATTACCGATATAGTGAAATCGATGACATCGCAGAGGCTTTGGTTAGGGCGACATGATATATTTATTTGAGCCACTTCATATTGATCCCGAAGCATAAGCCTTTGTTCGCCCGTAATTAACTGCACATGCTACGAGGATCGCATTAACGTTTGTGCGCACCGAAAGCTGGATAGTTAACGTAGCATTAATGAGTTGCCGTTTCGATCGGCAAATAACTATCATGCGAACTCTCCACCGTCGGCAAATTATACAAACTCGCATCATACCCGGGGTAATGCATTATTGTAAACATTTACGTAATTGCAAAACGAACGGGATTGTGGCATCCTCTAATTATGTAAACAATGATTTTAAAGTTTAATCGTTTGAAATTGAAATTCGGGTTTCTGTCGGCGGCGCACAACATATTAGCAGCTGCATTATTTGGATTGCAATCGTTAGCGCCACATCAATGCGTTCGAGTTGATTAACCTCTGCCAATTGAATAAGGATGAATGTAAGTAAGTGCTCGCACCGCGGCGAGGCTAGGCGAGGCTAGGCGATAACTCTGAAAGTTTGGGAAACTTGTTGGAGGCGAAGGAGGACTCGAGTGCGTGGGAGAATTCATAAGTAACAGACGACATTCAAGAGGAGCACATTTAAGCACTTAAATCATGCAGGGAGTTCTTTCCTTGGGACAGCAGGTTAGAGTGAGTGTCCCTAGTGGCAGTGCTTAGGAGGAGGAGGAAGATTGGGATCAGAGAGGGACGTGGGGAGAAAATAAGGAAAGGATATACCAAGGAGAGGCGATGGGAGGAAGGAAGGAAGGAAGAATAAGAGCGAAAAGTGGCAGGAGGTCTTCGCGCTGTAGGGATTGTTGCGGGTAGTCGGGGGGAGGCAGCTCGGGTTGGGTGGTCGCGGTGCGGCGCCGCGGGCCGCGCCGTCGCCCAGCATCCCGCGGAGGCGCACCCTCACGGCGGCAATATCCGGTAGTCATACGTTGGCCCGTTCCGAGCCACTCGTGTCCCGCGCTCTCTGTCTCTCTCTCTCTCTCTCTCTCGCTGTGCGTCTCTCCTCTCGGCCACGTTGCGAGTTTGTTCTTTCACGAAGAGTCCTTCTGACCTACTGCGCGCTCGAAGGGGCAACAGCAGCTGGTTCGATGTGAAAGTTGGGCCCAGTGAAAGTAGGAATAGAGTAGAGTGTTAGTGCTGTAGTGAAATCAAGTGCAATCACCGTCGCCCCATGTGCCGCTGACGTCGTGCCTCTCGAGAGTGATTGACGTCGCCGACAGATTAACGGTCATTATCCCGAGAGACTCAGTCGCTGTCAACTCGCATTGGACTCGGATAACATGTCCATCAAACTCGACGCTTTTTGCGACTCAGCGATTCAGAATTTCCGACCGAGAATCTCCCACGGAATTGAGTAGTCGCAGATAGTCTGAGTCTGGCATTGTTTCTTAACCTCAGCAATGGATACCTTCCTCATCATTGGACTCTGCATCATTTGTTACGAAGTTTGCGAACTTATTACACGTTACGCGACTCCACAGGGTATTGAGTCCCAAGACTTGAGCAAATCTTCGAGCAAGTCGAAAATTTATTCCATTTCTGATAAAATTCAGAAGCCTGCAAATTGCTGCTCCAAGTAGAGTAGTAGTGGAGGACATTGACATTGACATTAACATTGACACTTGACAGAAAATTCACAAGGATTAAGAGTGTGGATGAATTGATTTAGACTTTAAGTTTCCATTGCAATGTAATAGACGAGCTCGACAAGTTTTCAAATTCCAGAGCCTTTTGATGTAGAGAGCAATTGAAAGTTTGCCGTCTTGTTGGCAAATTGCAATTTCGCATCCAAAGCAGAATTCTGCCAAAGAAGTGATTCTGGAGCAACGACAACAAAGAGCACTTCTCCCTTTAGGAGCCGAATTAGGTCCGGGCATATGTCACAGCGGAGAAAGCGCCCGAGGCATCTTGAGCGCAACTCAAACTAACGCTCAATCACATGTGACTACCACAACAGTATCGGGTCACTGTGCACACAAACGATAAGTAAACTCCAATTTCCTCGACAAAAACAAACTGTGAGAGAGATTTAACGGAAATGTAATCCCCTGATAATTGTCAAGAGTGAATAGAAAGCGAATAGAAAATGAGGTGAGCAGGATTGGGAATAATACTGTACATACTGCCGAACGCAAAGAGGCGACTCGAGTGAGAAATGCGGACGGTGTTTCGGTGACCCCTTTCAGCGGCCGGGAAACCCACGGGGTATTAACGTGGTAAGAGAGATGGACTCGTTGAAGTGTCTAATGAGCGCCGCTCCTCATCAACCACCTCTCCTGGCTGCTTCTTCGAGATCACAGAATCCATTTGTCCAAGCCAAACTCTGTTCGGTAGTCGGCAGCAAAGGCCGTCATCTGAGAATCAGTTTTTGTCTCACCGGCGACACCATGGATGTCATTAAACAGTGTCTCGTCTACTTCAAAGCTTCCTCGGTAAGCTTTTAATCCTCTTACACACCTCCAACATTAACTACATTAACTAAGGATATTTTTCACCTCTTTCCCTTGTCAGACGAATCCAAGACAATGTTTCGAATAAACTCATTAAAGTTATTGGCCTCTCATCCTCGCACCACTGCTTCAAAACTACTGTTCGAAAAATAATATGGACAGTTTCATTTTCTTCTTTCTCTAACGTGTGAAATATTAAAAATCAATATTCCACTGAGACATTGTTTTATATTGGTTAATTGACTACACTGAGGTGAAAAAATCTTACAGAATCACTTTAGGAAATACAAACAAATTGTATCAGATTATACAATTGAGATTGTACTAGGTAACATGATAAAATACAAAATAATTCTATTAATTTTTCTTGATTTTTCTCTAATATTTTTATTTCTATAAAAATGTTGAAATTGCATTTTATAAAACTTTTACACAAAAAGTGGCAGCATTCATAACATTGTTTATATTATTTTTTCCACATTCATATTGAATAAATAATTAGAAAATTAGTCCGCATTGTTAAAATATTTAACAGATACTTTTTTATTTTCGTCTTCGATCTGAGTAACCGTCTCATTAGATAAAAGGTTTTAAATAAAGACACTTTTAGCGTCTCCTTCATAAGACAAAAAAGTATCTTATTTGTGAATTTATTTATGAATGAAAAATAATGCACAATACACACACGTTTTTGCAGTATAAGAAGAGAAAAATTTGGAAATGCTTCTGCAAACTATATCCAATAAATGTTCATCAGAATTTAAAAGGTAATGTCTGAGAAGTACTTGGGAACAGCATTAATAGATAACTGGAAGCAGTTGGGTGGGGTAAATTGAATGTGAAGCGTCGATAATGAGAATTCGAAATTGCACGTCGGAGGAATTATTCTCGAGAGCCGTACTTAGGTCGGCGAATGAGTTCTTGCTTGACTGGAAATCGCTTTGTAAGGGACTAGTCGACTTGGGGTTCCCTTTTCTTTCACTGCGAGAAACCCTCCATTTCTGTGTTGCACGCACCATTCGAGGCAAGTGAAAAAGACAGATTCACGCCAATCCTCCCGCTCACACTAATCCCGGCATACATTTTTCATTTCAACCAACCGCCCCCCGGCTTCAGAAAAAGAGAAACAGACGAGAATCTCAAACTCGGCTCAAAATAAACTCTAAATGTTCTCTCTGTGTATCTGCCCACTGTGTTTGTTTTCGTTTCGTCATGCGTCTAGACGAACCCAACCTGGAGATGCAGAGGGATTGCGCTAATTTTTAAAACACCCTTCTGGCCAATTGCTTACTTCCACGCTCCACATTTATTCACATGAAAACAATTTTTACACTGTCCCACTTTCAATCAGCCTGCCTTAACAGACATAAATTCAGAACTTGGAACCTTCAGATGAAACAACATTCAAAAATAGGTTAGTAGTTGTTTTCTATCGATTGTGATTAAAGATTCTTATGGTAATTTATCATCGGGCTCTGGCGAATGGATTTCGGCCTTCTCTCTGTAGTTTTAAAAAATACCTAACTAAAATGTTCTATATGATTGTGAAAAAACATTTGTCCAAAGTTTTGTCGAGTTACTGCGTCCTTTCAACACAAACGGAGTTTGACGGTTTACTATACTCTGGAAAAAAAATGTTTTCAATTTATTAAACTCAAAGTGTTGTTAATATATTTCCTTTTCTGAGTTTCGCCCTCTATACGAAGGTAATTGATATCAACTTTTCCTTTTTGTTTTTTACATAACCTGTAAAATTCATGTTTTTTTAAATTACATTTATTTGCCTGTGTGAAAAAACGTTCAAGTTTCAATTTTTGTATTTTTTCAACAACGTTCTTCTATAGGTCGGAAAGTGGAATTTCGTGCAGCGCCGCATTACATCACCGACTGTGATCCGTAAAGTAAGCCGATTCATTTCTCAAACTCGACACTTTCTTGGCGTGTTCTTCTTTGTTCAGCTTTACGGTCAATTCTGTATAAAAGTATTATACAAAGAGCAGTAAACAACATATTTTCAATTCTTTAAATTGAATAAAACTGTTTTCACTCGTCACTTTGAAAACTTTATGCAAATTGAACCGACTTTTTTCACTTCATTACATCATTGTAATAAGAATATAATATGTCGGAAAAGAGCTCACTTCATCAGGATTGAAGACACCATTATGATTTGAATGTCGTTTTACATCCTAATTTTTTTTTTATACTGAACTTGAGTCTACTTGATTTGAAAGTGTAAGGCGGGAAGATCCATGGAGTGGAGTAGCTGTAGTTGTTTGTAGCAAGTGCGAGTAATAAAGCTTTAAATGAGTGCATAATATTTGGAAAGGAATTTTACGAGAAATCAATAGCTATTTAGAGAGACAAAATCTTTTGGAAGAAACTGAGGACTTGATTCTCCTCTGAAAATTGTTTTCCGTAAAATGGCACAACAACCTCATTTCGAATTTCTTGTACTATATGTTTGCTCTGCAGTAGTTGCCCTAAAGCGATAACCTCCCCTTAACCACTGCTAGATCTTCGAGCTGGGAGCCTTTAAGGTGCCTCGTATTTCTTCACTATCCAACCACCCTCGCACACTCCCCACAAAACTTACGGAACTGAAGGAACATTTCCAAACTGATGGAAAAATTACACCTCAGTTCTAAATTACTTTTCTATAAAACTCGATAGAATTGATTGTTACTTTGCAAAAGTTGAAAAACGCAATTATCATCTTAATGATGAAACTAAATTGAAGGGGTGTCTCCGAGCAGAGATAATTAATACGAGTGTAAGGCTTCCTCAGTGCCGTCGTCTTACATTGCTTCGGAGCATGCAATAATTGGATCTAAGAAAAGACATCATGTTCAATTGGAGTTTCTAACCTAGTTGAAAGGAGTCTCTATGTATGTTTACTATGATACAATCTATTGGACTAAATTACTACCTCACTGAATTCGCTGTGTAGACGACAATGTTGCTTCAGTTTCTAATGAAAGGAGATGTCCTCTCAGGTATATATGAGACATTCAACATCTTCGTGTGTTGAATGCCGCTTGACTCAAGAAATTCCATGTTTCGGATTGTCTTACAAGTAATTACGAATTGTCAGAAATCTCCGCTGTTTTCTCATTCAATGAGTGCAATTTCATTGTTGGCTAATTATTCCAACTATCGCGATGATATATACACTAGATAAATTATTACATTATCTCTTAAGTACCTTTTTCGTCTGACAATAAATATACTTCATAATAACTAATAGAAAATTAGGGTGCTAATCAAAGTCGACCATTTTTCTCTTTTAAAACTGAAAAGGCACTATTAAACAATTATCAGAACTTTTTCTTCTCAGCCCATCCGATTTTAATTCATCGCATCCGATTTAGAAAGTTCAAGTACTGCATGTGTACATATATTATAAAGAATTTCAAAAGCTTGAAAAGTTGATTCAGGAAGTAAGATGAATTGTTATATGGAAAGGAAAGAGCGCATTGTAAGCTATGAATGTAATGTATGTTAAAAGTTTCGGTATATTATGCGCAGTGATATATATTATTTTGCCAGGAGAATAAATTCAAGTCATGTGATCTTTTTACATTCTTGAAGAGCATCATGCTTGACAATTGGGTCAATGACAGCTTTGTATTTTAAATAAGTTTACACTCAACTTACGTTTATGAACGTATCACACTTTCAACATTCTCAACATTCTCATGTCGCAAATAAACAATCTTGTGATAGCTCTGCTTGGAAATAAGCCGACTTAGCAAAATTAGATAGCGTTAGTCTTCATTAAGTAGTTGCTTTCTAGCATGAAACTCAAAATATGCAAATGACCAAATTAGTTAAACCTTTATTATCTTATTATAATGATTGAATAATTTGAAAATATCTCCTGAGAACTTGAGCATTAATAAAGTTTAAACCAAGAGGAGAATGATCATCTCCCAGTGTGTATTGTATGTGCTGCAACGTACCTTTCTGCAAAAGAATAAAGATAGAGATAATGCATTCTTTTTAATAAACTGAAAAAATAAAAATAAATAAAAAATCTTTGTGGGTAAAGAAAGAAACGTTTTACGATCTGTAAAAGATCTTTGAGAAATAAAGTATCAAGTCTTTCAAGCTCTCGCAAAGAAAAATGTTTCTTTCCTGCTTTATCGTTTTTACGTACATAGAAGCCATGAACTTCTTCGGTCGCATTACAACCGATGCTATGGCATCTTTTTCAGTTTACGAGTATTGGCTTTATCCAATTGGCTATAACTCTCAAAAGCGGCACAGAATTGCACCAGCTGTTCTTTATCGAACTCGAAGCGGTGCAAGAAATGTCAAAATCCCCAGATCTCTTGCGTCAATGAGTCTCGTTCGTTTTTATTTCTCGTTCAAAAGTGTACTAAAAATTTTTATTTCTCAATCTCCTGGGTTGCAGTTCAATATCCCATTACAGGCCTTTTACTTTATCAGGCTCCATTATCGAAGCCTATTGCTTTAATCTACAAATTTTTATAATTAGAACTATTAGTCATTAACACGAAATTCTGGTGAAAAACAGGATTTCAGGTAATTCCAACCATTAAACGTGAATATTGTCAGCATTCAAAAGGCTTTCAAAACCACTCAAATTAACTATGCGTATAGGATGTTTAGAGAACATTGTCTGAATAGATAGTTTACGATTCACTTGTTTACAGCAAATATTACTTGCACAAACTGCTTATAAAGTAAATAAACTAAATACGTATTTAACTATATTTCAATATACATTTGTAGTTTTTGAAAGTTTCAACAATTGTTTAGACAGGAAGTTTATGTTTAACTTTTCTTCTTCTGCAGCATGACAATTCTCTGCCAAGTGTTTCATGCGTCTGCTATTCTGAAAATGTCATCTTACGCATTTTATGTTGTACCCAAAATTAAATTCAAATTTCAGTTCAAGTCGAGTCTAAAATTCAGCACACCTATTTATAATGTTAAATACTGTTACATCCTTAAATTAAGACTTTCTTTTTACGGGATAGAAAGAAAATCTCATTTAAATCTTTATAATCTATTAATATTTTCAACTTTCATTAAGTCCTTGAAAAACTTGAAAACTTTTCGAGTAAAGCTTCTCAAATTGTAATAAATTTTATAAAAATTTAGTGTAGTGTAGTTAAATACTTTTAGCCGAGTATGCAAATGGTGCATAAATTTGTCAGAGTTGAATAGTAATGTAACTGAATTACTAAAAGTTACTTATGTAACTTACAATGTAACCTTGTTTCTTTTTTCAAGTTACTTGCAATGCGTGCTTATTTGTATTCTCGTTTTGCTTTTTTAAATTTTTAAAAATAATTTAACATTCTTTAAATGTGAATCGGTAAAACATTAGTCATTTTCCACTGATTAAAAAATGACTGGTGTCACGCGTATTCAAAATTGTAGTTAATTTTTTATTCAACAATCAGTAAAAATAACTGGTATTTAAATGATTTTCAACTGATGAGTTTTAGGGATTAATCAATGACTTTGATTAAGGAGGAGATATTTTCTTGCTTTGTCTGTAAAAAAAAGTGAAAATCAGTGTTTGAGACGCAACCCAAAGTAAGAGAGAATCGAGTTGATCGGAAATTTAACTCGAAGAATTTCGTATGCAGCACTGATGGGTGACTTCCACTAAAGCTGCTCGCCGATCTGAAAGTTTATTGCCAAGGGACACTGAGGGTGGCGCGTGTATATTCGTAAAGGGCTGTATAATTTTGCAACGCGTCAAAGCTCTGACGGTAAATCACTGCATAAGAGTATCAATGGCAGCACCTGTGTCATTAGCATTGATAAGGAGAACATTTCAAGGGTCCTTTCATTCCCACTACGTGACCGTTAATGGCTTACACGAGTCAAAACGGTCGGAAAACGTATTGTAATGTTGTTTAATTATTTTTCATCAAATGAATAGTTGATCACACTTAAAAAATGATGATAATTAAATATTATATAACTAAATGTCCATACTTTTTACATTAAACTTAAAATTTACATTCAATTAAATTTAAATCATTTCGAATGGCCAGGTAAATATGCATAAATTAATTCAATACTATATAGGGTCATACTGCAGTTGATTTCAGCATATTAAAATTAAATTATTTATCGCAACGCCTGAAGGGTTTTTAAACAAGATGAATAAAGTTTACTCAGTTGTATAAATTTAATTTCCCTATGCAGTCTTTGTAATGTTTATGTAAGAGATTGAATTTTTAATATAATGTAATATAATATTCAGACATGGAGAAAAAAGTTTACTATCACAGCTAATAATTATGTCTTAAAAATAATTTCTTTACTGTCATAGCTGAAAATGTATATGAAATAAAAAATGAAAATTCCATCTCTATTTCCGAATAGTGATTGGCAAAAGCTTCTTCATTCCCACATATATTATTCTAGACGAACAGATTCTTCTTTTAAACTGTTATCATGTAATAAATTATAAATATCAAAAGCTTTGGAAGTTTATTTTTTTACAAAATTTTCCTTTGGCCGGCTTATTCATTAAAAGTTTTTTTTACACTTACAAGTTTGCTTGCAGGAAATAATTCCCACGCTCTGGTTTCATATGGATGAAATTATAGGAAGGAAATATGCATTTCGTATAATTCAAATAGAAGAGTGAATCGTTGCTTTATGAAAACTGCATTACTTGCTTCTCATTTTCCATAATTAGTTGTGTTAACGCTCTTCTTTTCTCTCTCTCTCTCTCTTGCTTTTTTTATAAAGTTGAAATCTTTTTTGAACCGCAAACGCGCATTTGCAGACATTAATTTCGATGAATTTTTGCTGTCGGAAAATGAACAGCTAATTAAATTAGTGACGTTTCATTTCAGAAGCTTGAATTTTATCACGCGCTAGCTGTTGCGACAAAAATCACTCCATTTTCTTATTACGTAACGACAGACTTTTTGTTTTATTCTATTAGGTATGAATTTTATCGAGCGGAAATTTTACCCTCAGGAAATTCTGTTTAATTCCACAGCCGTGTTATACAAGGGAAAATGAGAAATAGGTGCGCGCCAACACAAATGGATAATGAAAGAACGCCAAATGAAAAGAGTATTAAAATGGTGATAGATAACGTTGAAGCACACGAGTTTCCATACTCGTTTGAAATTGACGACGTCATAATATGCTCCATACAGCAGGAATTTTTTTCTTTTAATAACACCGACACACGTCAATAACAGGTACCTCACTGCCATGCCGTCTCTCGTTTATCGTTTTTGCTTGCACAATTTTGAGTTTATTTCGTCCAACCCGCTGTTATTCTTGGTAATAAAAAATCATATATATAATTAAAAAACTTGATATACACGAGAGTTATCTAGGTCCATTTATACGGTAATCATCGTACGCTGCGCTGTTAAAAACTCTTTGTTTCAGCCCTGTAAAATTACACTAATCAAAGTTTCATTCACTTCAGTCAGTGTGTATCAAGTTCATCCAGAAATGTGAATGCAAAATCTGAAGCAAAATTTAAAGAATCTGTTTATTTGCTTATTTCAAAGATATTTACGCTTCTCAATAGATGGCATTTTAACTTTCAATTTATTTTTGCTTGTTCCGCACATTTATTATTATTATTATTATTATTCCCATTACAGTCTGTATTTTGCATTCTTTATCTCATTTTCAATGGTGAATTATTCATGTCATACTTTTGAATAGCCGATATATATTCTTTGAATTGATTGTTACCTTCTAAGGAATCTGAATATTTCTCGAAATTGTTTGCAGAAAGATTGTAATAGAAAGTATAATCGAAATATAAAATCGAAGTAGGAAAAGTTAAAATTTCCCTCGCGTTAACTTCTGTTCGTAAGGCAGAATAGGTGCTAGGCTAGTGGTGGCTCTTGTAGGAAAACCCGTCTATTGTGTTTGACAATGCCCAGAACCTATGTGGCGTTTCGCAAAAAATCGAACTTATAATTCTTTTAAAAATCAAGTTTTCTGCTCCTATTGACGACAATGGAGAAATTCGTTCCTGTGCTTTAAATTCTTTTCACTGGCATTTTCTCAATGAAAAGATTTTGCTGAAACTGAATTGCATTGCTCTATACTTGCTTTTGCCTTATGAATGTGAATCATCGAAAAATTCGGAAGCGCAGAGAATCCGCAGCGAAAAGGTAAATTTGTAATTAACTTTTCATTTAGGCATTACAAATGTAGAAATTCTACTGTGAAGGCATTATGTTTTTAACAATGATTCCCTTGCAATAACATTGACTAAAATAATTTTAGAAAAAAGAAGTCATCTTATTGATTCAGTAATGCAAAATTGATTGTAAATTCAAGCCATGTTGGGGAAATTTTGTTTTCTAGAAAAAACTTTACTTTCTTTCTGTATTTAATTATTTTGAAGCTCAACAGTTTTGAATAATCTTCATTAAGACGAGCTCGAAAGTCCAACTTTTCCATGAAACTATAGTTCAAAAACTTATAATAATTGAACTTAATGAAATCCTATGGCGTAAAATTGAACTTTGTTCGTTATTGAAGAAAATAAACATATATTGATGAAAAGTTTATTTAAATAATGAACATGATTACATATTAATATTAATAATAATAATAATAAAAATATATAAATAAAACTAAGCTGTCATCTATTTAATTGTTCCAAATCTTATGTTGATTTTCAACAATATAATAAATAATAAATAAATGAATTTCTTATTTTTGGTATTTTTCATGATTTTAGAAGCATTGAAATACTTTTACGCAACCTTATTTTCCTTGCGTTTTGTGATAGAAAAGTGGTAATGTATGGGAAAGTTAATAACGCTGCCATGCTCTGGAAGTCTCATTTCACAGAGCTTGCTGGCAGTTTGAGATTCATTCATTTCAATGCGACATCTTCCTCTATAAAGAAACAAAAATGCAAACTAATATGCATACTTTATGAAACGTACATGCGCAGTCATTTTTCATATAGACTGTTCAATAGAAACTTTTTTCCTTAAAAATAAATCAGACATAATTCTTTAATGAGAAGTACACGTCATCGTGATATTTGTTTTGTGTCAAATTCAGTTGTTGGTGTGGAATGGCCAAATATTATTTATACTTTGTATGCCATATTTTTCTCAGTGTTGAAAAAAACTAAAAAAGTGTAGAAAAAAATATACATTTCAAAAGGTACATTCTATTATTGTAAATATTTCTCGGTGATGTTGATGCTTACATAAAGGAAATAAACAACTGAAGGTATTCATTCATTGAATCGTACAGAAAACTATCTTTTTCAGGTATTGATTTTCGTTATCCAAGACCTGATATAACGTCTTCAATGATCTGCGTCCATTTGAAAATTCCACATCACCGAGAATGGAGGATGTACTCTTTGTTCAATTCCACTATTGTCATTATCGGAGAATTCTCGAATGAGACTTTCTGTTGCACATTGAGATTGATACATATCCGATAGAATCTTACTCTGAAAGAATAAATTATAATGAACATCGTTATAAAAGTGTTTCATTTCTTTTCAATTTTTTTCACTCTTTGTCCAATGTAAGAGCAGCGCTTTGTGACATTATTGTTGGGAAAAGTACAGTTTCATTGCATCAACCAAACTGTTCTCCGTTTTAAGCAAATCAGTTTTCTTTCACTATTTTCAAGGCAATGTAGATGTTTCTTAATGTTCTTTATTTTTTCCTCCTTTAATAAATATGAATTATTTTCACAGAAATTGACTTCGCTCAAGTTACGTGGTCAATAAATGCAAACTGACAGTCAATTAAGTCAGAGATCGTAGTAAATAGAGAAATTTTTTGCCAAGAGTCATTAGTGGATTGTCCTAGTACAGACGAGACGGGATGAGGCATGTCTACGTTCCGCTTGATCTATGAAAGCATCCAACCACGAGGTTTAAATCAGAAGGGACAGCAGGGAATGCAGAATCAATTGTCAACCACAATCCCCAGTTGCCATTTCATCGAATTAATACGATGCTTCCACTGTCGTTGGCAATTAATATTGCTTTCTAACCAACGAGTCTTACTGCTGCTTACATTGAGGCACACATTAATTTACAAAATAATGTTTTTTTTTCAGTCCGCAGTGATAGGGCGATGAAACTTATTTTCCATTTTTTATGCCAAGTTTATCACTCGGAAACTGTATCAACATGGTTAATTTCTTGTATTCGAATAATTTGGGCGAGTGTAAAAAATTAAATCCAAATGTTGAAGCAAGTGAAAGAAGCAGAATTCATGAAAAGTAAATCGTCGAGTTGGTGGCAACATCATAAATCGTTTCTGTCGCGGCTTTATGACGAAGCTGCCGTTTCGTAAGCTTCACATTTTCTGAAAAAACGTCGTTTCAACATAAATGCTTTTCACACGTCCAACGCAACGCTTCACCTGTCTTGAGATCCTTAAAAGTCAAAGAGGGGCAGATGGATGATCTTCATCCTTTGAAAGTATCCTTCTCTCCCACACACACAGAGAGAAAGAGAGAGAGAGAGAGAGAGAAACCTTCGTTTCGTACAATTCATCTTTCGTTCAGTGTCCATATGCAGCAAATTAAAAACCATTACGCAACAAAATAATAATTTCAATTTAACGCAAGGAAGAGGAGAATATTTTTTCGAAATAAATTCATTTTATACAATGAAAATAAAATTTGCTCCAGAGTAATAAAATCAATGTTTGAAAAAGTGCTCTCGATAAAGATTTTCTCTGATGCAAATGTCAATATGAATTCGTATGTAACGAACATCAATGTCTGTTAATTTAACACTTTTTAATTAAAAACATGTTGTGGCAGTGATATAAAGGGTTTTAACAAATGTATTTTTTTTGTTTCAGGTACGTACGGAATTGGAATTTCAAAACGATATGTCGCTTTCATGTGAGTCCAATACGAACTTTGAGTGTGTCACGTCCATCAGCTGAGTAAATAATGAAAATTTATTTAATGCAGTATAATTTATTACTAAACTAATTGTAAGAATTACTTGATTTAGTTTACTGCTTTTATCTCGTCCAAGTAGAAGGTGTTTTTCTTACGACTCTTTCGTATCTCGACCCTTTGAAATATTACGCGATCCCCTCCTGCCAGAAAACAGGAGTTGCGGTTGCGAATGATTGACGGTCGGTTCGAAAAGCTGTCCTGATTTGACAATTTCAGTGAGACAGTTCTTTATTACACGTCATTCACATGATAATTATATTCGCCAAGTGACATGCCAAAAATAATGTCGTCTTCGTCGCCAATTAAAGAAAAGAAAAGTCATCTTTTCACAGAGACGAGTGCATTTTTGGAGGTAGATTATTTTTCAAGTTTCTGCATTTCGCTCGTGTTACTCTGGATATTAAACATTAAAATTGGAACATTTTCAACTTTGTTCTTGTGACTTTAGAGTATTTTCGCCCCCTCCTCTTCCTGGAGAGAAAACAAGTGAGAGGCAAACTATTTCGAGACACATTCAGAGGATGTCTATATAAGTTTTGCAGAAAGAAACTTTCCAGTAAGGAGTTTCTCATCCCGGAGAGAAACTTGCTCGTGAGAAGTAGAAGGGTTCAAATCGAGATTGCAACATTTCGTCTTATCGGGCTTTATCAGGCAACGAGGCGGATCGCGACCCTACATTCGAAATGTTGGCCTAGGAAATATTTTCTGTGAGCTAGGTCCAAATTCAAATTCCAAATTCGAAAAATTGGAAAATTTAATTAATGTAATATCCGAGTAATAACGAATATACCATGGCTGATTAATTATTGTCTAATTATATTTAAACAATATTGTGCATGAGATCTGCATTTTTTGTAATTAATTTTCCTTTGTACACATACTTGGCCTCCACATTTTGACCATAGTTGGATACCAGCGTTATTGGATAAACGCTAGTATGGGTGGGTTATCCTGGCAATCGATACCCAACATTATCTGACCAAAGGTGGCATATTCAGAATTGTCGATAATTAGATTGTTTGCTCTGCTCATTCCACATTAAACACCAAACTATTTTTCGTCCAAATTATTTACATTTTTCCATTGCTTTCGACTAGTCAGTAAAATTAAACTAATTACTCTACTCTTCGTTATTCATTTCGAATGATGTTGTGCAGTGGTTTCAGTAGTGAAACGAAATGTGGGTTTCGATAGTGTGGGTAACAGTTTCGCTCCGAAGCGCTCATTTACAATTATGCCAAATAAAAGGGAAGATAAAGGAACATCGATGCGGGTCAGAGGAAATCTCCGAAGAGATTTAGTCAGATCAATAGGCGCCCTCCGGGATTTCGAGCAGGCGTTCTTTCCTTCGAAAGCAGAGAGTAATGGTCCATTCCAGTCCATCTCATATCACTTCTCGTTCTCTCTTTTCCTCTTCTTTCCTGATATAGCTTTCTTCTGTTTATTTTTACTCTTCTCTCGTCATATCTTTTTTTGTCAATTAATTAATAAAATTACAATTGTCACTTTCCTGTTTTTTGATTTACAGCTTTTCTGTGATTACCTTAAATTAGTTTTATTTTAAAAACGCAGGTAGACAATTCGTGTTTTGTTGCACGTAGCTGTCAACTGGCAGGTTTATACTCGGTTGCATTTTCATTAACAGAACAATGAGAAGCACGAATTGTAAACGCCTTAATTTGTTTCCGAGATCTGTGGCCATAATATTCTATGGCCTAAGGATTGTCGTCACGAAGGATTAAGCTCCAAGCATTTACATTGCATTTGCAAATAGAAAGAATGAGAAAATAAATTCTTTTAAACTATCAAAATATTTTAATTGACTTGAATTTTTTATTTTGACATTAGATGAAAATGAAGGAAATTATCATTTTTTAAAAATTAATTATCTGTAACGAAGGATGAAAATTAATTCTTGAAATGAGAAGCCAATTGGCTTCTCAAAATCAAAGTGATCAATTTTCCATTCTTTTCTTTCTTTATTTGAAATGTGTCTTGAATAAAATAAAAAGAAATGTTCAAGTTGAGCTTCTAAATTCTAGTAAAATCTAAATTGTACAGAATAAACCTTTCTACTTTCCACTCATTTTATAGCAGATATATTATTATATGAGAGTTTATCTCCGATCTTTTCCAACCGTTGCCCCCGTCAATGATCACCCTTACCTCGTTTGGCACTTTTACGGTAAACGGAATCCTGTAGTTATATAAGCGGATAAAGAACGTTTCAATTTCCCAGGAAGTGTGCTATTCATACGTTGCCCACCCTAGTCTGCTCACTCTAAAATATATATTTTCTTATTTATTTTTTAAATATGTTTTTCTTTCTTCATAATTTAGCTGAACCAAAATTCAAAAGCTAAAGAAATTTATATTCTCTGCAACTTGATGTCAACATAAGACCCTCCTTAATTTTCACTGAAATTCATTATATATGCCAATCGAATTATAATATATCTGTAGTAACGCAGTTTGATATAAAAGTTACTGTTTAGAATATTTCTTTAGAAGTAAATAATAAAAATGATCAATTAGGACAAGTAAAAATCGATGAAAACTTCCACATAAACTTTGCACAGAGTTTAAAAGTAGATTTTACTTTTATTAACCTTAATTTTCCTTCTCCATTGTTTCTACTTAAATCGACTCAAACACTCTTGCTAAAGTCATTTAAACTTGTTAGAGCAAAAGATTTATTTTCTAATAGCAGCAGCATTCTTTTCTCAACAACAAGTTTGCACCAATGATATCGCGAGTGCAATAGAACTATTCCAACTTTCATCATATTGATGAATATTTTACTATTTATTGGAAAGAAATATTCATTGACCGCAAATTATTATTATTATTATTACCTATCTATTTTCTATTTTCAAGTTTGAATAATTATGTATTAATAGAAATTTTAATTATTACCTCTTTCCCATAGAAAATTTGCAAAACAGTCTGCAGGCAATAGAGTGCTATTATATCGTGTCCATCAGGATTATTACTCGCATTCAAATTTTAACAGTCGATTCAAAGTCCGATGTGCAAAAATGTAATTTTGATATTGACATCCTGAGTTTCAAAGCTCGACGCTAATGCAAGCTCATTAATTTTATGGCTTTTCATTCTCTACATAAATATTATTTGATGCAAACGCATTTGAGAGATAAATGGAAATGTGATTCTAAATTCTGATAAAAACATTAACATTTGTAAAGCTAACGTGATTTTACAGATAAATGTAGAATATTTTGTAGAGTTACATTTGTCACTCATCGTGTTAAAAGTTATTTTAACAAGCGAAGAATAGATTTCGCTTGTTAAAAAGTGAAAAAAAATAATGTTTGTTGAAACGAAAACTGTTTAACAAAGTGCAACAGAGTTTAACCGCACTTTTGCGAGACGCATCATGTAGCATATTGAGTGACGTCAACGTGGAGCAGCGTCAGGTTGCACGTCGTTTCTCTTTCTAGAGTCCTCTTTCAACTCTCTATTTACACCGCGAATTAGAAGCAGTTCCACTCCTGTTCTCCACTGCTAACTTGCTACCGAACGAACGAACGAACGAACGAAATTAGACCTTCTAATTTCCTTCAATTCAAACACACAAAGTGAATGCCATTTCTTATAAATGTTTTCGGCAAATAGTCAACAATCGACAAGTCTAGTGAAAATAAAAATTCGACTGTGAAAAGCAAATGGCACATCAGTGTTCGAGTTTATTTATCGCATCAGCAGTATTTGAGATTCAGTAATGCAGACCGTAGTATTGAAGTGGAATACTCGAGGTGACGGTTTGCATAATATGTCGTCGCTAAATTCGCATTCAATGCCAAAGAACTGTGTTTTCGTTGAAAATTTCCAGTCAGAAATATAGATCTTGTCTCGAATATAATTTATTCTACTCGTAACTTGCAAATTCTCAAGCTGGGCATATTTCAAATAATGGAAAATATTCTTTTTTATACCAAACTAGAACATGTCATTTAACATTTTCTTATTAAACTTGAGTCAAGTTTCCAAAAGAATTTAATTTATTAGTCGAATTATTATTAATTTTTTTTTCTTCTTCAAGTGAGTTTTATTCGTCCTGCTCTTCGAAAAAGAATTTCCACTTGGTTGCCGAACTCAGTATAACTTGTGTAACATCTAGAACCTAAAAAGTTCTTCCTTGAAAGCTTGGGCTGCACTTTCATAAGAGAAGCAAACAGATGATGCCCGAGAAGTTGACAACACTATTTTTAAGTCTTTAAAAAAGTTTTTCTCAAATGTGCTAGTCTTGTAGTTTACTGTGCCGTAAAAGATTTTTAGAAATAAAATTTACAACAGGATTTTCCGAAATGTTATTTCTTTGAGTTTTATCCTAGAAATTTTTCTTTTTTCTTCTGAAAATCACTCATATATGAGTTTATATGTGGAAAGCGGAACTCGCACATAAATCAACAGTAGAAAGATAATGTGCAAAAGTAGAAGAAAAAGAAGAAGAAGAAGAAGAAGAAGAAGAAGAAAGAAGATATTTTGACGTCAAGCATTCTCAAAAATTTAAGTCGCCTTGTTACCTGCGGTATAAAGCCATCACACACAATGAAATCCTTTTTTAAGATTTCTCGAGGCTTCGAGTACTTGCAACTCTGGCCGAGTCTTACGCAGCTGCACTTGAAGATTTCATTTCTTTTCTCCCTTTGTTCGAATTAAAGTCTCTTACTGTACAAAACTTAAACTTATAAAAGAACTCTGAAAAGTTCTGTAATCTTCTTCTTTTTTGCAGTATATGCATGAGGCTGTAATTTTTTGTTATTCGTGTCTAAAATCAGCTTTTAGAGATTTTAATTTTTTTGCAATTCTCATAAAAATTTCCAAGCCATTTTACGCCATTGATTTACTATATTGTAGAATTTAGAGGCAAGAGCGACTAACAGAACAAAACGATAGAATGAAATAAGAGTAGCGGAAGTCGAGAAATCACGTTGGATATTGTGTGGGATTGGCTGGAAGACTGCTGGGAGAGTGGTTGGGGGATGTAAGAAGTAGAAAAAAGGCACAAAAGGATGAGTAGGGAAGAAGTAAAAGAAATAGAAAAAGAGGGAGATTCCAAAAAAGTGGACGATATCCTAGTGGCATGAGTGGCATTCTTCTTGTACCTGCATTCTACTCCTATACATATATAGATTTTCAGACGATGTCCCGATCAGTGAACCGACATTCTTGTCACGTACATTCGCATTCTTGATACACAAGTCAATATCTTCATATCCAAAAAGGTTTACGTTACGTATCCATTTCTTTTCCAGTGCAATATAAATGTAGAGTATTTTAGAGGAATATATTATACCATCATGAGAATCAGTTTTCTCAAATTTTACTACAATGTTTTACCTTTAGTTGGCTTCATTTCTTTTCTTTGAATTATAACAACCTGAAAAATCCTCGTTTCAAATAAGCAACCTATACGGTCACAACTCGACAAGCAACTCATCTATTTAAATCCGCATTGTACACCCAAATGCATTTTCCGTGTTTTCATTTGTATTAAGAAAGTTATTTAAATTCTTTTCTTAAATTTTCATTTATTTACCACAAGCAAGCCAAGCTTTTAATAATCAGTGAATATTGAGTTTTTTCTTGGTATACACATTTTTTATAATTTACAGGATTCCGTTTATTGTTGGCATAATAAATGATAAAAGAAAAAGTCGCAGTGTTAATGCGACTAATGTCATTCTTTAAATGTAACAGTTTTTTTTTTTGCTAATTTTGAAACAGTTTTCAATTGACACTACTTTGAAGTGAACTTTTTCACAAAAATTATCAATACTCAGAAGAGAAATAACATTCATCGATAAACTGTCAATCAATTGTCAGCTAACCACTTGTCGACAAAACGTATCTAATACTTGTAGGAAGAACCCTTTTTTTAATTCTTTTTGGCACACGCTCGCTCTCAATGATCAATGGAATAGATTTAACGATAGTCGATAATTAACAATTTTTTATTAACAAATTGATTTTAATATAGGTACTAAATAGTGTATTCTTAAAAAAAAGAGGTTCAAGAAAAATGAAGTAATAGCTTCATTTTTATAATGTAGTTGTTAATTTACCACCTGCATTACACATATATACATGTGCGTAGAAATTAGATATCAGATTGCATGTGGTAGGTAGCAAGAATAATCCTATTATTAATCATATTTCCGGTTATTAGGATTTTCATGAAAGGGTGAATTGATCTATAATCCCATTTGAACCTAGTGAGTTGCACTATAGACGGAGTCACTCGCGGTACACTAACAAAATATCGTGACAGTTTTTATATAGGGAGATTTGAGCATTAACTAGAAATAGTGGAAAGAGGGTTGAGTGCTTCGCATCGTCACACTCCAATTTACATCCTATCACAGAAGTGCGCCCATGCGTCTCAGAAAATCAATACCGAGCAGAAAAATCAGGTGCGCATGAAAAAATAAACTTTCCACAAACACCGAAATTTCATTTTTTCTAGTAATTTACATTACAGAAATTCAAGTTTCAGTAAAGCGCAGTTAGGCATTGAATCGGCAGAGCAAGTTAAGCATGCGCTAATATAGGAAAAGTTGACTTTTAGTATATGATGTTTTGTGAATCTTTTTCGGCGAAGATTGCATAGTTGAACGAAAGTTTGCAAACAAAGCTCTCCACATTTCGAAAAATGAGATAAATTTTCTAACCGAGTTTATTTCGCAGAGTATAGCCAAACAAAAGGATGTGCATACATACACTCATTGCTGGTTTACGGTTTGGAGAAGGTGAATCCGGATAAATATGGAAATACATTTGCTAAAGCGTGAAACTGAGTGAACACTCCGAGAAGAAGTGCAATTCCGTTCGGCCACTAGGATGCATATATACTCCATTAAACATATCCAACTTGCAATATCAGACTGGTTCCACTAATTTAAGTTTGCAGTAACAGCACAGCATATATTTGTCTTATTTCAACATTTTCTGGCCAGTTTATGGAAATGCTTGAAAATGTCAAATTATCCTTGTCTTTTCAATATCTTTTTGCTTCACTTTTCTCAGTTTATTAAGTCTGCTATTTTTTTTTAAGTCAACTTGAGTTGTAACTTGGGAAATACAGTTTAGATGGGCGAGCGTTACCAGACATATCTTCTTAAAGATCCTGGCTGCAAGACGTTCTAAAGCTCCAGAGAGCTTTAACCTCTAAGTTAATCTAATATTTTGATCAAACACTTTATCTTGTACCCACTTCATCAAACATCTAAATCAATTAAATAAGTATCTATTAGATGAACATTATTTTTTTACAGCTAGATACCTATAGTAAAATAGATATTTCTATTAAAAAAATAGATTGCAACTTAACATAAGATCTGATTTTTGAAACTAGGAAAACTGTACAAGAATCCAACGAAATTTTTACTTTACTGCATGACAGGAATTCCAGTTGAAGAATTCTGTAAACAGTTGGAAAGCCAAGATTTTTGTGCTCAACATGACAATATAACAAGAGATCTTATATTGTGACTCAGATAAGAAAATTCATTTGGAATTTAATCTCGTATTGAATTTTTACTGATGAACCATAACGTTATTATATGATGTTATTATATGATGAGGGAAGAGTATTGAATAAAGAAATTTATTTTCTCCGCAGAATGGGAAATGTGTTGAGCGAAATGAAAAAATGCAGTGCCAGTAGAGAGATTGCGGAGGAAAGTTAACGGAAGCGGCCACTAATTCGATACTTCCGTTGATGGGTTATGTTCCGCTTGAGAAGGGTGGTCACGCAAGCTATGAATGCGAATGGCTGTGGATAGGATCGACTCCTTCAAATGCAGGACTATAATCTTTTAAAGAGAAATGAGAGTTGAATTCAGGACGTGATACTGGGAAAGCAAAAAAATTTGCATTCACCTCTCTATACGCATTCTCTTCCACTTTTCCTCTTTCTACAATTTTATCAAACAGACCTGAAAGTTCTTTTTCGAAAAAATAAATAACAGTTGGCTGCAGATAAACTCGTGTTGCAATTGTAATTCAAAAAATAACAATTCACTTGAGACTGAATTAACAATGTTAGTTAGTTTTAAATTAAAAATGTAATTATGATACTCTTCATAAGATGAGAGTGTTTAAAACTTGCAATTTGAAATGATTTTGTTCGTTAGAGTAAAGTGGTGGATGGAATTATTTATTTTCTCAAAAGTATTTGCGATATTCTTTTTGTGCAGTACGCGAAATGGAGTTTCGGAAAAGAGCCATTTTCACAGTACAATTCCAGCATTTCACCGCTTTACGCTGCGCTGTCTATACCCACGTAGAGAATTCTGATCTGTCTGTTCTCTTTTTCCGAGTCTATCCTTGGATATCCTCTTTCATTTTCTCTCTCGTCTTCCTCGTGGGCTCGTGCTTTTCCAGCTTTTTCCTGACCTACTTGCTCTGCACGGGAATTTCCGCAGCAAAGCAGACTGATATTTACCGCTGCTCGTAATCGCTGCGTCGTCGACAATCGTCAAGCCTCACTGCAATCCTCAAATCCTAACGATTCATATTCTGCCTCAAAAATATGCATCGAAAAGCACTTTTCGAATCCAGTTGTAGACATCCGATATCGTTGTTATACCTTCGATGCCTGTTTTCTCAGAATGTTGATATTTCTTTTTAACCGATGAATATTCATAAAACAGAAGATAAACACACCCTTCGTAACTCTTCGCTGCATGCATAATTTACGATCTCATAAAATGCGTCTATACATTACATTTGCACTGTTTGATGAGTTGAAAGTCTATAAAATATTCAAGTTGTACAAGGAGTTCGCATTTAATCTTCCAAGGTGGAAATTTAATTTCATACAGATCCTTTAATATACACAATTCTTATGGCCGCCGCACAAAGCAGCGCAAAGCCGGAACTACAATAATTAATGTTGGCAACATTTAAATTGTGTGTGTGTGTGAAATTTTCCCTCAAACTCCACTAATTCCAACTCGAATTAGTCATTTTCAGCAACACTTTTCTTTGTCGGAAAGTAAATGTAATTTCAAGTTCGTGATAAATTTAAGCTGTGGCATTCATAGAAAAATTGTGGGCGATATTTGATAGAAAGTTGCCCAGAAGGGCAAGAAAGCAGGTGCTTTCTGGAATCGTCTATCGTCCCGCAGCTCGGTCGAATGAAATTTTCCTCGCTCTGGATGAAAAGTGGAGTTGTCGTGGAGTCTGAAGGAGCATGAGGTTGCAGCAATCGACCTGGGCATCTCATGGACACGAGAGAAGATCGATCGCCTCATGGAAAATTTAATAAAGGATATCGCGTTACTGGTTACGAGTTAGAGATAAGAGCATTTGATTGGTAAATAATTTTTGCCCACTGCCTTGCACACACGTAACTGGCCTCATTTTGCGAGCCCACTGAGTGCGAAGATGATAATTAGTATTCGTGTTGGCTAGTGGGTCGTGTCAAGTAAACACCCTACTGCGCATGATGCATTAGGAATATCATTCACAGATGCACGACCACCACCACGATACAAGCGAATCATTGTCGTTTTAGTCGTTTATAAAATCTGTATTTCAATTCGCAGCGAGAATTAATGCGCGCGCGGCCAAAGTGGAGCTCAAGTTAAGACGGCCATAAATTATATTCACCTAGGATTTCCTTAAGCATTTATTCTCCACTCGATAGACTCATTTATTCTCTGCTGCCAATAAAATACGAATAAATTTCTAGTGCTCGAAACCCGCGGGTTAAATATATTCCCCATGCAAGTGGTAGCACATCTCTCGTTTTAATCCAGCATCCAGTCTCTTCTCGTTTCGTAGAGAATGCAACTCTCGCCGCTTTGTGAGATTACGCGCTGAAAACTCGGGATTTTGGGAAATGAAACGAGAACTTTCAAATACCGCGTACACGTGTGAGTTCCTCCATAAATGTTTCAGTGCATGTTCTGCAGACAGATTTATGTTCGATTAGTGCGTCTGTCAATGTCCGCTCTTTGTACTCTACCAATTTCCCTCTTTCTCACACTCACTCAATGTTGCATCAATTCAATTCGAAGCAACATCTTGTCGCCCTTCGTTCATAGCATCTTTCTAATTTGTCAATCCTCGTTTCATTCATGAAATATTTCATTTATTGCAAAAAGTTGCAAACATATCAATAAAGCGTCAACTTTTTCTTTTTCTACCTTCTATTGTTTTTGCTGCACTTTAAAATTACTCATCTGCCATCTGCAAGTATAATACAAAAATTTAACAAAAAGACACAATTAATTTCCACAATAATGTAATAATAATGTAATAATAAGTAATAATGATGATGACATTCTAAAAGAATTAAAGGACAAGATGTCTGACTTGAGGAATTATGATTGTGGAAAAAAGAAAACTTTTCTTTAGATTTTCATAATTTCCAAGAGAACTTGGGGAGTAAGGTTACTGCAAATATATTTGCACCTATTCTCTTACCCAGGAATACACGAGAGAATTACTCTCTGTCGGCAATAATTCGATTGAATATGATTTAGTTGGATTCTCTGTGCTGATAATACCCTTAAACTGCAGTTCAATATTATATTTCACTGTTGTATTTTAGTTAGAGTATTATTACTCGTAAAGGAGAAAATAGAATAATGCGAATCTCAATTTAAAATCAGTCTCAAAATTTAGCACCGTCTACTTGAATGTAAAACATTGTCTATTTTTGTCTATTTTAAAAATGTTGTGCCTTAATTCAAGACTTTATTTTCATGCACGCTTTGAAATTACTAATCTCTCAATTCCTCTCATTCTGCTACTATATACAGAATCATATCTCGCAACTAATTGCTCGAGGAGAAAGATTGAATGATCCAACGGAAGAGTGAGAGTTTCTAATAGATGAGATATAGCAGGGGGTAAAGTTTATATTAATAATGAGGGTATTCCATTAGTTTCAAGGAAGTAAAGAGAAATGGGGAAAACTAAGATAATGAAGGAGCGTATTTAGTTGGAGCAAAAAATCCCATCAAAGACATTGTGATACCTATTTTTTGCCCTCATTTGTCATTCATTTTTCCTCGCGCGAAATAAATGAAAAACAGCTTCCTGCTCTTCTAATTTATAGGTCACGAAAGTAATTGTCGTAGGTGTATGTGGGGACGGACATGTGTCTGCGGCACACTGCACATCTGACTTTTATAGACACCTAGTGTTTTTCCTGCTCGACCATTATTAATGTTCCCCGTAACTCATGCCAATTGCAGCAATTCTTTTTGTCCTTGTAGGCCATTCTGACGACAGATGAAACAGGCGAATCGGATCTGAGGCAAACATTTATTACCAAACTGAGGTTCGCAGAAGGCACTTGAGGTTTCATCTCGCGGCGATATGATAATTAATTATCTTGGCGCAGAGTTTTCCATATTTTTAAAGCTGTATTTGACGGATTAACAAGGGCTTACAAGGGCTTGAATCGCAAAGTCATTGTAATCTGCCTGAGGTATACCTAGGAGGATGATCGATGTACGATGCAGGTTTCCAAGTGGCAGCTGGGGTGGGTCGACGAGAGATAACGTTTTTTGAATCCTCGCCATTCGCGCAGGATTAAACGTAAAAATTTAAAGAGACCTCGCATGTGTGCGCGTTCGTGTGCGTTCGTGCCGCTCATCGATGGCAGAATGCTCATTTACAATAGCAAGCACTAAAGTCTTTCCTGCTTTGGAACTTTGATGATCGTCATGTCATAAAACATAGAGAAATCTACGTAAAAAGCAGAACTTGAAAATAGTCGAAACTTTTAATTAATTTCCACGAAAGGACAAGAGAAAAATGAAGGAAGGGATTGATGGATGCCTTCATTACGAAAGCAGGATTCAGAGGATTCAGAGTGCAAATAGGAGCCTCAAGGGGGTGCATCAGATAACAATTACGTAACACGCGTATACCTGATTGCTTTAGTTCGAATCTACATTTGGACACGTCATAGAGTTTACCGAGTCTGAATTCCAATTTGTTGCCAAGCGATCGCTTCATTATGTCAGTGCAGCGTGCGACATTTCCACTCTGTCGTTAATGATGCTTGCGACCATTGAGCGTGATCTTGACACATATCAGACTCCAAAGATTATATTGTACACCGCAATATACATTATGTCAAGTTTTTCCTCAACTTTCAACTAGCTTATCACATGTCCTTTCCTATTAATTATTATTTATTTTATACTTACTTAACTATCTGAAAATAATATAACACATAAAGGGATGAAGGCTTAAATGTGAATTTTCCTTTCCACTTTAAAATGTGTTTGATAACAAAATTGCTAATCGTACCTAATAATAATTAATTAGGAAATAAAAAATTATCCTATTGTTCTTGAATTAATTAATTCGATCGGATTTAAAATTCTTTTTAAATCAATTCCGATGGATAATCATCGTAGCGCAAAATCTGGGCAATTTTGTTTAATATTATCACTAACCTAATAACTAGGTCGATAATGAACACACAATGTACCGTTAATATGGGCCGGGCGTCTAAAACAAAGGTAAAGTAAGGTTAAAACGAAAAATCGGTCAATGATATTTTTAACATTTTTTAAGTTGAGTTTATTAGGTTAAATACTACTATTTCAGTTATATCAACGTTTCTTCTCTTCCTCTGTGTAAATTCCCTTCATTAAGATTATTCGCGTATCGAGATGATTCTGTTTGAATATCACTGTTTTAATGGTCAGTTAGTCAAAAGCCAGTAATGTAGTAATGATAGCAATAGTAATAATAATAATAATAATTTCATGAAATAGTGTGGATTTGTTAATTCAAAAAATCACCTTTAATTAAAAGAGTTAAATAAGAAATTTCCAGTGGAGGAAAACTTTGAGTTAAATTTTTTCTATTTTCCTAGTCTTGTTTCGTGTTGTTAAATGTAGTTTATTTACGAGACAACACGCGTAAGAGTTTAACGTGACTCGCCGAGCGTGAACGACGAGATTTAAATTGAGTTGTGGTCGATTCGTAATTGACAAATATTATATGTATATTGCAGTACTTATGTATATCACAAACTGCTTTCGAATTTGTGTTGACAACAACAAAAATTTATAATTTATGGAGAAAGATGTTTTGAGATTTTTTCCATTTTTTTGTATTAAAGACTTTATTTCTGGAATTTTTTTAGAAACTTGAAATCTAAATTTGAATCTGATCCAGAGAGTGTCGACTCTGCTCTACTTATAATATTTTACTCCAAACGAATGTTTTTCCACCCTACTGCTTTCTTTTTATCCTTAAAATTCATCAAACAATGATAAAATACTGTATAATATGTTTTAGGAAACATTGAAACAGATTGAAAAAAAGTTGAACAAGTTCTAAGAGAACGTATTCAAGTTGAAATCAATCATTTAGCTTGAAACTCGAAGCAGTCTCGATGTCAGGACTTGGAAAGTTTCGCTGTTTTCGAGCTGTTTTCCAAAGTTATAAGAATACTTGGCACACGTTCGATTGGCAAGAAGTGATAAATGAGGCGTTGGAAATTACAAGCAATGCCTCGTTTAGCGCCCGAGTACTTGTTATCTACTTGTTCTCTCGCAGGAACAATGTTAAAGTTTCTGGTTGTTAATACTTCTCACCTTAACAGAGTAGGAAGCCTTGTAAAATGACTGATTATGTCAATTTCTGAAATCAAATACAATAGAGTCATCTCGATAATTCTTATTGCGTTTAATTAAATTTATTTTTTATATTTCCATTCGTTCCATTCCGTTCGTCTATGATTTGATGATGTAATTAAATCTCACATTCTCCTAACATACAGACGTTTGGTGAAATTAAAATGAAATTAAAGGAAAAAATGGAGTAAACGTGTAGTCGAGAAAGAAAAGAAGAAGAAGAAGAAGAGACACAAGAAACATTGTTAAAGTATACTTTGATAAATATAACTGAATAGATAGGTTGTAGAGGTCGAGTTTCTTTAGGTAGGATCAAACAGCGTCAACGTGTGTCTGAACTTGCCTTCAATGTCCTCAAGTTGAACTTCCTTCCTTCCTTCCTTCCTTTGATAATGTTACACAATCTTCTTTTTCTCTAGTTTTACATTCCAAAGCTTTTGCTTTACGAGCAGTTGCTTTTTCTCTAGACTCACGAGTATTTAGTTATATTTTGTCTTACGGTCTCTAATCCAAAGTTAAGAAAAATAAATAAAATTTTGTAATGCATTTTGGAAAATTATAAAAAAAACATGTTGTCGACTTTTCATGTGACCGCATTTCTGCATTGACGCTAGTTTAAATCGGTTTTTCAAGCGACTTGCACTGAAAGCAGAAAGCAAGTTTTAGATGCGACAACACCAAATTAGAAACTACGAGCGTACGAACTAAAACTAAAAGGTGATGGTGACAGTGACAAAACGAAAGTCTAGTATTTCCGCCCAGCGAATCCTCTTCCAGAAGTAGCGATCACGATTACTCTAATTGAGGTCACACCCGTGCACTGCATTTTACATCCATTCACTACTCCTCACGCCTTTGCTTTTTAACGATCCCAAATCTTTTTGTTCCTGTATTTATTTTTTGGGTATCCCTTTTGTGTCAAGGTTTTTTTCAAAATATTACATAAAATACCACATCTTCTGTGATATCATTTTTGTCCTTAAACAGATGGGACCTAAATTTATTGCAGCACAAGTGCCTCTCTTACTTGAACGTCAAAGGGCTGACCACATCGTCAGGAATAGGGCAATCTAATTTAATGACGCAGGCGATGATTCTAATTATATTTATTTTATCTCTTTAAGAGCGATTCAGTGCCACAAAGATGACATTTTGTTCAAAGTAACCATCACACAATTCTAACTTTCATTTGTACATCCGATAATTAAAATAGTTATTAACCTTTGAATTATTATTCTTCAATATTAATATAACCAACATTGAGAAAACGATTTACTTGATTCAAACAAATTTTGTTGATATCAAACTTAAAATATCTTTGCTATACTGTCAGACATGAGTCATCATTGATTTTTAACTATTTATAATAAACTTTTAAGTTTGAATCAAACTTTAAAATATGTGTTGTCTAAATCAAAACATGAATTTATTAAACCTAATTATTCAATTAAATAGTATTTTTTAATCAAAGCGGTAGATATTTTCTGTATATTGGAATTAAGCTGATAAGCTGATTTCAATTGAGCAAAATCACTTTAAATTATTTTTTAATTTCAATTAAGTGTAATGTATTCTCAGTTTAACTTGATTAAAAACAAAGTTTATTAATAGTACTTTTGCAAACTTTTCAATTAATTAGTATTATTTATTTTTCATCAAAGGGCATGAGTATTATTGCAGCAACTCGCAGAAATACTTGAAAAAAGCATTATGATGATGATGATGATGATGATATTAATAACATTATACATAATAGTAAATAATGATAAAAGAAAAAACAATTGGAGAGATTTTGTTATGTATTCGAGTAAATACATTTTTAATTACTAAATGCATTGCAGCTTAAAGTGATTCTTGTGATACTCATCAAGTAAAAGAGAATTAATTTCAATTTACCTCATGCCCCTACGCTTTCTTCTCCATAAATTAAATGCAGCTTAACTTTTCAAGCTAGTTAGAGAAATCAAGGAAAATAAATCTCGTGACCGACCTCTAGTAATGAAAATTAATAAACGCTTCGCATCATTTCATTATATTTCATAATATTCAAAGAAGAACTAGATTTTTAAATAATTAGTACACTGAAAAAATTAAATTCTAATTTTAAGAAAAACTTCTTATATATGCGCTAAGAATATTCTCCACTTAAATTAAGTGGGAAATATTCTTACAATAAGAAGAACATTATTATTGTAAGAATATTTCCCACTTAATTTGAGTGGGGAATATTCTTAGCGCATATATAAGAAGTTTTTCTTAAAATTAGAATTTAATTTTTTCAGTGTATAATTATTTTATAGTAAGGAAAGAAAGGTAAACAACAATATTGATTTTCAGTAGTAAATATTGACGGCAGATACAAGTAGTGTGATGAAGCTCATCATCTATTCTCGCGAATTGAATCAGTTAAAAATGATTTAAATTTTAGTCGTTTTTGAGAATTTCAGTTATTTTGTAATTGTAGAATCTGCTAAGAAGGCACTGCAAATTCAAAATTGTTGCCTTCTTCTGCTCTTTGGCAGAAAGTATTAACGAAGCAGAAAGCATATTTTCAATATTTTTTGTTTTAGCGTAGTTTGAATAAGTACACAAGTCTACTTTGATTGGGCTCGTTCACGATGGATGAATAACGTTCGAATTAATAATCATATGGTTCAAGTGCAGCGCCAAGTACGTGATTTGAGTTGTGATTGAAATCGAATGAGTTGTAGTGGCTCATCGTGGAATATGTGAAGTCTAGTTGGCTTGTCGTTCTGTATTTGTTTGTATGTTGGCTGAACTCAGTACACGAGGGTCATTCTTATCGTCTATCTATACACTGAAAAAATTAAATTCTAATTTTAAGAAAAACTTCTTAAATATGCGCCAAGAATATTCTCCACTTAAATTAGGTGGGAAATATTCTTACAATAAGAAGAACATTATTATTGTAAGAATAATTCCCACTTAATTTAAGTGGAGAATATTCTTAGCGCATATTTAAGAAGTTTTTCTTAAAATTAGAATTTAATTTTTTCAGTGTATACGTAGTACCATACAGTTATATATATATATTATATGTATTGATAGGATATGTATTCCGAGAACGCATTGCGCCCCATATTTGCTTCGTTAACGTTCTAGAATTCGCCAAGCGTCGACTGACAATTGATGCATATGTAGGTCAATAACTTGGGATTTTATTGGAGCTCAATATGAAAGGATAACGATGTGAAAAATGTGAAACAAATTTTCAACAAGTTTTTACCTTCATTCTTCCAAGTTCAAGCAATGAATTTTATATTCTAGTGCTAACAAATGTGTAAATGGAGAATTCAATTTAATGAGTTTACTTGGTTAAAATTTACTACTTTCGGACATTGCATTGCCTGGTGTCAGAATTTCTACGAGTTTCATTAAAATGCTTGTGTTGCCTACGAAACTGAAACTCTTTGACATAATGTACAAGAGACAATAAGAGGTATTCAGTGTCTTAAGATTTTCAGGAGCAATTATTATTATTATTATTATTCGTAATGGGAGTGGGTTTGTGTGTGAAAGCATCTTTGTTGGATTATTGCGAGTTTAGTAAATTTAATTTATTTTCCAGAAAGTTGGGCAAGCCTTTTGAAATGTTTGGTAATATTAGTTCTATAATATGCTAATATTTGGTCATCTGTTGAGAATTAAGCGATCAAGTTTTGTTTGGCAATTTTATTAAGTCGAGGAGTATTTAGTGCACAATTCGATAAACTACTCCTGACACTTTAGAGCCACTTGGTTTATGCAACGGGCAAAGTTGAATAGACAATACCAAGGCGCATGTATTATGTATAGATTCCCTCGGTCCGAAATTAAACGCAAAGTTCAGTATTTAGTATTTACCATACCTTGAAGGGAATGAAGAATTGACTTTTTCTACACGCAACGTTTGTCAGTTGGGATGTGTGTGTGTGTGTGTGAGAGTTGAGCCTGACGCAAAAGGGTTCCGACGTGGTTGACTTGGAAGTGCAGCAGCCACTAATTGTGTAGCACTTGCTGTCTTCTCCATCTCTGGACCAGTTTCACATCAAGCGAGCTGAACCGCACTGAGCCGCATATGTATACCGAACTTGTCTACTCAGCATTGCAAATAGCAGGTACCCAGACATGCCAGCGAAACTCGCCGGATATCATTGGTTGTTAATTCAACACCAATCGCTTCGAAAATTGGACGCTCGTAAAATAGGTTAGGCGTGACTTTCCGGAAAATGTGTCCAGGAGAGCCTCTCCTCATTCTGAATAGAGATCACTGTAATTTATTATCACATATATGCTTCCGAATGCAAATCTTCCACATTCATCAACATAATATCAAGTTCGATTTCACTGCATAAGTAGTTGGGCTCTTTCTTTTGCAACTATTCTGAAAGTAGATAGTCAAATAATTTTAATCCATTTTATTTCCGAGCTAAATAATTTCTATACAATCGTGTCAATTGTGTTTAGTGAGAGACAGTCCGTCAATAATTGATCGCAATGTTTTTTTCAATTTGAAAAGTGTACATGGCCGAAAAATACAATGCGTCAAGTGGCATTGTTTGTGAGCAGTATACCTCATGTGACTGACAATTTTTGTTCGCACTCATTTACGTTCGAGAATGGGAAGAAACTTTTTTTTGTCTTTTTTCAACTTTGACAATTATTCAAATGTCATATTAGAATATTTCAATATATATTCAGTACACGAATGGTTAATAAAACAATAATTTCCCCTACAGTTGAAAATCTATTTTCCCACTACATAAAATGTATAGAAGAAAACTACGGAATATTTGTTTCCACTAGAATTCGAGTGAAAACAAATCGTATTTTCCTTTTAGGTGAAACGACGTGACGCATCGAACGAAATCTTGTTGTAAAACGTTTGCAAATGTCTCGTTGAAATAACTTGGAGTGTCGAATCCGGGGAAAAAATTCAAGTTTAGCTCAACAGATGCACGATTGCTTTCCAAAAACTATTCCATGGTTTATTATTACAAAGTTTATTTTCTCAGTGAAACCGGAAACACTCACTAACCAGAAGAACGTGTCCAAGTTGAATTGAATCAGATAAAAGTATCAAGTAACGCACCTTTAATAATGAATACCTTTACATAAATAATAATGGTTGAATATAAAAAAATCAATTAAATAAGCGTTCGTTCCATTTATTATTATTTACTTTTCAAGGTTTAAAAGAATTCTTTGTCAATAAATAGAAGAAGGAGACAACTTTTTCTTGTCCATTTATTCAGCTAAAAATTACTTTATTCATTTACTCTTTTTAAAATTTACTTTAAATAAGATTTGAAATTCATGTTCAATATTGTGTCAAGAAAGTAAGAGAGATGTAAGAAAAGAAGGAAACAAGAGAACACCGGAAGCGAGATGATGCTTGTGCGGAAATTACGCTCTCTACAGAGGTAGCATTTCCTGTTGAACAATATTCTTCTTGTATCTATAAAGTACAAACTTACAAAAAGGACAGTTTATGCGGATGCTATCTTGAATTCTGCTTTAGCGAAATATCTGTCAAAGGAGATCTCTAAATCTTGAAAACTTGAATTTTCTTAATATTATTCTACACCATTAGAGTTATACAGTATATGTATATAAATAATAATCTTTTCAATTTTACCTTTAACATTATTTTAGCTTTTATAAAATTTTCATCATTAAAAAGCAAGTCAATCAACGTGTGTTTTTCAATTCAATTTTCTCTTGAAACGTTACAAGTACACAGAGTCAAAAGAAATTGTTTCTTTATGAAGTTTTAAAAAAATATAAATTAAAATTATAATTGACACAGCATGTTAGAGACAATCGCATTGATAAAATTCTAATTCTATTCTAAACACAGGGAAAAGAAATTGACTTTTCCTTTACCTTAATTTAATAGTACAGTAGTACCAATTGGTGTTGAACTATTTCTTTTCTATTTTTCAGTTGGTGGGAGGCGAGTTCGACATCGAATTAAACTTCGTAATTCCAGATCCACAAAACATCAGACATATGCTGGAATTGTTAGATCATTGCACGCCAAATCTACAGGTAAAGTTCGCCACAGTTAATCAATTTTACTAATTAGCGTCTCGTTCGTCGATTGAGTAATTCCGACTACTCTGACAAACCTCCCAGTAATTTCGATTATTGAATGTGACAGAACATTGTTAATCCACTGCACTTATTACACGTCTCTGACAATAAATTAATTTTTAAATAGCTAATGAGATTACACATTGCCTGGAGTAATCACATTTTCACTGGAGCTTTCTAAAAATTTAATGACGATTGACAATCACGAGTGACAAATAAATTTCTACATATTCAATCACTGTTTCAATAAATGACGAAAAGTTGCGCTGCAAAATTTATTTGCAAAGAATTAGGTTTTAAAGTCCTTTCTGATAATAAAAGCAAGCTTGACTGGTATGAAGTTTGGAGTCCGTAAGCCACGCTGGATTGCCTTGATCCTTCTATAATCGTAAAACTTTTGGGTTCTGAAACCTCGCGAAGCTAAATTGCTGTCCTTAATGGAAGCTCAAAAAGAGCCCAAGACCAAAACCACTCTTCCATTATCAAAACCGAAACTCTTCCATCGAGTCATTTTTTTTATTCTTTTTACCCTCTTGTGAATGCAGTATTTTTTAATTTTATAATAATTTACAAATTATTTTTAAAACTTTGATGAGTGCGGTACAAGATAAATAAAAGACAACTTGAATATTGTTTCGTTTCAATGACATCAACTAACTGCCAGTGAATAAAATGTCACGTTTCTATTCATCAGTTGATTACAACCTCTTTCCCTCTAGATTCATTCCCCAGGAGGAAAAAAAGTTTAAGTAATCTGTTTCAATTACAAATTTTAATTTTCTTATACATGAGAAAATGGATTTGCTTTTAATTTCCTCTTATTCCTTTCGTTTTCAATGAAAAAAAGCACTTAAGCTTCTTATGCTAAACAATCGTTTAAGAATTTGGACCTTTTTTTATTTTCCCATTTTAATCGTCTGAAATTTTTGAATATCGACTGATATTGCAAAAGTCCGAATGAGCCATCAGACATTGAATAATGCAATTTACACTTATATGTTGATTGAAAGTGCACATTCATCATGCTTACTTGGATCTAATATTGCCAACTAACAAGCGTTTCAAAGTCGGATTAAGCAAACAACCGAGAATATCATTGACGCCAGACTCAATTTCACCTCTTGAGATGCAAAAAGCGATTTTCAGAAACATACACTCATGCGAGAATGATGCCACCGGAAATCCGTTCTGATACACATGGTGCAGTATATATCAATTGTTTGTCTCTGTGAAATGTTAATGCCGTTAAGGTGTTTTCCACCCTCGTGGTCCGACAATATTCCGCCTCTATTCAGGAACGTGTACATCTTGGCAATATGCACACAGTGTATCCTTTGTAAATGCTGGATTCGGGAATCCGAGTGTCATAGGATCTGATTGACGTAATACACTCGAATGAACTACACTGACCGTAATAGTGACTGCGATTAATCGAAATCCTTCATGTAACTTTTTCTCCACAAATTATTAACCAAAAATAAAATACATGTTTTTTTAATGAAAATTAAAAAACATTTATATTTCTTTGTTATTTTTAGCTTTCGGAAAAATTTTTTAATTAAAAAGTAAAAATACTGATTAAATGAAAACTATATTTCCCCTGTATTTGGAAATTGAATATTTTTACTTTGTTATCAATTATTTCATTTTTCAGAGCTTTTGATGGAATGTACAATATTGTTCGTTATGAAAAATTTAATTATTAAAATAAATGGGATTATTAACAATAACATTTATTTTGTTATTTTTCCATCTCTGTATTTCAAGTGAATAACAAAAGCCATATTTTCGACATACAATGTACTTTTAACTCCTCATCATTAAAATGTTTGAGTAATTTATTGAACTATAATCCGTGTACGTGGCGGAACGACAATGTGCTGCGCAAATTTTAATTTCTAATTATATGCGTTGCCAGTAAATAGAAATGAAGAGAATGCATTTGAGATTCTTATCGTATAGTGTTTTGACATGAGCAAGAGAACGAGAATAAAAAAAGAATATCAAGGAAATGAGGACAGAGACATTCTTTATGAATGTGGAAGAAATAAAATGTTTAGATTTGACACAGTGAAAAGTGTAATGTGGGATCCTGCTGATAATCGTGTCGGATGTTTATACGCAGCAGCAGTGGCAAGCAAATTCGAACGGAGGCTATTAGTCCAGCTCGTGGGGTGCATAATAATGCGCGACCCGGGCGAGACCAATGGGTCAGCTGACGCGCAAAAAAAGATAAAGTGCAGAGCACACCTAGAGGGAAACGGGCAAAAGAAGAAAAATAGCGAATCCGCGATTAAGCTCGAAAACTGCTCTATAACGTGTGTATGCCAGAAAACGAAATGCGAGGAAATGAGTCTGTGGAGCCGTGAACCGTGAGTGCAAATATTTACGAACGCGCTAAAATTGCGTCCGGGTGAAACGGTCGTGCCCGATACTTGACACTAAAACGCACTGCACAATCAGTTTCAGAATATTTTCAAATGTCAATCGAGTCGACTATTTTGCCATTTGCCTACTGCGAAACTGTTTTCATTAGACACTCATTAATTCCCGGCCTAGTTCTGCAAGTGCTCGCGCCACGACAATCAAGAGGTTTTGCATTCGTGCGGGGGACCACAGTGCCGAATATTAAATGAATATTAAATGCACAATCAACCGAGGCGACGGTGCGGTGGTAGAGGGAACTTGAATGAAATTTAAAGCTTGTATCACTGGATTTCACAGATTGCAAACGCAGTTGAGAGAACTAGTTACGCACTTGTGAATTTCTCATCGCGTAAACTGTATCATCTTGTTGGGTTACTTTTTGCTCTGCGGATAGGCGATGAAACGATCGCATAAACGACCACGATTTGACGCAGTTATGCTGCTGCGTGAGTAGAATATACATATATTGATTATCACCGTTCCTATAGTGCTAGTGTGACATTCTATTTCTACCTGCTATTTCTCCTTCCCTATCCTGGAACTGGAGAATTTCGTCCCCGCGACCATTTTCTACTGCACTGACAAGTTTTGTATCCATTCTGCATTATTATGAGTTGAAAATTCCAAGGCGATTAAAGTTGCAAGTACTTTCAATGCTACACAGCATTTCTACTAGAAATCTACAATAAATATTGAAAATATCTACTGCTTTGATTTAAAAATATTATTATTCTTCAAACTTAAGATCAACCAGAGTTTGAATGATTAACATCATTCTTTACTCTGAGATGCAGTTCAGTAGTAACAGAAATTGTGGTCAGACAGTGGCAGTAGTAAAATATGATTCAGTCAGCCTCAATTCATTGAATCTAGTTGCTACAACGAATGACTTGTAGCAATAGTTCGACCTCAATTTGTTTCCAAATACTTTATATCAAGCTATTAATTATCATTTTCTACCAAAATTTAGCTAGTTGGAACAATTAAATTAGTTTATATAAAAAATATATATTTTCAAAATACCACGTACCAAAAGTAATAATTTTTATATCATTTCCATTTTTATCATTCAGACAATTTTTACTAGAGAAAAATCCACCTCCCTTCAATCATTAATTTTGTTTTGTCATTCCTCGCTAAATTTGAGTACCATCAATTTCCAATGTACAATAATAATATTAAAAATAATGGATGCACCAGAAACTTTGTAAACGTTGTAAAACAAATGAAAGAGAGCATTAAGCTCAATTCCCCTTCAAGTTATGGTCTGTAGTGTTTCTATGCAAAGTTGCGTCGATAGCAGACTTGTTTTGGGAGATTAGTCGTTAAGAACACAGGAGATCATGAAAATTTGCTAGACTTGTCACATTTGTTGCCTATTCATGACTATTCTAGCCATGTATATTCATGTGTAATTTAAATGGAAATTGTATCGGTGTCCATTAAAATGATATTGTGAATGCATTATTAAAATAATGAATACCTGGAGTTCGATTACATGCGAAAAGCAGCTATCGAGAGGGAGAACTAATTTCGCAGTGGTAAATGTGACTAACATAGAGTCACATCCAGGAATGCGAAGAGTTGTTTAGCAAGTCAAGAGTGGTTGCACATTTTGGTATCTGCATCATTGTTAAAAAGAACACGTGAAACGATGAGCGACAGACAACTTTTAATGTATTTACGTTCGAATGTTCTCGGAGGCATCCTTGGGGTTGGGATACACCGCAATAATTCCCACTCTAATATAATCAGACTATCTGTCGTAGTCAAACACTTTACGAAGTGAATGCTAATTTGCTCTGCGTTCAAATGAATCGGCGAGTGAGTGGAAAATTGATAATTTCTATTTGATAATAGACTCGCTGCGAGTGCATAACATAAACTCGAGCATAAACTTGAATAGTGATACACTGTCTGTAAATGTGTACCTAGAACGTAAAGTTCTTGAAATAAAGTTGTTATAAGACGAATCTCGTTTCAAGTTGATAAGCATCAAGTTGGTCATTATGTTATCCATCCAACTAAGAAGGTTAAGCTTTGCGCAATCAGACTCTGACGAGGGGCCACCCTTATCGATTACTGCTGCTCGCTCCACACCAGCCAATCTCATTCTGGCATTGAATTATTGGGATTCCCAGAGACGAGATTCCGCCGGAGGGGAGTGAATCTCACAGCACCTGCTCCAATAAGAAACCCTTCTCCTCTTATTTTATTTCTCTTGCAACTTATTTTAATAATGCATGCAGCTCTTGGACTGAAGACCACATTTCTTCTTATTTCTTCTTATATCTTCTTATCTCTTTTGACCTGACACGACTTTAGTCAAGTTATTTTTCATGGAAAAACAACATTTGCTTTTCACAAACAATTACGATTAAAAAATAAAAATAATTACTTTCTTCAATGGATCATGTTTCAGAGATTGTGCATCAACAATGCGGAAATAAACTCTGCTGTCTGCCTCGTTAAATTCACGAAATAATAATAATGATGAATAAAAGTGAACGTAAATGTTGAAAGAAAATTCTCTCCTTTGTTGATGTTTATCCTGCTTGGGTTAATTAACGATAATGTCGAAACAGTATATCATTTTTATAGAAATTATCGCCATATAGTTTCAACTTTGAAAGAGTAGTATTCTAGAAGTAATGTACTTGGCAAATTTCCCTTCGGTATTCTTTCTTTAGACACAAGCGAGCCATTTAATCACCGATATTATTTCTCTCTTTCGCTTTCCATCTTCTTCTTCTTCTTCTTTTTCTTTCTCTTTTTCTTCTTCGCTTGTGTAGCGCTGCCATGCCGTATCACTTCTTTTTGCTTGGGTTCGTCTCGTGAAAGTAGAACTTGAGTAATTAACCACCGCTCAGTGAGCTTTTAATTTCGGTATCGTAACACAGTTCGCAGGCCACACGAGAAAGCTGTCTTCTTCAAGAATGTAATTTAACCTGCCTCTATTTGCATTATTACAGGCTGCGAACGATGAATTTCTTGTCAATTCGAGTCAATGCTTTAGGTTCACATGCGAATTTCCTTTTCTACTTTTTTAAAAACGCCACTGTCAATTCATTCGATTCATTAAAAAAATAAAAACTATACGGAAAACTAATAAAATGTCATGTGTCACTTTAACAAATCGAAACAACAACAAAAGACTAGTGCAAACAGAACTGATGAATAAATCAGTCAACTGTCGCTTTCACTCTCGCGATATTCTGCGGCCAGTGGGTCTCGATCGCAAATAGAGTCATTTTCAAACATGCACTTCAATTTGCTCGCACTGTTGTTTATATTTCCCACATTATAATCAATGGAATGCAACTTGAGATGGCTAAAAACAAAACCGCATAACGTCTAAAATTCCCAGTCAAAAGAAATTTCTTTTTCATTCATTTCAATGCACACCCTATAGTGGCGAGCAAATAGCAGGCGAAGCCAGGATTTTAAGAGATCCTCTGGGAACGTATTGTTTTGCATAGCGTAATGTAATTTTGTCGCTGATATAAACTTTTTCAGCGTATAACTATGCGACTGCTCAGTAGTCGACATTTGTACAAACCCACACTGCGCTCATGTAGGTACAGGAGAAAATAAAAAGGAAAAATTCTGTCGTTTAATGAAAAACTCACATACATATACATACACCTACATAAATTCTGTTTCCTTTAGAAATTTAATCAAGTAACAATCGCAAGAATTGACTAAATAAAAACTACTCTTTTTAAAACAAAGTGTTTAAATGCGCATGTAAATAAGTGTCAAACCTTGGTATATACACTAAACTTCTTATCTTAAGAAAGATCCATAAGAATGAATGCACTCAAGGAATTTCATTCTTTTTTCCACGCAATACGATCTCTCTATCTTGGATTGAACATTTACCAAGTTTTATGTTCGCGCGCTCACTCTTGGCACGATTCGATCACAAAAAAGTAGTCGTACTGTATTGAAAAACTTTTCTGGTTTTTAGAGTCGTTGCAAGTAAACTACTGTTATCGAAGTATACATTCTAACAAAGACGAAACGTATTTCCCAAGTAAATCAAAAGTTGAAGTAGTACTTGAGAAGCAAAAAAGTGCTCCTTTTTCGTCCACTAAAATAAAGGGGAAATATTGCACGTAAATAATCTAAATGTTAATAATATTATCGACTAGATGTAAAATAGTTTTTTCTTTTCCAGTGAAGACAACAAATATTTTTTAATAGTCGCTCAATTTAAAAATATAGAGACGAAATAGCTCCAACGAAAGTACATTCGCTCGTTCCAATAGATTGACATTTTTTAGTTTTCAATTTTTGTTGTTGGGACGTGACTGGAAAATGTGGTTGACAATTCATTGCAAAAGTAAAAAAAAAATAAATCTCCTTTTATTTTTACGGGACTCATCCCTCTGTATTGATTGTTTCTTGCATCTTGAGTTTCCCTTTGAACTTCTGTATTCGCAAGTTCACAGACTCGAGAGAAGTAAAGTTAAAAGACATGTGGCAATATATAGTAATTATGGAAACTAAAGTGAAATTTAAGAAACAAAGAGATTCACTTGAAAGGAAAGCAAGTTTCAGTGTCAGACTTGAACATTCCCGAATTCTACGTTGGTGGATACAGTAAATCTCAACATGCCTGTGGCCTTAAGGAAATTTCTCGTATCGGTTTAGGGTTAGTGCCAAGTGGCAAGAGGAAGGTAATTGGAATATGGCACGCGGTAACTCTATTTCCTCGGATAGCTTGCGGACAGGTAGAAATGTATGTGTATGCATGCTGTATCACCGGCTGCGCGCAACCCTATACATATATGCACGCTCACAGTTGCAGAGAACTGCGATTCCGGGAATATTCCCTTTCGAAAGTAAATCCATACATAGGATTTCCTTTGTTTAATCCGATAATGCGCCAATGGAAAGGGCCGACCCTTTGGCGTCGACTGTCACGTCGGACCAACTTCACCTTTATTCAACTTTACATGAATGTATGCTTCTAACATCCTAACGATGCAAACATTTTTCTTTCTTTATTTTTTGTGGCAAACTTCTCAATCTACAAATTCAAGCTGACGGTGCGCAAGTTTTTCGTTAAATTCAATTTTACATTGCTTTGAAAAGAGTAAGTGGTTTCAAGGATTTGTTTGACGTGCAATTCAACTTTTACTCAAAGTTTCGGAAAAGAAGTTGTCCCTTCTGACAACGTTCATGCACTATTGTTCGCAGCATGAGCAGCAAATAATCTCTTCATGTTTTCAACTCTCAGTGTGCAATTGCTTGGACAAGTAGAGTTTTTGGAGGGGAAAATATTATGTGAACGTACATAATTCGAGATGGGCTCAAATGTTATGAAGGTCAATAGTACTTGGCTCCTTTGGAATAAAATGGTTATACCTTTCACACTTGCAGTATCATCACTTGTGATAAACGATCAACTGCGACCGTTAAGGTTCAAAGTTGCCAGTCTGTGAACCGTGAACTGCTACTGCCTCCACTTTTACGACATCCTTCCTCCAGTTCTATGCAAGCCACCGACTCGACGCAAGCCTCGCTCGTTCCAAGATTTATATAGTAGAAACTGGAAGCGATTCTTTCTTTCCAGCATTTGCATTTTTTTAAATCTCGATTCACAAAAATTACTCGACGTCTGGGGAAAGTATACTTTTCATCTCAATGTATATCAAAAGCATTTACTAAAACAGTAATACTTTTGTAGTTTCTGCTTGTGAATAAAGAAAAGGCAAAATGTTACATTTTAATGTCACCTATATTCTTAATTATAAAGAGAACGTTTGGATTATTTACTAAAACATAAATTTAAAAGAAATGATGTAATTACGGTAATGCAAATGTGTAATCCAGTGAAACCGTAGGTACTAGAAGTAAAGTACCTCCTTTTTCTCTCGAACGCGATAGCAGTGATGTTTATAGACAATTACTGTTTGCATTAAAATATTTTACTGCTTTTATCGCAACTCTTAATTTTGGATTTACAAGTGGCCGCGCGCCGCGCTCACATTAAACGCAAAATGTCTTGAACGAAACTCATCATCTTCTCTTGTCTTTGAAGACATTATTCTGCCAACTCAAGTATCTCTCGACTTGAAGCTAAAATCGAGTAGAGTGTTTTAACAAAAGAATGATCCTTCTGATTTCATGCGATTTAACTATACAAATTAATTAAAGTTGAGAACGAAAAAGACATTATAATTCCAAGTGTTAGAAAATTCTCTCCATCTTTATATCTGTTCTAAACAATGAGTTTCTTCTATTTCATTAATATTTCACCTTCATAACAGTTGATCATAAAATTATCTTTTGTTCTGAAAAAGAATTAATAAAGTATTGTTGCGAAGAATTCCAATAATCTATTACCTCTTTCGAATACTTGTTTTTCTGCAGTGAATTATATTTTACTCTTTCTGACAAAATTTATTAAATATTGTATTAACTTGAACCTTTAGTTCCTTTGACATTTGCAAATAAATAGCTCAACGAATAAGCTATAAAGGACGAAACGAAATAGATTGCTGAGGAACCACAGAGAAATTGAACGATCTCATGGGAAGAGAGAGAGAGAGAGAGAGAGAGAGAGAGAGAGGGATAATAAGAAAAGTAGATTGGCCTACCCTTAACTGAGACGTTCCCTTTATAAGCGTGCAAAAAAGTTATTTTTTAAAAACCAACAACATTTGCAAATAAATAAAAAATACAACTAAAGGGCATTTTAAAATTGGAATTAAGCACACCTCAAGTGAGTTGAGTGATTTTTTCAACTTTTTAAGAGGTGCAAAAGTTGGTACTGGTTTGGCTACTGTATTGTATTATATTGTATTTTTTTTTTTTTTTTTTTTTTTGAAAAGAAAGTCTCATAATTTCCAATTGTAAACGTGGATTGCTGCTTCAAGTTGGAAAAGTACATTTATTCGCAGTTGGGAGAGCGCACAGTGAATAATGTAGAGGCCTTGAATTAGGGTCGAAACGCGTAAATGCGAGTTGCCGTACGCGACACGTTTTCACGCGAACAAGGGTGGAAAAGCAAGGGAACGTGCGACAAGATACATTCACAGGAGGTTTACCAAAGCCAGGATTTGCCTGCACTTGTAGTAGGCACATCGTGACGCGACTAACAATATGAAGGCTGTCCGAATACACTGCTGCGAGTGCAGTTGACGCCGCTTCGTCTCGCCTCGCCTCTTGTCGCGTCGAATCGACGCAATTATCCTTCGGAATAAAAGTTCATTAATTTCATAAGAATTCATATTATTATCTTCCGACTTCTTTATTGGATTTTTTTATGTCTCCTTACGCAGATAACTTGAATCTGCATCACGGCAGAAGGAAAAAAAAAGACAAAGTTTGAAAAATTATTTTCAAATAACTAAACGTTTTATATGTATAAAGTTGATCAAAAGAAAGGGAAATACTTAATTAAGAATGTAGAGAAAATTTCTTTGCTTTACACTTATTGATTTATCAAATGAAAATTGAGGCTGAAGTCATTCTTAACATCTTACATCAAATAAACAACTTACATAAGTCGAAATGAAAATCTCTTCACTAAAGTTACTATATTATTATTATTATTATTATTATTATTATTATTAAAGTTCTCGATGCATTTACTTTACTAGAAAAAAGTTAATTCGTGACCAAATACGTGGAAAAAATATTGAGCATCTGGTGCATATTCGATCAATCATGTATATATGAATAAATATGCAATGAAAGAATGCGACAATTTTTTCGATAATAGCTTTTATTAATTATTTATGCTATAAAAAATTTAATTATTTTTAATGTTTCATAAAAATAATTTTTATTTATTACTTACTTTATATATATATTTCAAATACTTTCTTTTCTACTCCTTTTATTTAAATATTTAAATGTTATTTAAAAACACTATAAAATAAATTCCTGTTTCTGTATTTCGTATCTTTCCAAGCTCGACATTTGCATATAGAATAAATCTTATATGATTTGCAATTTTCCTCCTCGCATTCGATTGGAAAAAGTAAGTGGAAGAAGTGTGACATAAAAAAAGGCAATTTTGCCATGATTGAATTTTCGAATTTTGAGAAAAAAAACATTAAAATTTGTGCCAATTTGTATAATTTTATCGTATAACGATGCAAAAGATACACAGTTTTTCTTGCAAACACGATTAAGGTCACGTTATTCGACTATTGGATAACTATTGAACGAATAACATGTCCTCAACATTGGCAAGTAGGTGTTTTTATTCTGATGATACTTTTTTGTTCGCTCTGCAAAAAAGTCATTTTTGCCTCCTTGACACTTTTACATTCGCACGAAAGTGAAGGTTTTTTTACAAACCACTTTAAACAATCTGACAACACAAAGATTAGAAAAGCGCACCAAAAAAATTGATACACTATTTATATTAATATAATTTAGAAAGCTAACTTAATTTTTGCTCAGCTATTCTTGGAGGAAGAAATAACTTGAGGTTATTTATGAATATATCATGCAGCAAAACTCCTTGGATATTGGAAACGCAATAACGGTTCTGGAACGTAATAATAATGGAATGCAATGTTCGAGGCATACTAATATCGCTATTGCTCGTAAATATCGAACACTGTAGAAAAATTCCTTTCGCTAGATTTTTTTCCAAGAACAATCTCTATTAAGACTCTCGATGCTCGCATTGTGAATTTTTATGCAAAGCAACTGTCAGTTCGTACTTTTAGGAATTTTCATTTTTGTTTGCCACTCGCAATTTGAGGGGTAAGTTGAGATCTGGAAGAATCGCTTATTTAACAGATTGAATATTTGTTGAAGGCTGGAAAGTGCAGATTAATTTCAACAAGCTTTCCAAGTTTGTTCTGCGATAATGGTAGATAGGTACACTCTTAAGCACTTGTCGTCTGATTGCTGTTAACTCACTCAAATCAAGTTGAAGCGAATGTGCCTAAAGCTGAATGCTGTAGAAAATTTTCTGAATGTTGTGCTTGAGATGCCACGACATGAATAACGCGAGACAAGAAATTACATCTGCGCAGCACTTTGAGTGACTCTCACACTTAATTCGATTGTATGAAAAGCCTTGGTAGAACGAGTAGATACTTATAATTTAGCTAAAAGCCTAAGAGTAGAGCATCTTACCGAGATGCCGAACCGATACTATTTCATTTCTATATATTTCACTCTTCAATTGTGTACTTGGTTCGAGATTAAATTAAATGAATTTAATTTCTGCTCCAACCGTAATAATAATAAATTTATAAATTTGTTGTTTCAGGCTGAAATATGGAGCGTCTTTATAGCCATTTTGAGAAAAAGTGTCCGCAATTTACAAGCATGTACAGACGTCAATCTTATCGAACACGTTTTGCATCGATTGTCACGAGCGGAAACTGTCGTCGCAGGTAAATTTAAAAAAGTTGCTTCTTCTACTACTTTATATCTGCGTAATTTAATTTTAATTCTTTCAAACAGATTTAATGATCGACATGTTGGGAGTTTTGGCGAATTACAGCATCACGGTGAAAGAACTAAAGCTTCTTTTTGGCGCAATGAAAGCAGTCAAAGGAAAGTGGGTAAGTTTTTAAAATCCTTTTTAAACCCCACCTCAATGCATAAATATTTCAATGAGCAAACACATATTTATGCAATTATTTTCCTTTCTAAAAGATTAAAATTTCCCATACAAAAACAAAATTATTTTTATTGCAGCCACGACATTCGGCGAAATTATTGAATGTCCTTCGACAAATGCCCCAGAGGAATGGACCTGATGTTTTTTTCAGTTTTCCAGGCCGACAAGGATCGGTGAGATTTTTCATTAATTTTCATTAATTTTGATTAATTTTGATTAATTTTGAAGAGAAATTGTTTAGGTATATCGCGAAAATTAAATGATGGTTCGATTTTATGCACTCGTTTAACCAAATTATAGACTCAATTATACAAGTTCGGAAAAATGGAAATATAATTTTGAGACTTTTTTCAAATTGTTTTGTGCAATTATTAAATTTCCCTCTTGTTCATTAGGCGATCGTTCTACCACCACTAGCAAAATGGCCGTATGAAAGCGGATTTACTTTTACGACATGGTTCAGATTGGACCCCATCAACTCTGTTAATATTGAACGAGAAAAGCCATATCTATATTGGTAAGCATTGCCGCTGCATGTGCACATTTTAAATTAAACGTAACGCCAAAACATGACTCCTCTATTTCGAAACCTGTAAAGAGAGATTCATGCACTAAATGAATCTTTTTATATCTAATCCAACAATTATTCAACTCAGTATTGAAAATGAGTCATGCTTTTACATTTGCAGTTTCAAAACGAGCAAGGGAATCGGCTATTCTGCGCATTTTGTTGGCAATTGCCTCGTTTTGACGTCTATGAAAATGAAGGGCAAGGGACTGCAACACTGCGTCAAATATGAATTTCAACCGCGAAAGGTATTTACACAAGGTTTACAAGCGAAATATTCATAAACTTACTATACTGCAACTTTAAATTGACATTTTTTATACTTTTCGTTTCTATTTATTGAAAGAAAAAACTTGAAAAATTTTTTCTTAAAATCAAGAAAATCTTAATCCTAAAACCGAATTTACAGAAATGAAAGGCAGTAAACAATTTCTTCCATTTCAGTGGTACATGATTGCGGTGGTGTACATATACAATAGGTGGACAAAGAGCGAAATCAAGTGCTTAGTTAATGGTCAGTTAGCTTCTAGTACGGAAATGACGTGGTTCGTGTCGACAAATGATGTAAGTTTCTTTCGAGTAGGAATTGGATGAAATATTGACATTTCACAAATGTCTTTCTAATTGTTTCATTGCCCTTTTTCTCTGCACAGCCTTTTGATAAATGCTACATTGGCGCTACACCAGAACTGGATGAGGAGCGCGTTTTCTGTGGTCAGATGAGTGCCATTTATCTTTTCAGTGAGGCTCTAACGACGCATCAAATTTGTGCAATGCATAGGCTAGGACCGGGTTACAAGGTACAGATTTACTTTTTACTTTTTTTTTTTTGTTTTTTTTGTCAGTTTTAATTGGAAAAAATGTCTAACGAATAATTAATTTTCAACTGTTGCACACAGAGTCAGTTTCGGTTTGACAACGAATGCTACTTGAATCTGCCTGACAATCACAAAAGGGTGAGTCAAGAGCTGGAGCTCTCGAGCATGAAGGACCAAAGTATGCGACCCGTAAGCATTTTGATTTCGTTTCCTTTTTATTTCATCGCATTAACATGCACTCCTAATCAGTCTGTTTAATGCCATCACCTATTTACAAGGTGCCAAGCTGACTGGAACTAAATATTGGTTTCTTTGTGGAACATTACGTGCAGGACATCCTCAACATTTACCTTACACAATGTTTACATGTGTAAATTTTTCATTCATCATGTCACTTCATTTTCCAAAAAACTCAATCATTTACTTTTAATTCAATTTCACTACATCTTGAAATACTTATTGAATTTTGAAGAAAATTCTCCACTCCTTTATCATTTTGTAATATTTTAATCATTCGAAATTAGAAAAAAGTTCTATTTATACAAGACTATTAACGGTTCTGCTATATCTCTTAAATTTTTGAAAATAAAAAAATATGTGTACATTTCTTATCCTTTTTAACAACATTCATTATCTACAAGAGAATTTCGAAAAAATACTCTATTTGTTGTATCCATTTATTTCATTAAAAGACTCGTTATAAATTTTCTTTAGCATAAGTAATGACTTATGTTAAACTTGACATAAAAATAAGCTTCTAGTAGAATTATATTTCTTTCGAAATCTTCCTCATTTTATTTCTGTTTAAATGCACTAGTCCGTCCCATCATGCATTTGTGTTTAGAAAGCTTGTTAGTAGTTTCATTTTCACTTTTGACATCATTTCAGCATGCTTTATGTGTCAAGTTGTGTGCTTTTCAAACGCTTTTTTTTCATTATTGAACTAGCATGTATGGTAAAAAAATGTAATCTTTCTCAAAGTTCGAAGAAAATCAATTTAAAAAAACATGAATTTTTTGTATATGCTGTGGATTTTATGTAATAAAGTGGTGAAAATGAGAAAAAGAAACATGACGATGTAATATCCGGACAGGAATGGTTCTTTGTCTAAAAGTAATTACTCGTCGGACACGATCCATTTCTGTCTTCTTAAATAAAAGGACTCAATAATGTCTTGAGTATTACAGATTCATGTTCAGAGTGTATTTAATTGAAAAAAATTGTTTAAACAGGAACATAAAACGCACGGGCATGTTTCTTTTCCTCAGAGTAAATACGAATTGAATTTTTGTTTAAATACCGTTGTTGACAGTGTAATTCTGAAATTTCTATGAATGTTTATTTTGCATCTTGCAATTGCATTATTGTGTTTGAAGCAAAAAAAGTCAAGTTATTTACGTTGAATGTAAACTAAATTCGTAGACAATGAAGTAGAAAATGTAGATAAAAAAATTGCATCGCCAAATATGAAGAGAATTTTTTTCTATTTTCCTAGGTGCTTTATGATGGGAAGCTGTCCAATGCAATTGTGTTCATGTATAATCCAGTAGCGACGGACTCGCAACTGTGTCTGCAGAGTGCACCGAAAGGAAACATTTCTTACTTTGTACATACTCCACACGCCTTGATGTTGCAGGTACGAAATTTTTCCATTTATTATTCTTTGATTAAATCTTTCTCCTTCTTCAGAAACGAGAGGAACCAACGAAATGGAAATTTTAATTTATGTGAAAAAAGTAGAGGAATTGCAGAAATTTGTTAAATATAAATATTTATGAAAACTTGCCCTTGAGTACGATTTATTTTCAGTGTGTACTGATATTTATTTTATTGCAGGACGTCAAAGCTGTAATCACACATTCCATACATAGTACGCTAAACTCAATTGGAGGAATTCAGGTGCTTTTTCCTTTATTTTCACAATTGGACATGCCTTACGATTGTGTTTCTCCAAATGATATTCAAAGGGATCCAGCCTTATGGTAATTTTAAACTTTATTAATTTTTACATTCTCATTTTTTACTGTAATAATAATAATAATAATAATAATAATAATAATAATAATAATAATAATAATAATAATAATAATAATAATAATAATAATAATTGAGCCTGAAGTGTTTATAAAAAATTTTTTTATTAATGAGAAATGTCAAATAAGTATATATTAAAAGAAAAAATTTTAGAATACTTAAATATACCTGTGAGTCAAGTTTTATTAGCAAAATGAAAAGTAGAATCCTTTGAAAATGTAAAAATGCGAAAGTTTGCTTTGTAACTTTTGAATCAACTGACACAGAAATTCCAACAATGAATTTGTTTTGTTTCCAGTTCAAAATTATTGGGGTTCATTTGTGACATGATGGAAAGTTCACAAACAGTTCAACAGCAAATGGTTTTAAACAGAGGATTTGCTGTAATTAGCTACATGCTTCAAAGAGCGAGCAGAGAGCATTTGACGATAGATGTTCTCACTTCGTTTTTGGAGCTTACGAAACACCTTGTTACGTGTCTCAGTGCGAATAGTGATTTGCTGTTGAAACAGGTAAACTTTTGTCACAATATTGATATAATAATTTACAACTAAAACAATTTCAAAATAATAGATATAAATAAAAAATATCCATTTCGTAAAATGAAAAGTAATTATAAACTGTATTGCATTTATACAATTATTATTTTTGCAAACACAGCTTTTTAACTTTCAAGTTTTCGTGTTTAATGAATGTTGCTGACATATACATATAAATTGCAGTTAACAATAAGTTTTGGAAATTTTCAATAATTATTTCATAGCTTTTGTATATTTTAGTATAAAAATTTTCATATTTCTTGTTTAATCAATTCATGTATTCAGTAATTAATTTTTCATTTTTTTTAAATATATTTATTTCAATGTTTTAGTAAATCAATTCAATTTTTATAAATAATAAAAAACATTTATAAATAAGTACTGATGAATAATTTTGAAATAATTTCAGCTCTGAGCTTATTTACATTTTTACCCATTTTCTAAATAAAGAAAACATTGATTCTAAACCTCAGGAATATTCTAAAAATGTTTATTCAATATAACTATTAATTGTTTTACGTCTGCAAACTTTAATATACGTGCACAATATGCCAAAGAACAGCGCAGCACATTTTTATTAATTAATGTAATTTTTAAGTTCCGCTATGATTGGACTGCATGCAATCTACCGACTTTTCAAGCTTCTTCAATATTTTTGGCGATATTTTTTTTCTCATATTTTGTTGCATTTTCACGCGTTTTCTGCTTGCTTTATCAAAAGAATGATAAACATAAATAGATAGGTCTCTAATTTAATATAATTATTCTGTTTTGTCGACAATTTTCGTATCTTTTTTTATTTTAGTCTACTGTAAACTTGTTCAATAAAAATATTTGCCTTTGCATCAACGCATGCGAAATGGTATAAAGTAAGTACAGTACAAAATCAGAAATATGAGTAAGGGTAATGTAGATTATAAAATTTTTAATCAAAAATATAAATTAAAAAAGAATATACATATATTCTTTAATTCTTGTAGTTGATAATATTTTTTTGTTTCAAACGAAATGAAATTTTAAACTCGTTAGTTACGAAAAAGCAAAGAGATAAAAGTTTACTCATTTATTTAAAGCCATTGTAGAAAGTACAACTCGTACTGCAAAATCTATTTTTTTTACCGATAGATTATATATGTAAAACCTGAGAATAACAGTTTACCAGAATTTTAATTACTTGCAACTTTCATTTTTTGACCAATTCTCAACAATACATAATAGGAAAAAATTATTATTGGTTAATTTCAAAACTCGCGTTAAGATGATTCTATCGGATGTTTGATTATATTAAATGCTAAATGGTCATCATTTTGTTTGATGGAAATTTTATAATTCTATCGATTATTCGTGCAAATGAAATTTAGATTATGCTTGAAAAATTCAAAGCTTGAAAAATTACCGTGTTTCACAACAAGCATTGAGGTAAATTAATATTATATGAAAATTGGGTCAAATTGAAGGTAATTAAAATTTTACTAAATTGGATGAAATGAAAGTTGAAATTGAAAATGGAGAAATGATGCTCCTTTCCAATAGGATATTTAGTTTGAAAAGGCTTACAATTATGACAGCAGTTTAATTTAATAAATTGAGAGGCTCGTCAGTAATATAATGAAATATAAGACTAAGCTCGAATAAAGTCGGGTAGATTGGTGTGTCCGAAGAACAGGCAGACCCATGGTGATGTAGATGGTTTATTTTTCATTCCTAACATGGCAGCTGTTGGATCACGTCCTCTTTAACCCAGCTTTGTGGATATACACTCCAGCTCCAGTCCAAATTCGTCTCTACTCTTACCTTGCTACGGAATTCCTTAGCGACACTCAAATCTATTCGAATGTGAGGCGAGTGTCCACGGTCATGCAGACTGTTCACTCCCTCAAATACTACTACTGGGTTGTTAATCCTCGGTCCAAGAGTGGTATTACTCCAAAAGGACTCGGTAAGTTCAAGTTGAAACGAATTAAATATTCCTTATTCCTTATTCCTTATTCCTTATTCCTCGTCGTGCTCCTTTCATTTCAATTTCGCGAATTTAAACATTCATCAATTATTATTATCGTTCCAACGGGTAATAATTATAGCTTTATTCATGTTTTCTAAAAAAATTAATCAAAAAATACACATGCAATTTAATCTCATTCAAAGACTATTTTTCTAGTATAAACAGTCCATGACCTTATTTTATTATGTAAACAATCTTGAGACTCAGTTTCTAGAGTCAAAATAAAATATGAATTCACAGCAATTTCAGTAGAATATACATACATATTTTCAACTTGAGAAATTTCTTACTCAAACAAAATGTAAATTTTAGTTTCTTAAAATAAAAAATCCTTGCAAAATTCAAGTTTTTTTAAAAATAAATACAATTTTTAATCACTTTTACTTCAAATTTGGTCATCCAAATATACTTTATTTTTTAGAAACCGTACAAAGCAATTCTAAAACTTGATCAAAAAGCTTTTACATACCACAATTTTTGTTTTCTCCTTTTTTACGTTCTCATATTTTAATTGAACTATAAAATACCTGCTTTTAATACAAAGTTATATTTTTACATTCTTCTTTTGTGAGAATGTACCTAAAATTATAGTTCAATAATGTAATTTTGAATAATTTTAAAAATTATTTAACAATTTAAACTAATCTCACAAATTTACTATTCCTCAAGATGGAACACGACCGCCACAAAAGGATATTTTAACAATACGATCGTACATCCTGTTATTTCTGAAGCAACTCATTATGATAGGACATGGTGTGAAAGAAGATGAAATTCAAACTGTTCTCAATTATCTCACGACAATGCACGAGGTGAATCTCTTTTTTCAAATTTAAATATTCAATTCCATGTATCATAAACTTGTCAACTCGTATTAAATTTTTCAGGATGAAAATCTGCACGATGTCTTGCAAATGCTTATTACAATGGTTTCTGAATATCCTTCGTCTCTAGTGCCAGCTTTTGATTCCAAACACGGTGTCAGGACAGTATTTAAGCTACTGGCAGCAGAAAGTCAATTAATACGACTTCAAGCACTCAAGTTATTAGGTTTCTTTCTTAGTCGCAGCACTCACAAGTAAGATTTATTTATTAAAATTTCCTTCTAATTCAACTGATTAATACGCATGTGTAATTATGTAATTGATTGAATTTTAGGAGAAAATACGATGTTATGATTCCTTATAATTTGCACTCACTTCTTGCTGAAAGGCTAATGTTGAATGAAGAGACGCTTTCTTTACCAACGTACAATGTTTTATACGAGGTAACTATATCTCTTGTTGCTTTTTTATCTTGACGTGGAAATCTTCACTTTCTGTTATTAACAAAATTGCAGATCCTGACAGACAATATTAGTCAACAAATATTGTATACGAGGCATCCGGAGCCAGAATCACATCATCGAATAGAGAGTGCAAGTGAGTCACAATTCTTACTTCAAGCTGTAAGTTTTATTTTTATAAAAATTTATTTTCACACGAATTTTCAAACAAAATTTCAGACATTCTCAAAGTAGTGGCAACATTAATTCGGCAATCAAAGCGAACTGAACAACTGCTGGATGTGAAAAAACTGTTTCTCTCCGATATGACGCTACTTTGCAACAACAATCGTGAAAATCGACGAACCGTCTTACAAATGTCAGTGTGGCAAGAGTGGCTGATAGCAATGGCTTATATTCATCCGAAAAATACAGAAGAACAGAAAATATCAGACATGGTGTACTCCTTGTTTCGAATGCTCCTTCATCACGCCATCAAATACGAATACGGAGGATGGCGCGTTTGGGTCGACACTCTGGCCATTGTTCATTCCAAAGTAAGTAGTGAAATTAAGAAATAAATGCAAGGAAATATTTCTCTTTTATCTGTTTGCAGTCTGAGATATTTTTTCATTTTTCCTAGGTTTCCTACGAAGAATTTAAACTCCAATTTGCTCAAATGTACGAACATTATGAGAGGCAACGTTGTGACAATATAACGGATCCCGAATTGAGACAACAGAGGCCAATAAGCACAATTTCAGGATGGGACCAGCACCATCCAGTGACGAATGGCTACACGAAACCAACAACGTGGGTTAATCAGCAACAGTTGGAAATACAGCATGTGAATGTAAGTAGTCTCAAATTTAAATGCACATGCGCGCATGTAATAGAAATGGAAAGACGCCACAATTTTGTCTCGATTTTCAGGAATTCGATCCCCCAGAAAGTAATGATCGATTAGAAGAATCGTGCAGCTGTGATTTAAATTCAATCGACAACACAGAGAGCGACGGAAGTCCTGCACTCGTCAAATCACGTAGTGAAACGGTCGACACCCAGCAATCCAGTGAAGTTGTTTCTCTTGATTCTAGACTCAGCGACAAACCTGAAACACCGACAACGGCTCGACTGAACCACGTAGAAACTCTGGCAATCTCAGAGAACCAAAGTGGTGAGGCTTCGCCAGTGACTACGGCGACAATGACGATGACGACGACGACGACAACAACAACAACAACTCAAGAAGTCAGTGTCACAGAAAGCTCAAACGAATTCTCAAGTGAAAAGGTAGAGAGCTCCAGTCCAGACTCGATGATTCATGAAACTCTAACTAAGGATGAGGAAGCAACCAGCCAAACCCAAGATGCCGATGTATCCTCCACGACAAAGGACACCGACGACACCACATTTGTGTCTCCTGTCGAAGATGCCGAGGACAAGAAAGAAGAAAAGAAAATTCAAGTCACAGAGGCAGAAGCAGAGAAAGACGATGACAGTATTTCTGAAACAGAAGACACAACAGAGGAGAAAGAAGCAAGAGAAGAGGATCAAATGAAAACACCCGAAAACGAGAAGGAAGAACAGGAAATTTCAGACAAAAGTGTCATAGAGAAAGAAAATACGGAACAGCCTGAAAAATCAACGCCGAAGGAATTAAATGAAGAAAGCGAAGTAGTCAGTAAAGAATTCAACTCGGCGTTGGAGTCTCAAGAGGATGCCGCGTTGACAGTAGATCAAGAGTCAACTGTCGAAGAAGCAACTCACGAAAGTAAAGAGGATAAAGAGGAAAAAGGAGAAAAAGGAGAAAAAGAAGAAAAAGAAGAATTTGCAGAGGAAACAATTTCAAATGAAACGTCACTTGAAACGAACCAAGAGAAAGAAGAGATTGAACAGAAGAATGAAGAGTGTTCGGAAACAAGTCTCAATTGCTCAACTAGCGTAGTAAAAAGCGCCGAAAACTCTCAAGTAGAGATTAAAGAATTGGAAATATTAGAAAATAGTGCGTTAATTAGAGATGAGGGTGAAAGTGTTGTTATAGATAGTAGCAAGAAGGAGGATCTCGAGGAAGAGTCAAATGAAGCAGAATCAAGCGAGCCGTCCAATATTTCTACTAGCTTAAGTGATAATGCGAACCTTCCTGTGAGAACTAACGACGAGGAAGTAACGGATAGTGTTTGTAAAAATAGCAATGTTCAAACTTCTGTAGATAATGTGATGCAAGTGCCAAACTCAACGCAGCAAATTCCAACAATACCTACTGTCTGTGATGATGTAACTACAAGTTTACAAGACGGTGTGCCTGAAAACGTTAGTTCTAATGTGATTGCAAGGGACAATCCGTTACCAAATGGCTCAAGTTCACCACACGAGGAACACGTCAAACGAAAAACGAGTTTATCAAATATAGAAATTTCCGAGGAAAATTTAGAATCTGCTGCTAGTGAACACTCCGCCCTGTCAGCGTCCCACAAATCGCCTCAGAAACGACCAAGGAGTGCCTCGACTTCCACGCAAGTCGATCCAAATCAATTCGGTTAGTATTCATTAATTCATATCGATTATTTCCACGTTGAATTTGCAAACAAATTTTTAAAAAACCAATTTGTCTTTCATTTTTCTTTTTATATTATAACTTTATAATTTTAATTGATCATGAAGCTATAGAAAGGTATGGGTAAATATAATAAATCACAATAGTTTATAATTTAAATTTCTATTTAATGTTCACTTTACAAAGTATACACTTAAACTGAGAAACAGCAGAATACGAAAATAGGTATAATAAAAGATATAAACATTGACCGACGGGTAATCCCATCTACCTTCCCTCTCCTTATACACGCAGGTATAAGTTTCAATTATTACTTCGTAACAACCTTTTGGATCCTTACAAATAATATTATTTAACCTTTATTAAGATTATAAACAAAGTGAGGAAAACTAACAGAAGCTATATGAAAATGGTAGAATATAATTTGTACTCACTTTGGAAGCGTAGAAGAGTATTTCCAAACTACGTTATTAGATTTAAAGTTGCTGCAGTTTTTCTGCAATTTTTGTCAGTACGGTATTGAAGAAAGTTTTTTGGCAGATTCGAATAGAGCAGTAGCAGCAGCCGCAGTGGCAGCAGCTGCTGCAAGACAAGCAACAAATCCTTCCACGAGACCCATGTTCAGTCCAGGGCCAACGCGACCGCCTTTCAGGATACCAGAATTCAAGTGGTCTTATATACATCAAAGACTATTATCGGACGTTTTATTTTCACTCGAAACTGATATTCAGGTTTGGAGGAGGTGAGTTTTCATATATTTTATTTTTCATAATTGTTTTGTAATTAGTTTTTCATGCTCATTTATTCATTACTGTACGTTTAAAGAATGATTTGTCATTAATACCACAATTTTTATAAATTATAAATTAATTTTCAGTCATTCGACCAAATCAGTTCTCGACTTTGTCAACAGTAGTGACAATGCGATATTTGTGGTCAATACGGTGCATCTGATCTCTCAACTTTCTGACAATCTTATTATGGCCTGCGGTGGCTTGTTGCCTCTTTTAGCTTCTGCAACTTCGCCAAACGTAAGTACCTATAATTATTAATTGAAATTTTTTGATATTTTAATTATAATTAATTTTCAACTATTAAAATTACAGAGCGAACTGGATGTAATTGAACCAACTCAGGGCATGCCAATCGAAGTGGCAGTATCTTTTCTTCAAAGGCTAGTCAATATGGCTGATGTACTTATTTTTGCGAGTTCATTGAATTTTGCTGATTTGGAAGCTGACAAAAATATGTCCAGTGGTGGAATTTTGAGACAGTGTCTACGTCTGGTTGGTGTTATTTTCTCATTTTTCAATCCAATTGATTTTCATCTAAAGTCTTCCACTTTTGACAAGTACAGCTAAAAATTCAATAGACCTTTAGAAGAAAAGAAATATCTTTTTGCAGTAAATAATTTTTGAAAATTTACTTTTAGAAGTATGTAATTTGAGCGATTCCAGGTAATTTTTCAGATTTCATGGTACGCGGCATATTCAAAAATCTCGGAAAAAATATTTGACTATAGGCAATACAAATGTTCACAGAAAAAATTGTTTGTACCCTAATCACTTCATCTGGAATCGCTTATTTACGTTAATATTTGAAAATGTATAAGAAACCTGTATGTCAAATTCAAGAAATTACAACTTTCTTGCAGCTTTTTGCAAGACAATTTTCTTCACATTCAATGATAACAAATTGCAAAAACGCACTTTATTCAATACTCTTTATTTACACTCTTTATTTCAGTAGTTTAGTCGAGAATCGAGGTTTTCACATCTAATCGATTCTCCAGAAAGTCAATAGTTTAATGTAAATATTTGCAATTTTATTTTCTGCGTCTGGATAGTTATTTATTTTATACTTTCGTCCTATCCTAGAATAGAATAATTTTCAAGTCCTGATTAATCGTCGATTAACAGTCACGTGTTCAAGTGTTTTTAATCGTCGATTAAACTGCTTGTTTAGGTCTGTACATGTGCCGTTAGAAACTGCTTAGAGTGTAAAGAACGTGGCAGAACGTACAGCATGTTAGGTCGACAGATTGGTTCTAGTAATAAATCACAGCACATACAATCACTTATTCGAGGAATTCAAATGTCACCAAAGGTGTGTATTTTAGGGTGCTCTGTAGTTATTATTCAAATTTTATTCTTTGCTGTCCTGTCAGACTTAGTCAAAATTCAATTTTCTAGAATATCGTGGATAATTTAGCGAGTCAGTTGAGTCCTGTCAAGGATCCAGAGAAACTTCTTCAGGACATGGACGTGAATCGATTGCGAGCAGTAGTTTACAGAGATGTTGTAAGTGTTTAAATGTCATCATAACAGCAAATGTACTCGTTCGGAAATATTAATTACTATTTTTTCATTGATTGCAGGAAGAAACCAAGCAGGCACAGTTTCTGTCTCTGTCTATAGTTTACTTCATCTCTGTATTAATGGTTTCAAAGTATCGAGATATTTTGGAACCACCAGTGACGCCGCGACCACCTAGTCCTGTAAAAATGATACAAACAAATGGGACAAATCTCCGACCTACAAGTCCAACAGGTAAGATTTCAGTAAATAATTACTTTTTTTTCTTGCAAAATAAAAAAATATTTTTTACTCAATCCAGAATTGATCAACAAAGTATGTATATATATATATATATATTATATATACTTTGTGACATACTAACTACTATTATGTAGTTAAAATAAAATTTATAATTACCTATAAATATACAAGATGAAAATTAAAATTTACAAACATAAAGAAAGTGATGGTTCGTCATTAAAGTTTTAAAGTAAATATTTATTTCAAGACCATTTAAATTGTCAAAACTCTTACATGTCAGATATTATGATTATGATTGTAATTAATTTCAGCCATCACGATTGATTTTATTTTCATCCTTTGCCGAGATTAATGACATTATTTTTGCCTACATTTAAAATAAAGAGAAACAAAAGAATTCAGGAAGCATGATTTAGGTAATTTTAAACGCATGTTGTGCGGTACCAATAGATGCTTAGTCTTTATAATCAAGACTATAATATGGAAACATAGAATGTTACTAGAGAAATATGATCATAAGTTTAACAATATTAGCTTTTCAAACAAGTACTGACTGGTCTAAATTTCTTATATATTTATTTATCCATTATTAATGAAGTAATAATTGTACAAAAAGAAGTGATAATGATATTTATATGCTAATTATAAGATGATAAAAAAATTAAACAATACTTTTATATAGGAAATTTTTTTTGCTGAAATTCTTGTGGCCTGGAAATAGGAAAATCGATAAATGAATAAGATAGTTAAACTATATATAAATAATGTTATAATTACAATGCATCTTCTATAGAACTAATGGCCACAAGAATATTAGTTATATTATAATTTTAATTAAATTAAATGAAATTAACAAGTAGAATTTATCCTTTGTGGTTAATTCTGAGAATATGTTTTTTATTAATTTTTAGAGTAGACTTCAATGAAATAGATAGGAGACATGTTTAAAATATAGGAAAGTTACCTGCTAGTTGCGTTATACTTGGTTAATGTTTATTACTCAAAAAGAAGCTGCTCGAGAAACAATAACGACAGTCGTATAAATAGTTTCTCATATTTATAAAGAAAATATTCTTATTGAATAAAAGTGTAACAGGATTTATGCTGGTTGAACGAAACTTATAGTGTACTTTTCTAGATTTTGTTCTGATCATTGCAAAGGAATTTGTTGCACAAACAGTTATATAACCAGCATTGGGAAGACGATATGATAGCACATTGATATACATATACCACCCTCTAGAAAGCATGTGTGGTTGCACTGGTAATAGATAATTTGATATCTCTTACTCTGTATCTGACAGTGAGAGTTTTGATGTTAGCAAAATATGTTTATATTGCACCACTGTTCTCCAGGTTTCAGATTCAATTTATATTTCATTGTCATCTCGTCTTTATTTAATTACAATTCATCGATTTTGCTTCGAATTTTCTCCCAATCTCATCCACATGTAATATAGTTAATACTTTACAAAGGTCTTAAAGTTCTTTGCTCCTGACAAACTTTTGCCGCGTTTCTCATTTATTTCGTATTTCTATCTATGTATTAAACAAGATTAAAGAGAGTTTATTCGAGAATAAAATAACAACTTAAAAATTTGCAAAGTAATGTCATCATTAACATTCATCTTCCCTCATTTTCATTAATTTAATTAATTAACATTGAATAAGGAACGAAAATTAATAATATATACCTGCTATAAATAGTTTTTCTTAAATTGATGGGCTTCTTTTGAATTAAAAAAATTTCGAAAATTGGCTTGGTCTTTAATTGTTGGAACTTGTTAATGTTAAAAAAAATTCTTGTTGGTTTGAATATGGAAAAAGTGCATAAAAGAAATGTTGGCTTTTGACTTTGGAAAAATGTATTGACAAGAAGGGTGGGAGGGTTGAAATTGGTTAAAATTGGTTAAAATTGGTTAAAATTGATTGAAATACATGTATATGTAGTAAAATATCGTTCCACAGCGGATGGAAATGGTGGTGGAGACGGGCGGCCTCTATTTCCACAATGGTCTCACCACGTTCACCCTCAGTTCCTTCCGGGGTCACACCCCAACGCCAATGCCAATGCCAATGTCAATGCCAATGCCAATGCCAACCACCACATCAGCCAGCACCACCACCAGCACCCGCTACCAGCTGCCAGGCACCCTAACAATCGCCAACTTTCCAACTATTGTCTCTCGAACCATCATAATAACCATCACAACCATTATCCAAATAACTTTAACTATCATCGGTATCACTATCATCACCACAATAACAACAATCACCATCACGCGCTTCAAAACCATATCGATCAGCCCCGAAATGTCTATCATAATAATTCTGGTGTTGGTCTGCAAGGTAATTAATGGCTCGTTTTGTTTCTTTCACTGAATGTCTTGGTTTCAGAGCCGTAATTCGTAATTCTCCCACCTCACATTACATGGGTTTGCAAATTACAGTTCTGACCATTACATTCAGCATGCGTGCTTGCAAACGTTTTATAGCGGTAGCTTGATTATTATTACACGCGTCCTCTTTGAAACATTATCGCTTTATACATCTCTCTATTGTGATTTATGTTACGTTCGACAACACCTTTCAAGCATATTAATACTGCGGCAATGATATTGACGGGCGGTAATTAAAAATTATTACCCGCAGCAATAAATCACAATCACATGCGAGATGCATGCGCGTTTGAAAAAAAAATCGTTTGTCAAAATCTTTCAATTTAACAACCTCATTCGAATTCATGCGTTTGGCCGAGTTTCATTTCTAGCAATATTGTAATAAGGCTTGAGAATAGTACATTTTTAGCTTGTAAATATTCAGCTCTTGCTTTTCTCTATTTTATTCTATTATAGTTCCTCTCTGAGTGCATGACACGCTTTTGCTACTTTTGCTTTGAATTGCCTTCTAATTTTTCATTTAGTTTGTGCATGAGTGAATAAAATTTTTAAATAACAATTAACGGAAATTATTTAAATTTCAAACAAATGAATTGCAGATATTCTCAAACTACTTCATTTTCAATTCCTTCTGACTCCGTTCTTCAAAATGCCCATTGCCTCTGTCCATAGACCTTTACTTTTATTTTTACTAACTCCTCCGCCACAAGGTTTTGTTTCGCATCCTACACCGAATATCCCGCGGCGCATTGTTTTCACGATATTAATAACATTATTTTTTCTACCAAAGGAGATTTCTTTCGAATATAATTTTAAAGGAAATGCCAAGAAATTATCATTTTGCACGACAAGTTATGAGCAACGTGCGCGTTAAATGGTACTTAACATTATTTCCTTGAATTTTTTTGTAAAAACGTTCATTTATGTTCGCATGAACTCTGCGATGCTGACGTGATTACTGCGAGTGTGATATTGTTCGGACAAAGAATCACAAAAGTAACCTCTTTTATTCTGCATTTCAGGAAGTGGTCGAGTAAGTCATTCGGAGTCACAAGACGATGGCGAGTATGAAGTTATAGTAGTCGACGAAAATAATTCATCAATTTTGGCTGATCACGACGTTCCTTCCTCTGGCCCCCCCTCGACAAAGGTAAAACTTGATTTTTCCATTCGCCTGGCAAGCAAATGCCATAATATTTTTTAAGAAAGCAAAGTAGATATTTGGAAAATTAATAATATTGAAAAAATTAAATTTTTACTAAAAATTAAATTATTATTATTATTATCATCATCAAGCAAAGTTAGAGTTTGTAAAAAAGTATAATTTGTACATCATTATCTATAAAAATATAATTATCGTTTGTGCATCTTTTTCTAATCCTCTGTCTGAGTTGGCAATTTTCTTGGTCTAAAGAGTCTAGTCGCTTAAACAGAGAGTGTGCATGAATATTAAATAAATTTTTCCGAAAATATCAAGTAACTGCTTGTAGCTTATACATTATATTGCTTAACTTTGACAGTGCTTGGACATATTATTAGGTAAATGAAGGTTCTCCACTTTTCCTATCAAAACTGTGAGACAGCTAGGAACAATAGGTTCCTAAGTAAATTCTTTTAAATATTAATTAATTTAAAAATTCACTTGATAACAAAATCAAAATTTTGTTCTCATTTGTGCTAAGTATCAATCAGTAGTGTAGTAAGTAAAATATATAGTTAAAAGATGGTAAAGCTTTTTAAACCTCGTATTTAAATGTGAAAAAGGAAAAGGTAATAATTTTCAAAAGTATTGTTTACTGTCTTTAATATTTTGTTGATTTTTTTACACCTATTAGCAGGGCTTTTTAAGTGATAATATAATATAATTAATTGCTCTCTAGTTTTGCAGCATGCACACATTTTTCCTTATACTTTCGATCTTAATCTCCTCTTTGCTTGTATTGCTATATATAAACTAACAACTGGTTCTGAAGGCTGGTCCTAGGCCACGGAATATTCGCGAAGATTACACCTCGACAGAAACCTCTCTTGGCACTTCTGCGGGATCCGAACTTCTGCCCCGAAATCCGCAGGTAACTTTTCCTAAGGTTGCGGTGGATAAACCAAATTTTACCTATTACATTTTCAACATTATTTCTGTAAATTATTTTACGAAAAGGAATAAAATTAAAAATTAGTATGATTTTAAATACATTTTACAAAAGACATAATGCAAAATTTAAAGTGGTTACATGTATTGAAAAGGAAGGTTTATATAGAAAATGTCTGAATTATAAAGAATATAGAAAAAAATTTAACAGCTTCGAAAGTGGAATCCTCTTTATCTCTCTGATCAGGTAATAGATTGTCATGTTAAATTCGATAATTATAAATTATTTATTTCACATCTTATATGTTTAATATTCCTCTCACTCGGTATATATATATATATATATATATATATATATTCAGCATTTCTCTCATTTTATAAAACTTTTCTCTTTTCTAGATTTATATTTTTCCTAGAAAAGCTTATATTGGAAGGCTTAGTTTAATCGATTTTATGTATATTTCACGAGATTGCCTTTCTATAGCGTTGTATAATATTGCATGGTAAAACGTATTTATTTTCATAGAATATATTGACATTTTACATACATATGACAAAAACTTTGGGGAATTGTCACTTGATTGTAAAACGTACAAGTGTGCAGTTAGTCAATATTTTTAGTACAAAAGTAGAACTAGTTTTTTGGGGAAAAATTTCCTTCTTTACTTACAATTTAATATTAGCTATAGATGTTGTTAATATAATAATACTTGGAAAATATATATAAAATGATTTTTTTATTTACAGTTTATTTTGAATATACTTGAGTTGCATAATATTTCAATTTTTTTAAATTTAATTTCAACTTGCCTTTTCTTCCGCAAGAAGAAAAGTTTAATAAGTCATTAAAGTTTAATGGAAAATTTTCATTTTCATTTATTCGCAAAATAAAAATAAAAATCCCATTTTTCTTTTACCTTTTTATAATCTCTTTGACGACGGTGTTCTCATTGACCGACACTTTTCTCAAAACTGAATAATGCGTTCTTCTTTTTACAATAGAAGAATGTTTTGACAAAAGTGCAAGACACGCACCGATAAGTTTGCATGTGTTAATTAATTATCTTTACAAGTATATGTTCTACCTTTCTGCAGAGCAACGATTCGAGTGAAGAAAACGGACATCGAAGTAACATTACTGGCGACCCCAGTCTATCAGAAGTGACGACCGATAACGAGAACAAGCAAAATTCATCCGAAGAAGCTTGGACTGATGTGAACTTGAACGAGGACGGAGACACAGTGCCAATAACAAATCAAAGGAATGGAACTAGGAACGTTAATAACATCTCGCGTTCTCACGGTGAGTTGCTGTCGAAATTCCAACTTGAGTTTACCTATACTAAAATATAAACTAAAACTAATCGACTTCTTGCAGGTGAACTTGCCGATAGTGAGGGAGAGGTTATTGACAGAGAAACATTTTCCAATGCAGAGCGAGGGGAAAAGCCAGTAACAGAAATTTCAGTGGTCCGAGTTCCTGATCACTTAATGGTGACGCCTTCAGCTCCAAGATCCGATGACTTACCAATTAAAGGACTTGTTGATCACATTCCAGTTCCAACGCCGACACGAGAAGCGTCATTAACTCAACAGTTGGAAACAGCTTTGGGATCCGTGTGTCCACTTCTTCGCGAGATAATGGTTGATTTTGCACCTTTCTTATCAAAAACACTCATTGGATCGCATGGCCAAGATTTACTCATGGAAGGAAAAGGTATATCGACCTAACTGGTTCAACACGAAAAGTATATTATAAAAATTGCACTCGTCTTGCAATAACTTTGTCTATTTGAAAAATGTTTAATTCCTAAAATTCACAACGTCCTATTATCGAATAGGGTCCCCGTTCCTAAATTCAGAATCCTATCACAAAATTTATAACAAATACGTTTGGCATTATCTTGTAGCCAGCAGTAATTTGTTCTTCTTTATTCTTGTGATAGAAATGATGTAGAATCGCAAAAACCGAGACGTAAAGATTCATTTCTATTCATTTAAAAGCGATGAGGCAAACAAAATTTGACACTTGTTATTACTTCTTTAAAACTGTCACAACAGAACAAGAAATGAGCATTAGGTTGTACATTTTTTTACTTGCGATTTCTGTAAAATCAATTAATATTTTGATTTTAAAATAATTTCAATCGTATAATTTTAATATTAATACATATCAAACATAGTTCTTCATAAAAATAACCAATGAATTTTTTTAAATAATTCATGTTTTTAAATTTACTATAATACTCTATAATTGTTAAACTTTTGAAAAATGTTTAAAGTTTAAATTTACTACCATTAAATTCCACTATTAATTTAAAAAATGCACAAATAAAACTTGAATTTATCATAAAATTTGAATTTCGAAATCTTAATGATACCTACTTTTGATCCAGTACGACTATAAAACAATGATTTGGAAAAGAAAATATGGTCTTTTTTAAATTAAAAGCTGAAATATCCTTGTTTTATAAATGTTTGAAGATAGTTTTATTCTGCTTTAAACACTGAATTCATTGTATAGACATAGAACAAATTTAGAGCAAAAAAGTTATTTTTATAAAATTTGAAGAAATACGTTTGAATTCAAGATTTCAAAATCACTATTTTCATAAAAAAATCTTTAATTTTAAAGAATTATATTTTAGCCTATTTGACTCGAAATTTATTAAACTTTTAAATGGTTCTAGTTTTTTACTCTTCATACCTGATGAATAATTCATGATATTATTGATATTGTAAAAATTGTCAAGGTTGATTGATAATTAAAAATCAAACGAAATAGTGATATCGAATTCTCACAGTCTATCAATGTAGCCCCCACCATTTTGTTGCAATGGACTTTGAGGCAGTGTGGCCGAGCGGTCTAAGGCGCTGGTTTTAGGCACCAGTCCGAAAGGGCGTGGGTTCGAATCCCACCACTGTCAAATTTTTTTTTTTTTTTTTTATAGATCTTGATTTAATACAACGTGAATAATTATGATGAAAATTATTTGTAAACATTCCTCCTTGTAATTTTTTTTGTATTCATCAATTTTTGTTTCTTGAATATTAATATAATTTAATTCGATGTATGTATGTTCTACACTTTATCTGAAACTCTTTAATTTTACTGCAAATTTGTAACTATATAAAAATAGTTATAATTCTTAAGTAAATAATAGATGATTAGACTAGCAACTAATAAGAACGTAATTTTTTTAAATTATTCTTTAAAATTTTTAATTTAGAAGAATCTTTTTTTCATTATTGCAAGATTAAAATTGGAATAAGATCAATAATTTAGTTATATTTATACTTGCATTAAAACTATGTACACACACACACACAATGTTAATGTTTTTAATATATCTGTATAATTAGTATGCGGGTTATGTGTGCATGTTAAGTTATTGAATTCAGTGGATTTCATGCTACGCTGAGTTTCAGTATACATTTGTTCTGAATGCACATCTATTTGCTAAATGCAATAATTATTTTTTTTTATAAATCATCTAAATTATAATTAAAATCATCTTTAATTATAAAAATTATTGTCAATTCCACTTTAGTAATGTCCTACATTTTGTGGATAAAAAATTCTATAAAGTGCAGTCAACTGTAGAGTAATAATCATTAGATGTAAACAAACGATTATACATTTTAACCGTTTTTTTTCTTTTCAGGGCTAACGACATTTAAAAATAGCAATTCAGTTGTAGAGCTTGTGATGTTGTTGTGCTCCCAGGAATGGCAAAATTCTTTACAGAAAAATGCTGGACTTGCGTTTATTGAACTTATAAATGAAGGAAGGTAAATGAAAAATTGAATTAGTCTAATAATTTACTTTGAATTTATATTTAGATGATTTTTTGTCTTTATCGGTTTCAGTGAATAAGATTGCTTTTCATTTGCTTTCACGAATTATGAGATATCGTCAAGTCTTTTGTATAAGCTAAACAATATTGTAATGATGTTTATAAAGAAAAATAACATAACATTGCCATTTGCAGACTGCTGTCATGTGCAATGAAAGAGCATATAGTAAGAGTTTCTAATGAAGCAGAATTCATCTTGAATAGAATGCGAGCTGAAGATGTTTTAAGGCATGCTGAATTTGAGGTAAAGTAAACTTTGTTTCATTAATATGCGTTTATCCGATAGTTTATATAAATGAGAATTTATAAAACAAATTATTTTCGTTAATAACAACCAACATATTTTCTAACACTATCTATAAGAATATCGTTTATTACTGTTTAGTCTCATTGTGCACAAACTCTATTGGATCGGCGGGAAGAGGAGAGAAAGTGTGACCATTTGATAACGGCTTCGCGAAGACGAGATAATGTAATGGCTAGTCGAATTTTGGAAAAAGTTCGTAATATTCTTACAAATAAACATGGTGCTTGGGGTTACATGGATCCAATGGCTGCCAAGTAAGTTTTCAAGTATACATCTTAATTTTATATGTGACTTCATAATATTTTTTAAATAGCGTGCAGTAGCTCTAAATTTGAATTAAATAAATAAATAAATAAATAATATAGCTTTACTTGAAAATCTTTAAGTTGAATCCTTCTAAGCATTACATTTCCTGTATCGCAAACATGATTTTCATAAAGCACAAAATTGAAAGCAATAAATAGATTCTGCAAAAAATCAATTAAAAAAAAAATTCGTAGTGTAAATTCGCTCAGGAAATAAGTCTACAAAAAAGATGTTTGGGCCTGGATATTTTAAGTATGTTAATTATTTTAATTTACAATTCGATTTTTTTAAATAATAATACTCTTATAACTGAAAATTAAACGATTTAATTATTGTCAAACTTAACCTTATTTTTTTATGGTTATGAGTACGTTTAGTTGAATGATTGAATATAATTACTTATTGATAAAACAATATTAAATATTTATTCCAATAACTTTAGACAATGTTCTTAATTTTTTTCTTTATTGATTCTAAAGAATATTTAGTTTTATTTTTGCAGATTATAATATATTTTGGCAAAATAATAATAGTGAGCGAATTTACCCTCATTTAAAGGTAAAGTCGCTCACAACAAAACGGCTTATAAATAATTTTCTGTTACATATTTTAATTTCTTTATCCAGTAATAGGAAAGATAAAGGGTTAGAGATTATATATTTTCAGTGCCAATATCTCCTTGGACAACAGTACTAATACTCAATTTGTAATAAAGAAAATGAAGATATTTTTGTGACCATAATAAGCAAACGACACTTGACAACCTTAAACTTTTTTTTTTTTTAAATCTCTCTGAATTCTGGAATTTTTGAAAACTTTTCGGAAGATAGGAATTTGAAGTTGATTAATGTGACAAATGCCCTTCAGCTTGATCTAATCCTATAACGAATGTGAATTTTAGGTTGACAGAGTATTGGAAATTGGATACCTGGGAAGACGATACTCGTCGGCGGAGACGTTTCGTGCACAATCCTCTGGGCTCCAGTCATCCTGAAGCAACACTCAAAGCTGCCTTGGAACATGGAGCACCGGAAGACGCTATTCTCCAAGCACGCGAAGAGTTTCATGCTCACCTAGCTGCTTCGCGTGCCTATCAACAGCAACTGCAATCGCCAGATCTTTTGGACGATAATGAACTTTTAGTTGACGACAGGGACTTGGATAATGATCTCACTGGTAGGAATGATCAAATTTTACTAATATATTGTTTTATTATACACTTGGAAAGTATAAAAAAAAGTTGATTATCTCGTTTTTTGTTCCTCTATTACTTTCTAAAGTAGTTAATCAAATGTCAGATTAGAAGTAAATTATATCCTATGTTGAGTGTTCAGTTTAAAAGGTATTCTTTATTTTTTAATAAAAAATAGAAACATTTCAATTATTTTAAAATAAGTATTTCTTGAAAAGTCTAGTGTCTTGTTGCTTTTTCAAATGTTTTATAAAGTTAATAACAGAGAATTAATTTTTCCGCCATGAGGAAATTTGTATAAACATTTAAATCAATACTTTTTTTAAAATATCACATAAAATTCTTCTCATTTTAAGAGTGTTCGATGTTTGAAATGTCTTGAATATTACAAAGTATTTAGAATGATTTATCGAAAAAGTGTACGTGTCATCAATTTTAAATGTGTGCTTTGTAAATATTTTACTAAAACGTATAAAAATAAAAAAAGCTTTTGCACTATCAATATTATTCTGTCAGAACAATCATTGTGTACACTGTTTAAAGAAATTGAAAAAAATATCCAAGTATTAGAATATTAAAAAAAAAAGTATTAGCGAACCACAGTTTTGTGGATTATTTTTAAATAAGCAAATTCTTATGGTTACTGTGTATGATTTTTAGGTCCTGTGAATATTACAGCAAAGGCGAAGCTCATTGCGCCGGGAATCGTAGCACCGGGTGTCATGTCAATAACATCTACGGAGCTGTATTTTGAAGTAGACGAAGACGACGTCGAGTATATGAAAATGGACAATGAGGTAAGTCTTGAATTTTATTTATTGGTCAATCTCTAAAAGCTGTAAATGTATAGTGCAGTTAATTAATTTCCAAAAAGAATAGATGTCGCAGGAAAAAATAGAATTCACCTGAATTAGTAACTGTCAAGTTTTTATCTTGGTAAATAATTATTCTTGCTATGTTCTCTACTCATTTAGATAGGTACCTGTTAAAGTTCTAAAACGAAGGCATTTGGAGCAACCTGTTGCTTTCAAAGTTATCTCTTTGACAAATGGCGACTCTTTATCACTGTGTCGCCTCATGGAGAATGCATATCTAATGAAAAGTATTAATGAAGTCCTTATCAAGCAAGTTCTACTTCTCTGCGGCTTAGTAAAACACCACATTCGCTAAGAGCTCTTTATTTTCAAAACAGAGATTTAAAAATTTCTCAATTTTCGAGGGAGATTATAAAAATTTCTCCCCTCACGATACTGCTGCGTTTTTCAATTTTCCATCTGATTTATGCGCTTCAAATGAAACCAGAAAACAAGAAAATCGAGATAAGTCTCATTCTCATTCAGAGATATCTAGATTTTTACCTGAAACACTTTATTATGCTATATTATTAACGACCTCGAAAAAGCGTATAATCCATCGAGAATCACTCGCTCAATAGATGTAATCCAACTTGGACATTTTCAATTCCAAGAAGTATTTTAATTAGATCCCGAGAGCAAGATTGGCACACCGTTATTCTTCTCGATAAGACACCAGTCCTCTTCCAACTTGTATTATTTTACACAGGTATAAAAAAACTTGTGACCACATCTCCAGCCCTTGGTAGCTATATAAGAATAATGGTAGAAAATTAATCATGCGTGCCAAGTCCGGAATTTGAATAAATGCGATCCATAACTGATGAGACGTGCCGAAAGCTTCTATATTCGGACTTGCCACTCTTCTCTAACAAGAGGTAAATAATAAGCCGATTTAACACATGACAAATTCGTGAAAATAATATTAATTGATTCATTAAATAATTATTAAGTTAACGTCCATTGTAGCAACTTTTCATGATTTAACAAATTATATAGCTATTCTTATAAACTTTTTAAACTTTTGTTAAAAGTACGTTGGAAAAAATGAGTGAGAGCAAATGATGAGCGTGCAGATGAATATCCGCGTTTCGTAGAGGTGGTCGAGGCACAGCCGAGCATGTAGAGTAGAGAGCAGTAGAGAGACGCGAAGCTTGGATGAAGAAGGTGGGAGCAGGGAGACGATTATCATATATCGGTCGTAGATCTCGCGTTTGTATAACTAGGGAATAAAACAAACAGAGGTGGGCCCCATGGGGCCGACTGATCTTCAGGGTCGGCAATTATGAGCCCCCCGCAGGGCCCGAATGTCTACCTACCTAGTTTTATCTCTTTCTCTCGCTCTGCTGGACTTGTCTTGCCTCTTCCTCTTGCTTCATCTCTCTTCTGTTTTGAATTCCTCTCCTTTTCCTTTTTCAACACACACACACACGCGCGCGCACGCACACAGTTTCCCTTCCTCCAAGACATCTCGCGGATAGACAAGCGCCAAGGCACTCAGTATTCACATTCAAGAAAAATGACAAAAATCTCTTGCTCTATTTTAACGTAATTTCTTCCTAATTCGCTAATGTGGCAAGATTGGAATATTTCTCCAATAAAAGACGATGTGAGTGGGGTCGTAAATTGCGGCTGGTTTCTTGAAATTATTGCGAATTTAAAAGACTGTTATTCATTAGGTTACTTGACGCGTGCGCTTTATTTGTAATAAGCACGAAGGTTCAGACTCTCATTAGTTGAGAATATATCTGCAGGGATGGGTGGTATCTTCGTAGAATTCTAGCGATGGATCACTCGATAGTCGAGTCGAGACTTAAGCGATCGTAATATGTACTCAAGAGATGCATAAGAGTAGCCCCAGGAGAGAATGCATTTGGTTCCTTGCAGGGCCGGCGTCAACTTTGCATTTATAGCGAAGAAGCGAATTCTCATTCGCATTGAAACGCCGTTTCGTCAAGAGCAGAATCCATAGAGACTGCTCTAGTTCCAAACTGTCGCTGCTTTTCAATGGGAAGCGAAATCTCACATCAACGCACTTGAAAGTAAATCAAACTCTTACGTGTCTAATGATGGAATTTTTTTCTCTAAGCCGAACCTGATTTTCTCCTCAAGTTGGTATATGTATCTCTCCTCTTGCTTATTTTGCTTTCTCTTAGTTCTGGACGAATCGCAATATCCTTCCTCTGCTTCTTTTATAATGGTTGTTCGGGCAAACGTATTTATCGTGATTTATCGTTTACACGGGCCTCCTCTCGGCTGTGCGTATACACTTACATTCACTCGATAGAATGCCGTATGATTACATTCGCTAAATTGCCGATATAGTACTTGTTGAAAAGCATTAAGCATCAAATCGCTTAAAATATGTATCCACAATAAGAAAATGTTGAATGCATTAAAACCTGTTGAGCGTCTTTGGCGTTTTGCATTTTCAAACGGTTCTGACGTTTATTGTGCGACAAGGAAATTGTTATGGACTTGCGAAAGGCTATACAGTTGGATTAACGAGAGCAATCGACGCGACGTGTGTGGCAAATTGGAAGACTGGCAGTCATTATTATTATTACTATTATTATGATTATGATTATTGCAAAATCAGATTGCATTTTTCAAACGCAGGATTCCGGAGATATTTGCGCAATATATTTGAGCGCATTTGACAGAGATGTCACGGAATGTCTATAACGGAACGCTCGCCAATTAAATATTTCAGAGTTAAACGAGAGAAAACATTAAACTGTGGATCAACTCATATCAGTTGGACCGCGCATTTTATGGAGCCTGCTGGCGCCGCAGTCCCTCGTCACATCGTTTCTGGCATATATGATCATCCAAGATACACACAGTTGGCATCCTCGTGGGATATTATATTCAGGATTAAGCGGACAGGTGGTCTACGAGGTTGCCAACTTGAGACTTTCGAAAACTCGAACCAACTGCCATTTACAAGTGTATATAAAATAAATACGATTCACTCGAGGTCAACTATGCGTGATTTCAGTGGAACCTCAGATTACTAAACTAAACGAACAAGGAATGAAAAATGTTTTCCACTATTCGTCCTTTGACTTTTCAAAGGAATCCCAAGAGCAATTTGTTTAGTGATGTAATATAAAATGCATTGAAAATAAAAATTGATAGTATCTCCCTGGCACGCGTATAAAGAGTGGAAAAAGAAAAGAAGAGCTCGAACAAATTGAAAAAGGGATATGAGAGGGGGCGTTGACGTCAAAACTCGGCAGCTCGCGGCTTAATACTGTGCCCTTCTTTTTTATGCAATGCATATGTATGTGCAGTCAGCTTGATGTATTGCTGGTGACGTTATAATAGTGCATCTATAATTATTTCTCCGTGCTTATACATACTCGTCAACTTAAAATACAATCGCCGTAAATTCATTAATATTTTTCTCCTGCCTGCTTATTTATGCCTGTTACTGATTTTTATCTCCCAATCCGACTCATTAAATCAACCGGCGGTAAAGCGATGTTCGTTTTCAGAAATCCTCTTCACTCTAGAAAAACTTGAATTCAGCTATATATATTATTATGCAATATCCTCCACTAAGAGGAACTTGGTTATTTAGAAAAAGAACAGTTTTCTTCAATAAACTCTATGGATTTTTGCAAAATATATACAGAAAATAAATGTTTTCATTACTTTTGAAATTCGACGAAAGGCTTTTATAAATTATTTAAAATTGCGTTAATAAGACTATAGACGATTGAAAGAATTTTGCTCTATTATACTTTATTGCGTCCAGCTAGTGAAAAACACAAAAAGTTGAGGCTAGAGCAATGAATAAAAGATTGAAAATAGCTTTTTGTGGGCAAGTGCATTATCGAGAGAGAAAAAAAAAAAAAAAAAAAAAAAAAAAAAAAAGATATTGAATGGTTATGGTAGCTCATGACCAAGGGGCAACGGCAACGATAGCGTTGAGAAGGCAGTTAGTTTGGTAAACATCCATCAATTTGTGGGCTGGGCGAGTGCCCTGAAGAACAGAACCCGAGGAACAGCATCAACAGGCGGGTTCGATTCCAACAAGGCAGGGTAATCACTGCTATTAGTGCAGACATTACTCCGGTGGTCCGGCAATCTCACCAGCACACTCCTTCACCTCAAGGCTCTTGCAGCCTGGCAAGACGCAGGCAGCTTTTCGTGCTAAAATTCCAATCACTATTTTTTTCAAGTTTGACTTTGCACTTGAGAGACGATTGAACTTGTAGGCGATTGGCCCGTGATTTGCTTGGCTTGTCGACGGCTTGTCGACAGGTAGGAGAAGCACTTTGCCAAGTGTCGATTCAACAAAAGGCAAAGAGGGATGAGGAGGGGATGTGAAACGCTGTTGACATATATTATTTGGCGACTCTGTTGGTGAGAAGTCGTGGAGATTTGGACTTTGCGTTTAGTAGATTCAAGGCGTGGCCGAGGTGTCTCGATTCGGCGTGTGTGACGGATGGCGCCCACCTGTGGATTCATTCACTAATCTGCTCGCTAAGCAAACAGCCGGAGCGAACCCCGTCATTATCGTTGACGGCGTAAGTAGCGACCGTCAATATTTATCGTGCCCACTCGACATCGCACCATGTCCGCTTCTTTGCGCCAACAATTAAACGCCTGGCCCGATACGCTCCACTTTCACGTCATCACCCTTTCGCCGCGACCCGAGCAGACACCCTAATTAACTCCACTGAACTTGACTCTCCACCATCTGGAATCCAGCGTTATTGATTTAGCAATGATCCGTCCGTTTATTGCAATTATCGTGCCATCGGATCATGCTGCCTCATAAATTCCCGAGTTCCGTGACATATTTAATGATCGATCAGACGACGTGCACACGCCGAGCGAGCGTTGAAAACATTTTTAAGAATTGCCAACAAAAACACTTATTCCAGACGGCGAATTAATTAATATTAATGAATGTATCGCAGCAAGCGCGAGAGTCGTGAGAAAGATAGCATCCGATTGGAGACGCATATTAAGCAAACTCAACACGATTGTAGCCCCACTATCTTTGTATGTACATCTCGAACTTTAGCTTTATGTTAATGCACCTTTTTTGCGTTCACAAATTCGCTTCGTCAACGGCACTTAACATGCAAATGGTTTCTTTTATTTAAGGCGTGATACTTGCGCAATGAAATCGGCCGATTTTATACACTTTTATATTTTCCAAATAATCAACACACTCAAGGGTTGGACTCTGCTTCATTTTATCCTCTTCTCTTTTGTGTCCACCCACATGTGTGAGGAAATTATTGTCTTTATCCACAACTTTTTATTACTACAGACTTTATACTTATTTGAAGACCCATTTCACTGCGCGAGACGATATTGAATGTCAAAAATGAATAAGGTTCGTTCCCAGTCGATGTAACTATAATCTAACTTGAATTAAAAAGTTTCTTTTAGTCAAGAGACGATGACTTGTATCCAATGGATAATATTGTAGGTATATTCCTTTGGGGAAATTACTTTTTTTCAACATTAGTTTAATATGATATTTTTGGAGCGAACTACTCTTTGTTCGGCACGTAAACAATCACGGAAAGATGAAGCCTCAGATATATAGGCAAGAAAAGAGAATCATCGCATCGTGTTGAACGCAAAAGGGAAGCAAGCAGTTAAAGCACACTGCGCATCCCATAATTTAGCGATTATTTTGACAAGGGTATGATCTTTTGACAGATTGTTGGCCTCACGGCTACTTTCTGAAATATGACTATTTAAATGCCTACTTGGAGCATCAGTAATGAATATACACTTTAAGCAATGTTGACCTAACCATATTCCATTCTCGTACTTGCTCTCTCGTGTTACTCTTCTTTTACGTCATTTTTGCAAATTGAAAATTATCTCTGCGTTAAGCTAAACAGTTAAGCTCAAACAAGTCTCAAGTAGAAAGCTTTGCTTTGCTGAGCTTAGAGGGAAAATCGGAGCCTCCGCCATAATCACTCGAGAACGATTATCCGGTTATTAGAATCCTTAGTGGGAGGAGATGCACTTTTCGACTCGGTTTTACATACTCCACGCTGACGCACGCGATGTGAAACTGTAGCTTACCTTACCGGTTTAAATTCTCTCCGTTTGGACCCAACGCCGCGCCGCGCCGCGCCGCGCCGAGCCGTCCACTTCCCTGTATCTGTTTCACATTAGCAAGTCGAACCGAACCGTCTTAACCGTCTTTATTCGCATTCGTGTGATGAATATCGAAACAAGCAATACACGCCTAATATTCCAAACACCGCACCCAAAGGATTCGATTTTTCAACATTTTTTCGAATCGTAGTCTCTTCTGTAAAAGAACGCACAGCATACAGCTGGCATGTGTGTTTGTAGAGAGGCATAATTGAATGTTTTGTATAATTAAGCTGCACCATAACTCAGTGCTCGTCGCGCCTCCAGCCGCAGGCCGATCTCTTCCCTCTCCATAAAACATAGTTGCCGGATATGTGCTTATAACAAATACAAAATCCTCAATACTTACATGGAAGGATCAGTTTTTAATAAAAATAAAATTTTTAAGTCCTTCATTAAGAAAATTTTTCAGTTTTTCTCTATTTGCTTAACGCGCATATTTCTCTGCTACTGCTAGGAAAAAATTCATAGAATACTCGATTTTAATTTTCGCTTGAAAAAAATTAGCCTAAAGACTACTTTAGAAGAAGAATTTTTTTTTCATTCTTTTTTTTCAAGCTACGTGCCAGCAAATTTACCAAGGGGAAGTCATTACTCCCAAAAATTTATTCTCAAATAATGAGTATATACATTTATATTTAGTTTAAAATACTTTATACATATACTCCAATTTAATATAATCTATTCTTAAAAGAAGAATATATATTAGGCCACTGCAAACAGTGAATGTAAAGTCGATTATTATGATTGTTATATAATTAAACAAAAAATGTTAAATTCATATTTTTAAAAGATTCTTTTTACTTGCATAGAAATTATGAACTAAACATATTAAAATAAATGTATGTCTATATTTAATGAGTTAAAATATTTTTATTATTTTTTCAGATTATCTTTAATTTTCCAAGTTATAATAATACATTTTTTAATAATAACAATTTCTCTAAAAATTATTCTAGAAAATATATAAGTGTAAAACATGATATATGGTATAGATTTAAAAAAAATCTAATAAAAAAGATATGTTTGAATTTAAAAAAATATATTTTTTTAATAAGATTATTTAAAATTTTTTAAATTTTTAATCTAACTTTGACGTTCTGCATATTTTATGAAAAAAATTTACTGGTGAATGCTCATAAGTAATTCTCATTCTGTAGAAAATGATAACCTTTAAAATAAGGTATAGATCATTAAAATGCGTTCATTATTTTAGAAATTATTCAAATTTTTGTACAACATTGAAAATAACGATTTTTTAAAATAGCTAAATAAAATACTGGCCAAATTACTTATATTAAGTCTTTTTCTTTTTAAAATTTTATCATCTTTCAAAACATATATTGAAAAATTTTAGTTATCGTAAATTTTATGTTAAAATATATATTTTTCATTCCCTTGAAAATGGGTGGACTCACAATTTTTGACGATACTGTATATCTATTTAGATTTAGAATAATAGTCAAAGTTAGTAAGACACTCAATTTTTTCATCTACTGTTCAAGTACATGGTTCTATATATATATTCTTAATATTCAGTATAAATACTATAATCTATAAGATTGAATCAGTTAAAAATTATATGGTTTTAACTGCCAAGCAGTGACTGACTTTTTGTTTCTGAAATCAGTTATAACTTATATTAGTATAATTCAAGTGTAAAATATTCTAAAATAGATGCCAAGATATATATATATATATATTTTTAATTTGAGAATAATTTTTTTTTGGGCATGGTTAATTTTATAGAATCAGTAACTTGAATCGCTTAGATTTTAAAACTTATTCCAATTTTGAGGCGCGGTTTCTCATGCGAGAAAGTTAAGAGAAAAATAAAATTATATATTAATTTGCATATGGTGCGCAGGTAACGTAGTCTGATGTTAAGTATGATCATTTATGATCTATGGGAGATATTTGCCAGATCTGGTATACAGGAGTTATAGTCCCTGAGATTCGTTATATTTGCATCCATGGACAATATTCTGGACCGGGATTTCTTGTATCGAGATCAGCGCTGAAGATAAGGTGAATCATTAGCAGTTCACATCTTGCCAAAGATTGCTAATATATCCTCGAAAGATTAGTTCCCACGGTAGAAACATTCTATTCGGAAGAATTTTTACCATCTTACGTATGCGCAGACTATTTTGAAATGATGACTCGTAATGAGTCGCTGTAAAACACGCTTCGAGGCAGAGTATTATTTTCAGAATGCCTTCCTGGTGCGAGGCTCTCCACGAGACTTGATAATTTTTGTTGCATTTTTTTTTATTTCGTCACATATCATCTCTCAAAGAATTGAGAATTTGTCTTGAATTTTCTGAAAAGGAGAGAAAAACTATAGTTCTGTTTTTTTTCTCTTTTTGCCCGTGTCACCGGGCAAAAAGTGCGCGCGTGAGTCTAGTTGGCACTTCCCGAAGGGGGACCATTTATCATGCTCAGTGAATCCTTTGGATGCCTTGAAACAAAAGCCAGGAGAATTTTCGAGGAGGGCACTCCTAGGAGGATCGATGAAGGGGCAAGGGAGGTGGTTCTGAGTGGAGACTGCGGGACCCATAACGCAAAGATTTTACGCGCCGGCGCCGGCGCCCCCCGCGGCCACAGACGCCGCAACCACAAGGCAAGAGTGGAAGTTAAGATGGAAGGTAAAGGAGAGTTCGTTCTTCGTTGAGAGTTGAGAAGCAGAGGTAAAGAGGATGCAGCAGCGCCCCGAAGACTATCAGTGGCGCCTCATGAGGTCGCTCCCAAGCGAGGCTCCAATCTCGTGTGCAGTTGCTCTGGCCAATTCGTCCTGCACTCTTATTGATTTAAAGCCTAATTACCAGTTGGGACTGTTGGGAGTTTGGGACTGGTGTCGCTCTCGAAGGGCCGCATTGCACAATGTTTCCGAACATTATACAAGCTCATCAGCATTAAATATTGATGAAGAGGTGTTTTATGTGGGAACTGCTTAATATGGATCTTATGGATGTATGGTCAGAATTGGGCAACGGATCGGAAAAGGAAAGTCATCCGATGACGACTTCTTGGAGCGCTGTGAATTCCAAGAGCGTCCTATCTCATGCGAGATGAACCGGCACGTGGGAAAGACGCTGCTCTAATAGTAGGAGTGCCGTAAACAATGCGAATCATCAAACATTTCATTGTTTTATAGTGACCGTAAATATGTCAAGCAATTTGAAAAGGATCGTCTCTTTTTACGCGCTGGCGCTTTACCGAGAGCGAGAGCAGAAAATGACGACAACTTTACAGTGGTGCGCGACATCTCTGAGGACAACACCTGACATTGTAACCATGTTGTTGCTGCACAAAAGATGCCCTCTCGGTTAGTCCCATAAACGTCCGATTCCTTCGATGATATACAGAGAGAGAGAGAGAGAGAGAGCTGTATATTACGCGTGTATATAAAAGCCCTTACGACAAGTAAGGGTTCTCCACACACTTGATGTCCTCTTCTTTGTGCTATTGCTCATATTGTATTCTGTTTCCTCCTCACGTGATGACGTTCTACAATCTATTTCGGAACTCGCAAAGAGCGGTATCGAATTTCAAGGACTTATTAGAGACCCGCACAATTCCCACGCTTCTCTTTTGCCTCATGCGATAAGATTTTGAATCTCATACAGGCTGGGTCCTATTCATTAATTCTGGATTTTCTGTAAGAATATATATCTACATTATTTTACTAACTGGATCCTCGGATATTAAAACAATGGTGGATTAAAACAATACGCTATAAAACGCGGCTATGCGACAACGCTGTGACGGGTTGAGCTCGCCCGAGGGAAGTTCGATCTTGACTTTAAACACTAACGAGTCCCTCTAATAAATAACAACGTTGCTGTCCCGTATGCTGAATCGAGGCTTCTCCTTCCATTCAGTTCGGACTTCGGCGAAAATGGCCAGACTGGGCCAGACGCGACGGACGGATGACTGTACGAAGATGGATGTATTTCGAGGCGCCGGCCACTGTATCACCTTGCGCGGAAACACGACTGCGCGGTCACCACAACGGGAATTATTTCAAACCTTTTATGAGCAGTACAATGTTATCAATCAATTTATATTAAGTATAAACATTCACTTGTCCTTTTTCTGAGCCCCCGATATATTGAATTAGTCTTTGAATTCAGTATTTACTTATTTTAGATGCAAATTTCGTATATATTTATTATTTAAATTTAGTGGAAATAAATTGAATCGACAAATGGACGGCCTAGCTCTCCCTGTTACCTGCTAAGCTCGCTAACCAAATGTTTCACTTTATCTCTCTGTCTATCTTCTTCACGCATATTAGCCTCGGTGGAAAACGGACAAAAAAGAGAATAGAAAGAAAGTTTGTTCATGTCCTTTTGCATCTTGCGAGAAGCAGAACATGTCGCGCGAATAACAGGATCAAGTTACCCTCTCGGGAATGGTACGGATAGCATCAAGGTTTTCATACGTCGGTTTTATTCAAAGAAAACGAAGGGTTAGTCCTTTACGAGGATTTACATTAATAAAATAATTTTCTTATATAGAGCTGAAATTTCAGATGCTGAAACATAACATTGTACTATATGTCCACCAACACAACATAGAATTTGTCATAATTATGTCAGCAAAAAAAAAAATACATTTTTTAGTGTATATTTATTTTTATAGCAGTATGGTAAATAAATCCAGGCAGACATTTCTAATTTATTCAAGGTGGATTAATTTTTAGGTGGAAAAAATAAAAGTTAACCAATTATCGTGATGTATGCGTATACATGTATAGTAAAAAGTAAATCTTAATGTAAGATCAGTCTCAAATTCAGTTCTCTCTGCTTCAATGTTAAATTTTCGAAAGCGTAAGAGCAGCTTTAAAATAAGTCCCTCTTTTTACTCTGTACACCGCATCTATGTTTGTACTTTGATCTTAGAAAATGGATTTATCGTTGTGAGAATCATGCCGCGTTACTTGAATCAATCGCATGCTAGCAATTGGTATAGGTGTTGTAGGTCTAGTGTGCGCGATTCCGAAAGTTATAGCTTGGATGGCGCGCGCTGCTCATTAGCACTAATGAGTAATGAGCCGATGATTAGAGGAGGCGGTCAAGGGGCGTGACGCCACCTTGATCTTGCCGACAAAAGAGTATACTTGACTTTTTTCTTTTTCTTATTCTCTCGTCCTCACTTGGTCTTTTTTGCTTTTCACTATACACTTTGCCATTCTCGATGACTGAGGGCATGAAGAATTGATTTTACAACAGATTGTTTATAGATTATGTTGTTAAATTTTTATTAAGTCTTTATCATTGATGAGCTGTGTTTCAGTTTTCTGCATATGAGTAAGGAATTTTCTTTTCAATGTGCGATTGAATAACGATTACTTGTCGTTGTTTATGTTTTATGCTTGTACTTGACGGGCATGCTTTGTTCTTGGTGTTAGAACGAGCACGCCAATTTCTTTGCTGTGCTCTTCCTTGATTAGGTCGTTAAACTTGCTAATGTTACCATAAACACACACACACACACTCATTCTCTCTCTATATATATATTCAAGGCGTGATGCCGAAAAGTTGTCAGATTGCAATCATCTGTGGACACACTTTTTTCTACTAGTTTGAAATTCATCGCACTGCAGCAAGTCTTCAGTCGATGGTCGGTTGTTTTATTGAAAAGTCAACAATTAAAGTTGGATCGCTGTTTAAACGACATAACGCCTATTCGATCTCAATGTTATGTGGGATGAATAATAAGAGAACATAACGACGAACGTGACGTAAAAAAGCGTCCAGTTAAGTACCAGAAAGCGAAGATGTCCCGCAGCTAGTGTCAACTTTACGAGGGAGCAAGCAGGCAGGCAGGCAGGCAGGCAGCCAGGAGAATGAAAGAAAGACTGAGGAGTGGATCTGTGGGGCACAATGGCCCCCCATTGAGGCGAGACCAGCCTCCTCAACTCCCGGATGAGTTAATGTTATCCCGATTTCTATCCTTTTTTTCTGCATGCACATACCATATGGTTGTGTTTCTATTAAATAGACGTCAATCAAAAGCGTCAGTCAAGATTTATGCCTAACATCGACAAGACAGGGTGGCCTAAACCTGAATTAAAACGTATATACATATATACCTAGTCAACGAAGAGATGAAGGCTTGATTATTCTCGACAGGAAAAGAAACATTTATTAGGAATCCTACTGAACTGACAGACTTGAGCTTCGTCATGCAAGTACGCGACCATACAATAATACTATATATACAATGTATAACATGTATTCGTTCTTTTAGTGAAAATAGTATTTGAAAACGTTCGATTGAGGTTAGAGTCTTGATCTGGGGGATCGGGATCGCCGTTCCCATAAAACAAGCCATGACATCGAGAGCAGTGAAGCGACCACGTGTGACGAGCTAGAAACAGTCGCAAGAACGTTGCCACTCGTTATACATCCGTCATGGCCGTCGGTCCGTAAAATTGGCGCCACCTGCCACCCTACACAAAATTCGTTCTTGTATTTCATCCCCAACATCCTCATAGGCAGCAATTCGTTTTCTACTGTACTTAATGCATTTATAATACGAAACCCAATGACCCTTGACTTGCCCAGCTGAGTGGAAGTTACATCACAAGTGTTTGCCATGCATATAGTGTTCATCATTTTAGATCTATACACTTCTTTTTGGATGCAATGAAAATATATATGTATTATTTGTACTGGCTTCAGATTAAAGATTAAACTTTTTAATGCATAAGTTTTCTCAAATAAAACAAGAAAACAAGTTGACTTTCATCTTTTGTGCTTTCGTTAAGTTGAACTTAAGCAAATAAGGAATCATTACATTACATTATCAGAGGGAGGAAGGGAGGAGACATAAAGTTGACGCTGATGGTGTCGAGGGTTGGATTTGGGGTGAGATTCGATGTATGGTACATAATGTGATTGTTTCCAAACGAGCGGATGAACAGGGGTTGCTTGAATTTACTGATGACTGTTTCATATCTCCCTGATGTTCTTTCATTTTCTTCTTCACTCGACCAACTTAACAAATGATATTGCTTTCTTTTTTATTCGTCATTTATTACCACAACGATGGTCCCCCTCCTAAACATATAATTATAGATTTCATTAAAAAATTTCATCAGAATTTTTCAAAAAAGGTCTCGGCAAACAATTGAATTATTATTATTATTATTATTACTGTATGAAGTGATTAGTGTTCTGTCGGTGGAAATAACAAAAAAACTTGATCGGTAAAAGCAGATAGGCACTTCCCATTTCAGAGTTCCTCTCCTGTAGCTGTATATATATATATAGTATAGGTACCGAGTCTCTTTTGTATATGCTTTCTGCCCTCCAACAAGAAATGTCTCTTCGCTAACAGCAGCAGAGAAAGGATTATAGTAGGAGAAATCTTTTAATGGCATTGTTGGCCTTTGAATAAAACGAAATATGATACGAGATCAGCCAGCAGCAACCCTGTTCCACTCACCACCACCACCACCACCACCACCCTCGCCACTTTTGGGTGTTGAGTTACTAGCACGCTCCGGCAGTTTAATCGGCTTGTACATGTCGATTGTGAATTAGATATGTACATAAACAAGCATGTATAGTAAATACCTTCTATTCAAACATTATTCATAATTTTTCTGAATAACATTTCCCCTCGAAATTCTCCAAAAATCGTGAATCGATCGAGATGAAATTTAAAAATTAATTAATTGATGAATACAATTGATTAACTTTTAATAAGGGGTGGTGAAAATGGTCCTTCCACATAAATTTCATGAGATTTCTTCAGGAATTTCCATTACTATTCAAAAGCAAAAAAATTGCACTAATTTATTGCAATCCTGTGTAATTGAGTGTCGATTGTCAAGATGACTAAAACACTGCAAGTCAACTCACTGTAAGTTGTTTTGAAAAAGTCTAACTTGGCTGACATGCAATTAGGAGGATTTGTCAAAAATGCTATAGTTATTTTTATTAACCTTCACATGCGCGCACTTACAATAAACAAGTATACGTGTATTAAATGTTTCATATAGTTTTTAAAATACAAGCATTCTTCTCGACTTTTTTAAAAGTCGTTCATAATTTGGACACTTTCACCGTGCACTTAATCTTTTTACGTATTCACTGTGGTTTTCTTAACGACGACGAGGATTGAATATCGCTGTACGCAATTTATTTTTACCAGTAGGCGTGCATCACGGCGATCAGCTACCACGTGTCCAAGTGACCCACGCTCTAAGAATTGATTCTAAGAAAAGATAAATCCTCTTTTCTAACATTTATTTCGATCAAGTGCCATGAATTCGTAATTTCTTATTTCATTAAATTTTTAATAATTATAATAGCCAATAGTCAATATTGATGATAAATAAAAATTTATCCCATAGGTTTTGCTACAAATTAAAAGTAAATGTAAATCTCTATAAAAACAATATTTATAGTGGATCGTATTTATTATCAAAAATAAATTAGGAATTTTTATCGAATTTTATAATTTTGCCGACATATCCAAGAAAATAAATGAGAACTTTTTTATTTTGTTTCAGGTGAGTACATGTTTGAAAGCGGCTCAATTACTAATAAATAATGTAACCCTTCGAGTCACGTGTTTGCAATGGTTTGGCTGCTGTTAGTTATCGGTAAGTAAGAAGCCCATAAAATCACGGTTTAATGGTAACAGACGAAAGATGTTTTTACAAGAGAAAAAGGCTAATGTAATTTTTAAGTTGAATTAATTTCTTATCAAACTTAAAATCATTCGTACTTTTCTCTAATTCGTTTTTTGCTTGACATTCATTAGTCCATTTAAGTCACAGGTATGGTGGTTAAAATATTTATGCATCCTATGTTTTTTGCCTTTATATAAAAAGTCATTTTATTACTTTGATACAGAATGCGCAATTCAACATTTTTTCTTTTTGTAACTGATTCTTTTCTTGAAGAAAATGGACAAAACATTTAATATATAAATATATATATATATAATAGCAATATAGTCTTATATCATTTTAAGAAGTGATGTATACATTTCTTTCATACAGTTTTAAATTAAGTAAAAAATATTTTTTTGTAATATTAAAATATGATTACGATTGCAGAGAATATTTTATTGAGTAAAGTTATATAATTTTTTATCTTACTAACTTATAGAATAATTATTTTTATAACAAAATTTTTAACAATTTCTCCATAAAAATTATATTTATACATTTCTTTATGTAATTGGTGTTTTTAACTATATATGAAAAGTTAATTTTAAACGATATTATAAAAATTAGATGAGGGTATATGTGTATATATATAAATGTATATTTAGGCAAAAGAAAATTAATGGGTGAAGAATAAGGCTTTGATAAAAAACGAAGTCATATGTATATACATGTAATATAAGAGACGCTGTAATATTTTAGAAAAAAGGATACATTCATCCTAAGAGTTACTTCTGTAGCGTTCTTGCATAGAAATTCGTAAAACAATCTTTAAAAATAGATGTATTAGCGTGTTGAATTATTGCGGCTACTTTGCAAGTCTTGTATATATGAGCGATTCCATCTCAAGTGATCAAGGTGGAGAAAAATTTTTCTCCAATCGTAGCAAATCTTGGGGCTTTTGTAGTGCTCATAGATAGTAATTTTTCGTGAAAATATTTTTTTACCTAGTCCAATATTTTCCGAGGGGGAGGGGGTTAAATTTTTGTGTTTTTCAGTACAATGCTTATTTCAATAATTTTTTACTCTTAAACAATTAAACATACAAATTTGACAAAGTACATTTTGGAAAGGTTTTTTCATCCTCTTTCGATTAAAAATAAGCATTTAAAAAAAAAAATTTTTTTGACCAAAACAAATCAAAATTAAAAATAAATTTCAATTTTTGAGGGAGATGGATACGATTTTTTTTTTTTTTTTTTTTTTTTAACGAAAGCTGAGGTTTTTTCCTAAAGGGACATATAAATGGTAAAGTGGGACTAGAACGTTTAAACATTGAAAAAAAGAGTTTTCTACTCGCCGGAGCGCTCAAAACCCGGTTTTTAGCTCCGTTTTGGAGAAAACTCTTTTTTTCAATGTTTAAACGTTCTAGTCCCACTTTACCATTTATATGTCCCTTTAGGAAAAAACCTCAGCATTCGTTTAAAAAAAAAAAAAAAAAAAATCGTATCCATCTCCCTCAAAAATTAAAATTTATTTTTAATTTTGATTTTTTTTGGTCAAAAAATTTTTTTTTTCAAAATGCTTATTTTTAATCGAAAGAGGATGAAAAAACCTTTCCAAAATGTACTTTGTCAAATTTGTATGTTTAATTGTTTAAGAGTAAAAAATTATTGAAATAAGCATTGTACTGAAAAACACAAAAATTTAACCCCCTCCCCCTCGGAAAATATTGGACTAGGTAAAAAAATATTTTCACGAAAAATTACTATCTATGAGTACTACAAAAGCCCCAAGTTTTGCTACGATTGGAGAAAAATTTTTCTCCACCTTGATCACTTGAGATGGAATCGCTCATATATATATATATATATATATATACATTAAATTAGAGTCAATGTAAAAGACACATTTTTAACATTATAGGAAAGAAGGCGTTTTTTCATGAATTATAAACCGCACGCAGGTCTCTCAATTCAAAAAGAATAAAGAGAAACGTTAATACTTTTAGATTTATAAACATTTAAAAGATTCAAATTTTCGTGATTTATAGTGCAGCTTTGAAAAATATTTTCAATTTTTAGCACAATTCATTATCAGTTTAGCGATTATACTTATATTTGAATAATTCAAGATTTCGATATACTTATTGTTTGAAAGATATCTTTTACTTGTTATTTATACAAATAAACTTTCACAATATAAGTAATAAAGATGAATGAATTTCAGCGTTCAACAAATTATAAACTGTTATGGAAATCTTGAATTTTTCAATTTGTGCTGAAACTGCGGTAGTACAATTTACATCAAATTAAAGTAATTATTCATTTCCTTCGACACTCATTTAAATCTTCGCAGTCGCGGTTTGTCAAATTTACTCGACTGCTATCATAAAATAAAACGATCAACTCACCACAGTGTGCATAAACATGAAAATCCATACTTATTAATATTAACGCAGCATGTGACTGTGGAGCCAAGTGATCGCCACAATATTAATTCGTAAATTAATTGTCCCGCAAAATCCACACACTTGGAGAAAGTAAATCCAGCTCTCCTTATTTGCTACACAATGTTGTCAAAATAATTATGAATGTTATTATTCACACTTTATTAAGCAGATTGCTTTCCGAATATTGAATGCAGGTATATGAAGATTCTGATGCTGAGTATAGGTTAGGCAATTCCTTTGAATTAGAGTTTTCTCCAAGTGGAGACTCGCGTTGTCCCCTTGGGAAAAGCGTGGAAGTCTGTGACGGCTCCGGCTTTTCCGCCCCTTATTGTTCTCGTGCCTGCTCATCTTCCATCCGGCTCTGCTACTCGTTTGTTTTTGGTACAGCCAGTGTAGTATAGAGTAGTGGCGAGTGCCGAAACATAAATCTCCGTAACGTGGGGGACGCCCACTCCCGACGCCCAAAACTAATCAAATTTGGATTTCATTTCAAGTGATGTGTTGTTCACACGCCACTGCAAATCAATCGATTTCTTTCTGTTTTTCCATGAGCTTTCAAAAGAGACTTTTTCTATGTTGCATACAAATCGGAACATATAATAAACTGTCTGAAGAATTTCTACAATATATACCGGTTAAGTTGCGTTTGATAATTTTATCAATAAATAAATATACATAATTGAATCGTGAATTTCGAGAAGCTGTGAGAATTAATAAACATCAAGTTTCTTGTCCTAGCTCTTTCTTATTCTTCTTTCTTATTTAATGTTAATTTATAACCAACGAAAATACTATTTTAAAACTACAATTCAAAAATTAATAAACTTAACAACTCAACTTAATTTTAATAATTTAATTGTATTTCTCCATACTAAAACAATTTTTAACATTTTTTCATGTGTCATAAATTCACGAAAAAAGTTTTGGTCCGCTTTAATTCAATCTTTTTCAAAATTCCAAAAAAACTGGGTTGAGTCCTTTTCCAATTCGCGCCATTCAATTTTTATTCATAAAAGAAGAAAAAATGTATAATAAAATTAAATTCGCGTATTTCATTGAAAATATTACAAGACATGCTGGAAAACATATGATACAAGACGTCAATTTATTTAAATGGAAAAAATATAGTGCAATAAAATTTTATAAAATTAGCAGCCAGCATATGCAAGATTCGTTGAATGGTGTGCATTTGCATCGGAATTGGAATCGATTGCATATTCAAGTTATATTAGTAATTTTTTATGTATGCCTTTGATCAGAGCACGAAACTCCTGCGAAATTATAAATGTAATGAAGATGGCAAATTCAATTAACGCATCCATTTGTCTATGATAAATGTTTATTATTATGCCATTAGTAATAAATATGCATTATACATATATATATGTATATATGTTATATGCGATGCCCGCAACTCGCTATCGATTTTCATATAATACTTACAATCATTAAAAACAATAATTAACTGAAGAATTTTAATAACTGTTAAATAATGAATGAACAAAAAAAGTTTCTCAAAAGTCGGTTGAATTTTGATTTATTCACGTTAAGTATTTAAAATAAAATTGTTAAGGACTTGATTGCAACTGGATGAATTGCGGGAGTATAGAAATTTTCGAGTGGCAACTTGTGTATATAGATTTTAATAACACTTGTAAATTTTGCAAATTAGACACTTGACAAGTGATCAAGGTTAGCTTTTAGCCTCGTTTTAACCCTTCCCCATCTGTAATATTATTATTCAGAGTGTCACTAAAAGGGTTACTCGTTTAGTGTCCGATGTATTTTATTTAAAGGCTTATTTCAAAGTACGCGTGTGCAAACTCTAAAATTATATTCTACTTCCATATTTAGTGCAAAGAAAAAGGGAAATCTCATGAAAAATATAAGTGTATGCGTGCGTATGCGTAATACACAATTATGCAGAAGCTTTTCAATTATCGTAATTCGTTTTATTTTGATATTCAACATGACTTGCGACTGACGAGACAAGATAATGTTTTGACTGTAAACTCAGTGAAATTACTCTTTATATTTTTCGTATCTTGCTCCAAAGGGCTTCGTGACTCTCATCAGAAGATGCGTGTTCAATGTTATATGTACCTATATAGGGACCCTCTTTCCTTGCAAAACAAAACGATCTCTTCCCTCGCACGAAATTCATCGAATCGAGTGGCACAACATCATTTATTTCAATTTTACTCAGCCATGAAAATTTCTCAATAAGATTAGAAAAGAAATATTTCAAAGTTTTATTAGCATAATTTCATTTCTAAAGCGCATGTTTTAATTGTCTGATGCTATTTTTAAAAGAATATAGTATATATATTAAATCAATTAAACCAGTGGCTGTGTCAATATAAAAGCCTCATCGGCATAATTGTACTTTGGAGATGTTTTACTCTTTAGACATGTGATTTTTAGACTCGATTTTCTATATATATATATATATATATACTCTTGAAATACAAAGTGTGCCGACATGATCACTTTGAAAGACTCAAGTTATTCGACAGCTCCTCTCAGCAGGACCTTAACCAGATCACCGGATGTCATTGACACCCTTTATATTCCATTCAACCATCTTATTCATAGTGTTGTGTCAAATTAGACATCAGTCTGATGTCTACTTTCGATTCGATTCGATTGGCTTGAAAAAACTTTACTTAATACTTTTCTCCCTCTCTGCTGTAAAATGGCATTATATATTTTATTAATCTATATTTTCTGCTTAGAAAATGTACCCAAATTAGGAGTATAAGGAATTAAAAGTTATTTTTGCATTGGAAAACTGTCACATTTCTGAAATGAAATAATCAACTTTTTATACTACTCTCGCAGCAGATGAGGTGTTATTTTGAGTTAGAAGACACATATCAGCATAGGACTTGAGTCGTGTGTAATTATTGTGACCAGTTCTCCTGAAAATGAAAATTAATATTATCATTTCTTTCAGTGCACTCTACTCTCATTGCTTCTACTTCCAAGTTCTTTGGTATATTTCGAATATTCTTAGCCCACCCTTGATATTACACCTGACAATGAAAATAAAAATGCACGAAATTATTCACGACGATGACTACAGAATGTTCGTGAACAGTAAACACTCTGTCGTTCTCATCAATATTTCATCTACCTAAACATGAAACGCGACGACCCCACCTCACAGAAGCGATACACTAAGTGGTTTCGCTCATAAAGCTCAAACAACTTTGAGAATCGTAGATCCTCGTGATGCACTATTTACACCATCAGAACACTTTGCGCAGTTTCACATCGCGTCGATATCTGAATAGTGTATGTATAGTAATGTCTTTATAAGTGGCCTCGATTAAAGGGATACTTACTGGGAAAATTCAATGTCTTACATCTCGCTAATTGTAAGTGCTTTTATACTTTTTCACAACCTCTTCATTTCAAATTCGTAGAATTGTTTATGGTGTAAGAGTTCATAGAGTTTATTTTCCTACGAAAATGGAAGACGGTTGAGAAAACTTGGAATGCATTTGTTATTGACTCGTGATGCAACTACCATAAATGTGAATAATATTCTATCTTAAAAGGATAAAAGAATAACGTTGCTATTTATGTGCGTGGAAGAAGAAAAGAAAGATAAAGCAGAGAGTGGATAAAAGAAGCAAAAATACGAAAAAAGTGGAGTGTCGCATTACCGGTTAGGCCCTGAGCAATATCTTTTTCTCTTGTTTTATCAGGAGACCTGTAAGGCCGAACGGCCAATAAAATTAAGAGACACCAACGACCGTGACGCGCCGCGCCGGTGGTAAAGATCGAATGGGACGCGCCTGGCTAATCTCGATGAAAAACAAGTACCTGGACTTGGGACTATTTGCGAGTGCGTTCCTGTGTCCCAACTCGTGATAAATCATTCCTCACATTCTAAAGGTTGTAAAATCATTTAATGTAAGCACATATTCTTTACGCACATTTACTATACGTTTTTATAATCATGAAAAGCCGCGCGCATAAATCGCTTATTTCAATTATCCTCATTCATAAAGGTTTTGTCAAAAATTTATCTTTCTCTAGTATAGGGTCAATTCTGGCGTTATAATTAAAATTTTTTAAATCTATATATGTTACGTTTATGGTATAGTTTTTGCTCCATTACACATTTATTTTTCATTATTTGACATAAAAAAGCACTTTTTATTGAATATATATTGCTATTAAAATGAACATTAAATATTAATAATTTGTTCTCTAAATTTCAATCAACGGAATTCTCAGGTTTGGTATATTATAGCGTGTATTGTCAGAGGTTAACCTTTTTTCTCAAATTTTTCAGAGTTCTTATAAAAGCCTATGCTAATTTGCTCATTTATTTTACTTCGTTTAGAAAAACTAGGTGGTGAAAGATTCTAAAAAAATTATCATCAATACTGATAAATTAGAAATAATTCAACAAATATCATCAGTTTTGCACCTCACAGACATTCCTCATTTTAGTTTTATAAAAAACATCTCTCTTCAACTTGCAGTTCGATTTTGTGCTTCAACATATAATGTTGTATATATAATTAAATTTTGAGAAATTTGGCTTTCATATTAAGTCACTTTGGGATGCGCACTTTAATTTGTCGGCATTTTTTAAAAAAAGTTTAAATATTGTAAGAATTATTATTAATTATTATATTAAAAAACACTTGGAAGATTATAATGAAAAAAAAGTGAGGTTGAAAGTTACATTAATGTCTTTTCTGTAGAAATTAATTTTAAAAATAGATATGTAAAATTTTTTTGAGATCACTGCGCCCTTCCTTGTTATATATATTATGCTTTTGACTTAATATCCAGACAATATGAACTTTATTAAACAGAACTTAAAAAAAAATTACTGAAATCACTCATGTTACCGCATAATAGTTAATCGCAATTAGAAGTAAAACGCCTTTCTTCTAGAATGATATCACGAATAACAATAACTTTGACTGCCTGTCGTTTTGTTAATGTTTCTACGTACAAGAAACCATTAAGATATAGAAGAGACCAATTAGCTTATCAATACATAAACCAGAATATAAATAGTGACATTTATTATTCTCAAAAATTTAAGTTATATATATTATCAAACATTTTTCCGTTCATTATATTATATTCAAAATTTTATAAAGATTTAGGTTTATAAAAATTTAATTTCTATATTTTGATAGTAAATCAAATTATCCCTTTATGCTCTATTCAATTAAATTATTGTTCAAACGATCACAGAAATATATATATATAGGTGTTGATAAAAAAAATCATAATTTGCATATAAATATTATTGTATTTTTACTTTTGTTACATTTTAATAAATATTTTCAATCATATTTACAATTACAGTGACGACGAAAACAAATATTCAATGGAAAAATCGCTATTGCGAAAAATAATTCTCTTTCTTTACTTTAACACTGAAAAAATTACATTCTAATTTAAAGAAAAACTTCTTATATGTGCGCCAAGAATATTCGCCACTAAAATTAAGTGGAAAATATTCTTAAAATAATAATGTTCTTCTTATTGTAAGAATATTCTAGGCGCATATGTAAGAAGTTTTTCTTAAAATTAGAATGTAATTTTTTCAGTGAATCCACTCATGCGCATCCATATATTTTGAAGATTGTTTGACAATATTCGACAAAATTGCCGTCGCAAAATAAAAATGCTCGCACTCGTGTCTTATTTACACAAACACAATAACAAATAAATAACTATTTAAAGAGTAAACAAATTTTATTTCGTTTATTCGCCTTTTATAAATATTTAATTAAATATTACAAAAGGAACTATTATAATTAATCAGTTTGTCATTAAATGCCCAAACGATGTCTGTTTTATAATACAGTCTGAATCTCTTTTTGCGAATAAATATACACATATATATATATATATAATATTTAATAAATATTTTCCATAATATTTGTTTTTAACGAAATGCATTCAGAATTTTTTTTATTTGTTTCAACAAAATATTTCATATTTCTCCAAAACTTATTAACGGCAAGTAAATTATATATAGCTTTCAAGAGAATCAAATGTATTCTTTAATTATATAAAGTACAATTATTTAATTTCTCAATGAAATTATTCATTATAAAATAATCTTACGTAAAAAACAATTCATTTTTATTTGAAAATTAAAGTTTTAGTTTAAAAACAGAAACCACATTACTGATTAACTTTCAATTCCAGAAAAATATTATATCATATATAGATTCTTATTGAAAATTGTTTACTTTTGTCAAAAGAATATACAGAATTGAAAAAAAATGTTAAAATTGAAATTATTAAATATTAATTAATATTATTTTAACGTGGTTATATAATTCTTTTATGGTTAGTCGAGTGGTAAATTAATAAAATTTTTGCAAATTAAATAATATCACTAAAATTTTTCGAAATAAAAAGAACATTTACAACTAAAGATTTTCTGCAAATATATTTAAAGGTGTATACATTAAAAACGATGGTTTAACAAAGTTATTAAATTTTATGACTAGTTTCTTTTACATTGGAAATTATTTAAAGTTTTTAAATTTAGAATAAACATATTAGCTCGACTATCGACTAATCCCATATTAAGTTTTCTCAGCAATTAGATTACAGATCATAATATAAGGGATGAAATTATATGTTGGAAGATTTTTTAAGGAAGCAAAATTTTACTTGTTTTCTTCCTGAAACTTATATAAAAAACAAACAGTTTTTTCATCACTAAATTGTTGTCTATATAATCCATCAAGCACTCTGTGTGTACATTTTCCACTAAAGAAACAACTTTCACTGAGATGTGCTATATCTTATAGCGTTTCAAACACAAAACACTAATTTGGGCATATTGGCATGAGCATGACGATGAATCACGATCCAATCACAGCACCATAATTATTATTAATTACTTTTCTTTAAATTGCAGCTTTTGCTCAATTTGTTTTATTCCGCGCGTGTTATATGCCAATAAGCAACGTTTTGACTATATTGCAATAGAATATTGGGAAAAGTGTTGAACACACACTGCAATTCAATGCAGAAGTCTTCTTGTTTTCTCCAAATCCTATATTTCCACAGATTTCGTACTTGGAATTGTGACACTTGGAATTGATAAATATAGTAATATATTTTCGTCAACTCAACTCGGCGGACTATAATTTTTCCAAAGCGCGGCTATTGGTCAACAGTTCCCTCGTTAGTCTCCAAACTTGCTTGGCAGCGTTCTCCAAGCCACTGGGGGATTTTCCCTTGAAAAGGTCCAAATTGGGAAGAAAGTAATGCGGACACCTTCTGCACTGCAGACACGAAATGAGCTGCAGGAAGATCCCATTGATTCTGTCTGCCAAGCAAGTTTCGTCCCACTCGGCCTCGTGCGGATGCTTCTCGCACTCGTAGAGCAAGAGCGTCTTCATGTGGTAGCTGGTGACGGGGTTGCCGGGCAGGTCGAGGTGCCGGTCCCGCAGGGTCTTCAGGATGCTGAGGCATCTCTTCCGGCTGGCGCCCTGGAGCAGCCGGTTCTCGGCGTCGATGAAGGACAAGGCCCAGGCGTCGCCCTCCATGGCCGACTGCTTGCCCTGCAGTCCGATGCACTCCTTGGAGAGCATGTCGAAGCCCTCGGCCTTCACTTCGGCGACGATGTTCGGGTGCGGCCAGGGGATGTGCGGAATGGGCCAGTGCGAGGCCGAGCGCGGCCACAGTCCGGCGCACTTGAAGGCCGGCGTGATCTGCACCACGTAGCGCTCTCTGATCCGGAGCTTCACTTCCGTCGTGTCGGCGATCATTTTCACCGAGTCCCTGTAGGCACACTTGTCGCAGGCCTGAGCCACCAGGGTCTGGAATCTGGACCTGATTTTCCGCGCCGAAAGATACCCGGAAGCTGTGATGAACTCCACCCACAGGGACATGGACCTCTTTCTGCCGTCACTCAGCTTCAGAACTGCGCACCCGGGGAGAGTGCCGTCATCCACGAAGTTGAGCACCCCCATTTGATTCAGGTAAATGACAATCTCGAACTCGGTGGGCGAGATCACGTCCAGACCGTCGAACCGTCCGTTGTAGTCCGTCAGCGACGAAATGAACCGCGGCTCCTGCACCTCCACTTCCTTGAGCACGTCCTGCACGACTCGGCAGACCTCCTGGATCGTCTTGGCCACCTGGTTCTTGCGGGACATGACCCGCTCGCCGAAGTACTTGTTGATCTGGTAGGCCATCTTCGTGGAGGCGGAGAGCATGTCCGATGGCACCAACATCATTCCAGCGCTGCAGTGACTTCGGCCGACGAATCACCTCGACATCTCACTCGTTGCGTTGACGAGGCGAACTGAAGAGATGCGCGACGACGCTCCGAGGGCCTCGAGACTGAAGTTGGGTGCAGACTGTGGCGGCGGCCACCACCACGCGAGCGGAGCTGCTCGGCGGGCAGGTGACGGCCCGCCTCCGCGAGCGCGGCCGCCGCCAATGGGCGCTCCTGGGGGAAGACCAGCCGAGCCGCTTGCGCCGCCCTCAATCATCGATCCTGCCAGCCCCCAGCCCCCAACACACACACACACACACACACATGCAGGCCTACGTACTGTTCCTAAATTATGGCTATGAATTATGCAGGACGCTTTCTTACCGCTGCTCCGAGGCTGTCCGAGGCTTCGGCCAGGGTGAGACCCAACACGAGAACTCCCTTATTTATTTCCAAACTTTCGATATGGCGAATCCCGCACGTGATATTCCACGTTGAGGATTATATTCGAGTACCGAATAGCTATCGCGTTACAGTTTCAAGTTTCGAGTGACATGAGTCATTCTGCTCGATTTATTGTATTCCTTTTGCAAATATTTCATGTGCTTTGTAAACTTTATTCATTATTATGGCTCGATGAAACCGAAATTAAGCATACTTCATTTTTATTTCAAGACTTGCAAAACATTCGCGTCTCTGGGTGGTATAATGAAGATTTACTCGCAAATTAATTGTTTATTTGCAAAAGACAAATTAATTCAATTGATCCAGAGAATTGCTTTTTACAATACATTTGAGAAAATACAGATTATTAAAAAAATAATACTCACTCAAGTTATCACAAACTCCTATAGTCAAGCTATAATAATATATGCGATATACATAATAATTAAGATAGAAGAGAACCGTTTTTTTTTTAATTTTTACTATGACTCGGAGTGCTTGGGTGATTCAATTTAAAATGTCATTTTTGATGCTACTAACAATAAGTTTGATTTTTCTATGTTGAATTTTGAACTTAACGATATCTACTCTACTTTGGTTGACTAAAATATATATTGGACAAAAATAATAGTGGTCGAGCAGGTGGAAGCAAATTTCAATTTTCATCAGGTGAAAAACGATAGGCAGAAAATATAAGAAATTTTCTGATTTCGTTTATTATTTTCTGAAATAATTTCTTACAACTTTAACAAGTTGAAATATTTTAAATTACAATAATGAATGTTTCAACAAGACTTGAAAAATATTTGTAATGAGTTTTGCTATAAATTATATACCGCATTTAAAGACCAAAAAAACGCATGAAATTTGAGGGACACCATACTGACTTTTTTGAAAGATTTCACTGATAATCTTTTTTGAATTATGAGAATAAAAGCAGCTTATAAATTACAAACCAATATTAGATTTTCATTAACTGCATATAAGATGTAAATTTAACACAAATTTATTAAAAATAAAATAATATAATATTGCAAGAAACAGAATTTTAAGGGGACACCACTATGACATTTTGCTTTATTTCTCAATTTGGAAAAAGAAAGACTTTATTTTTAAGTTAAAGTCATTGCGGTTTTCAAAGTACGTGTAAGAATTGAAAGTGAGATACAATAATATTTAAAAAATATTAATAATATAAACAAAGCGATACTTGCTTTCTGCCACCATAACCGTACAAGTTATAGATGTGATAGAATGCTGTAATTTTTTTTCCTTTAGAAGCTATACTTATATCACCAATATTATATTAACGCTTAATAAGGTAATTATCTGCACTACGTTATTTAAATATCAGGTATGATATTAAAAATTTGCGATAATTGCTTAAAAATATGAAACTTACGCGGACATGCGGTTTTGATTGTCTTTCTAGCACTGGATCAAAATTATTCTGTTAGCACAATTAAAATATAGACTCTCAGTTGTGCATAATGATTTTTCTTGTACTAAAAATGTTAGAAACAACAATTTTTATTAATAGTTAAAGTTCTGATTTTTTAAGTGCGGACAAGGGACACCACTGATATTTTGCTTCTAATTCTTCTGCCAAATTTTTTCAAAGAATTTCTAGCGCCGGCGAAGAATTGTTAATTTAAGTAAAAGGAGTAATTAAGAAAATTAATTGTCTTCAAAAACTTTTAGATATTAACTAGTATTCCAGATTTTTGGGCAGGATATGAAAATTACATTTTAAATTTAATCACCCACATTTATTGACTTTGTTATATTTATATATTATGAAAATCATTTTTTATGACTTTAAATATCGATTTTTTTATCATAGGTTTATTTAGACAGAAAGTTTTTGAAATTTTTCGCATAAAAAAAGATTAAAGTTAAATAGCATTTAATATAACATAGTAATATACTATATATTATGGTATATCAATTGAGAAAATTGGATATTACAAATCTTAATATACTATAGATATTAAGAAAAGATGGATATCCGCATTTTTCTCAGTGAAGCTTTCGCATATAGCGACACCGATCATTCAGGGAAACATCCTGTAAGCTTTCAGAAACATATATTATCCGTTTTTTTATGTCAGTGCTGATTTGTAAAATTATATATAGAAATAGTATATAGAGTATATACTTCCACCGGAGTAAAATTTACTTTTAAAATTATAAAAATTGCAAAAATGAGCAAAAATTTCAACAATTAAAATTGTAAATCTGCGATTATATTATTTGAAATATAAATTTTGTTTCATATATATATATAAACACAAATACGTGTCGGATTTTAAAAATATATTAATTTTTGTGTAATTGGCAAGCATTTGAAGAAAAAACTCATTTTTCGATTAAAAAAAATGACACTTAATTGTTTATGAAGATTGTTTAACTTAATAATTTTAAATATGTAGTAAAAAATTCGATCGAAAATATTAAAAATTGTTTTACTTATGCTGCTTGCAGATTTCAAAAACTGAAACATTTTTTCAATAGGTTTTTTTAATATAAATAAGTAAAGGACAATGAAAGTAACAATGTTTTAAGTATAGTTATTAACTTATGTATTCAAGTTAAAAATTACAAATTTTCATTACAAATATTAAATATTAAATTTAAATATATTACTATTAAAAATGGATATATATTCTTCGATATAAAAGCTTGAAATTTCAGTGAAATCGATTTCAGACATGTATATAAACCTTTTGTCCCTATTATTCTAAAGGGTTCAAAGAATTTTTTAAGCTAATAAGAAAATAATTTTTTTTGACACGTCTACAGTGCGGTGGAACCTCTTAAATTTCACTTAGGTTGCATATATACAAAATATAATATAAGAATATTTTATTTCGCACTAGATTTGTCTGTTTTCATTATTTACAAAATATAATATCTAATATTATAGTAAAAGTATTATCATATAACGTTTGAGTTATACCCCTGGTACACATACACACTTTGGTAACAAGAAAATTCTAAATCTGAATCGGTGGAATTAAAGAAAACTCGTCTAGAATTATTGTAATCAATGAAATTTTCAGAGTTTTTAAAACATTTTCTGTTGCATATATAGAATACCGATATTTGGCTGAATACATTGACATATATAACCGCCAAATTACACTGAAAGAATTGATTTCGGTATCTTTTGAATTTGGTTATGTTTAAGAATTTCTGTCAAATTTTGAGAAATCTTATGTTAATTTTACGCCTCAGTATAGTTAGATTCAATGAGAAATTTAAAAATAAAGAACACTTAACCTATAAATTGTAATAAGGTTTCCTTAATTCAAATATCTGTATATATTAGAATCATACGCTCCTCTTTTGTGAGCGAACTAAACTAATACGTCAAATCTGGTTAAGGGGTTAGTGCGATTTAGAAACTTTCGTCTAGTTCTAATATATGGTATGGTTGAAATATCCTAACGGTTGAGCTATTACGTAGAATTAGTAGAATTCTACTAATAATTAGTAAAATTTTACTAATTGTTAGTAGAATTATGACTAAATCATTTAGTGGACGAGTTTCCACCATTTCATTAGTAACTTTCTACTAATTCAGATTTAGAGAGATCGCTGATTCAGATTGAGAGAGTATACTATACCTATACACTCTTAACAAAAATTTGTATTAAATTTAATAAGTTGTATATATATATGTATGAAGTAAATGGAAATTTAATATGCAGTTTTTGTTAAAATTTACATTTATATTACATGTCATACAAATTATATCAAAATTAATGTAAATGTATATTTCTTAAAAAAGATGTATATTAAATTTTAATGCTGGTATTGCATATGTACAATTATTTATTAAATTCAATAAGATTTTTCCAACTCAATACAAAAAGTCTATTTTTACTATTTTCTGAATAAATTCTATACGTTTAAGCACATTTTAAAAAATTTCACAAAAATACACTTTTGACTTATAGAGATTTTCATTCTGAAAAATAATGATAATATAAAATATGCTTTCTTCGCACTCAGGAAACATTAATTAACATTATGTTTAAGTCAAAAATATATTTTAATTTGATTTAAACAAAAATTAAATATTTTTTCCTTTTTTTGTGTTTAAGAGAAAAAAATAAATATTTTAAATTATATTCTAAGCTTAAAATCCCTAAACTTTTGTAGCTTTGGCTTTACACATGTAGCACTTATATATATATACATATTTATTAAAATTTTTATTAAATTTAAAAGGAATGGCATGTAGGGCTTCTTGAATTGTCATAAATAATATCTATATATATACAGCTTAAATAAATGAAGCGTATGGAATAGAATCGAAATGCAACTATATATATACTATATGCAATTCGCATACATACATTATTATAATGACATACAATTTATGCGAAGGGAAAATATTTGACTAAAGCTTCTCCAAAGCTCGACTATTGGTTAGGAGCTCTCTCGTCAATCTCCAAACTTGCTTCGCAGCATTCTCTAACCCACCAGAAGACTTGCCCTTGAATAGGTCGAGGTTGGGTAGAAAGTAATGAGGACACCTTCTGCACTGGAGACATGATATCAGTTGCAGAAAGATTCCATTGATTCTGTCAGCGAGACAACTCTCCTCCCACTCTGTCTCAAGTGGATGCTTCTCACATTCGTACAGCAGCAGATTCTTCATATGACAGCTGCTCACCGGATTGCCAGGCAAGTCGAGGTGGCGGTCCCGCAGCGTTTTCAGAATACTGAGGCAGCGTCTTCGGCATCCTCCCTGCAGCAGTCTCGACTCGGCCTCGGTGAAGGACAGGACCCAAGCGTCGCCCTCCATGGCCGACTGCTTCCCTTGAAGCGCGACACTCTCCTTCGAGAGGAGGTCGAAGCCTTCGGTCTTCACCTCGGCCACCAAACTGGAGTGAGGCCAGGGAATGTGAGGAACGGGCCAATGGGCCGCGGACCGTGGCCACACTCCGGAGCACTTGAAAGCCGGCGTGATTTGCACGACGAATCTCTCACGAATCCTCAGCTTTACTTCCGTCGTGTCCGCAACCATTTTTACTGACTCGCGGTAAGTGCACTTGTCACACGCCTGAGCCACCAGGGTCTGGAATCTGGACCTGATTTTCCGCGCCGAAAGATACCCGGAAGCTGTGATGAACTCCACCCACAGGGACATGGACCTTTTCCTGCCGTCGCTGAGCTTGAGGACGGCGCAGCCCGGAAGCGCGCCGTCGTCGACGAAGTTGAAGACCCCCATCTGGTTGAGGTAGAGAACGACCTCGAACTCGCCGGGCGAAATCACCTGCAGGCCCTCGTAGCGCCCGTTGCTCTCGGTCAGGGACGAAATGAACCTCGGCTCCTGCACCTCGACCTCCTTCAGCACATCCTGCACCACCTTGCACACTTCGCGGATGGTCCTTTGCACCTGGCCCGTTCGAGACTGGACTCTATCTGCGTAGTACTTGCTCATCTGGTAGAGCATCCTGCTGGACTGAGTGGCCGCAGTGTCCGGGGGCACGAGCATCTTCCGCAGCCTTAGCCGGCCGGTATCCGCAGCGGCGTGCAACGAGATGTGCCGCTGCGTTGTGGCTGCGTTGTGGCTTGTGTGGTCCAAGTCCCGCCTTTTCTAGCCGAGGGTCACGTGGCGTCTGCGCGAATTAACCACGCCTTCCTGCGACCCATCTATCTAGACCACCTCAAAGGGTTCTACTTGTATTTATCCGAACCGCACGTGTTCGTAAATAGCATTCGGCATTCGGAACACACACCAGCAATTCCACGTTATTTCCAACTGCAATTGTTTATTGCTAATGTCACGCAGATTGTCACTGAAAATCAACCACGTTGCGGGCTGAAAATCCAAATCGGTTTCTTTGTTTCTTTCTTTGTTTGTTTTAGAAAACTGAGTTATATAATGACATTTTACAGAAGCAATATGCCTTTTCATTTAGAAGCGAAACTACTTTTGTGATGGCAACGCCAGATAGACCGCGAGACTCTTTCATTCACGGATAATTGAATAAAGCCGGAGAATCCAATCTACTCAAAGTCCAAGTGGAAGATTGGTACCAACCCCAGCAGCAACAGCAAACAGCAGCAGCAGCTCGTCCTCTAATGCGACTTGATTCATGAGCGTAGCACGCGTCATGCTCTGCTTCGAGGGGTCAAAACGCTCTGCTACATCAGCCCTCGAACGGCGCCAACTCAAGGGCCGAGTTTCATCCTAAATGTGCCTTTCATCATCCCATTTCGACTTAATTCGTTTATCCCCCGAATTATTTGTACACCCGCTACATAATTCCACCATAATACCAGTAGGATATCTATATACTATAAAGCCGTGATTTATAAATAATTCTCAAGCTATAATTACATCTTTATTCAATTCTACTCGATGCGATGGGATGAAATTTACTTACGTTTGGCTTGCAGAAATTTATTAAAATCTCATCTTGTAACTAAAGTTCTCGAGTATTTTTATTGCATATACATATTTTATTGAAAGTCTTATTAAGCACAGATTTCATTTGACATTTTTTTCGTCTACATTAATAATTTCGGCTCAAGTAGAAATTCGAGATCATTAACTCTCGGCGAATTTCAACTTGAAATTCTTGATGAGCTACGAGAACCGATTCGATAAGATCAGTGTCCCTTTTGCGACCGGTGTTTTCGCTGGTGTTACGTTCAAGAAAAAGGATAGAGTTCTCATCGTCTCAGCGGGGAATCTGTTGAAGAAAGACGAACGATTCTCTCTATCAAGATCGCATATTGAAACGCGCTTGTATGCATATATATATATATATATACATTGCGACAAGAGTCATCGCCTGATTCATTCTTTTACGTACCTGCTGCACATAGGGCAGCACATTCCACAAAATGCGTATAATGAGTAGGTTATCCTATATTTAATGTAACAAATATATGTTACATACTGACAAACACATTTCACTTCACATTATTTTCTTCTTATTGATTTATCTCATGTAGGAATGATTTCAGTGTTTTACGACCTCTAGAACAATTTTATATATACCTCCTGTTATTTTCTACGGGGTAAATTGACCCAAAAACACAGTACTTTTTCCATTTTTTTCAGATAAATGCATATAAAAGATTGTTTATGAGGTGTATTGCTTGTTTAGATTTTAGAAAAATTATTATAAAGAGAAGTTCATTTTATGAATTTAGAATTCAATTTTAAAGAGTTTTTTTCACATCCTTAATTTTAAAGAAAAACATTATTTAGAGTTTTAATTGTTTATTATTATTATAAACCAATTTGAAAATATTGTTTAGTTTAATAAAGTAAATTACAAAATGAATGTTTTTTTTTCTTCACGAAATATATTTTTGGCTTAATTAAATAAATAATTTAAAATTAATTTTTATAATTATAATAACAATTATCATAGGAAATAAATTTTTTGAAAATTGACATTTTTATCACGATTTCGTTTGATTTTTTCAAAGCTTCTTAAGATATTTTTATAAATTTTTAGCTTAAGTAATAATCTGATTAAAAGAACTTATACATCATCAGAATCAGTTTTGTTTTCATTACTATAAGCATCAGACATTCATCTTTACTATATACTATATGCGTTTAGTTCGATCAACAAAAATATTTTGAACGCTGTTTTGTAATCTTTACCTATAATATTTATTTGTCGGAACTAAATTTTTTTTTACCAAACGCGTATAATAGTACGAGCTCACGTTAACTTTTCTCTTCGTGTATAATATAAATCAAATAAAATCAACATATGTATAAATTTATAAACTTTTCTCAAGTAATCTCAACTAATCCAAGTCGAATGGGAAACTTGGAAATATTTTGAAATATGTCCCTTCTCTATAACTATATATCAGATCCCATGAACTGCGTTTGATCTCGTGTGACATCCTCTCTCATTACTTTTTTACAAATCCTCACAATTTTTTGTCCATGTTCTGTACACTCTATATAGAGTTATTCACAGCAACAGCTTTCCTGACTTGAATGATGTAATTCTTCTAAATATGATACGCCTATTCTTGTAGGAATAGTTTTTAGTTAAAATAAAATGAAAAAGAAAGGCAAACTTATTGTTATATGCGCAGATATCATTATAGGCCTTATAGGACTAATACATGAGATTTTAGTGACTGCCATCCATCAGTTAAAATGATTTGCGTGAACATTAAAATGCTGTTGACAATAACAATTCGGATGCTGCGAGCATATAACTGCTCCAGCATGCGCGCAAGATGAGTTTTCGTGTAGTGTGCATAATTTTGAACGTCGGTAGCAAAGTCGCCAAAAGTCGCCAAAAGTCGCCAAAAGTCGCTTTGAAGTTATATATGTCATGTTTTGTCTTTCTATTAAGGACTTGATGATGGTAAATTTAATGAAAGCCGGAGGCGCATTGGCGTCTCTCTGTCTGGAACCTTTGTGCAGAGTCGAATGCCGCAGTACGTTTATCTCGTGTGAGGCTTGGTAATAAAGGTATGAGAACACGCACGTGGCCCACATAACTCACATCGCCCTGACGATGAGATCGGTGAATCAAAATGAATGTTCCCAACACCGCTTCTACGCAGATAGATTCCTAAGTGCGTTTATTCATCTCGAGCATTATTTTCAACATCGTCAACAGCCTGATGCTATAATTCTTTTTTGCCGCACAGCACTCACGGCCGCTCGCTATATGCTCATCGGGATTCCTATTATTTCCGGTGATGAAGCTTTTTCAGTTCTCCACATAAACGAGATCAATTTAGAGTAGCAAGCTGACGATTTCACACTATTTCTTTTACAAATACATTTTAAAGTAGAATTGCTTATTTTTTTGAGATTTCTCCTATTCTCTGTAATTTTCCCCTAATATTTTTACGAATGGAATGCTGCAATCGTGGTTTTAAATCAGTCAAAAGAATATTTAAATATTACAAAATGCTTACTGAATAGAAAAAGAATTTCATCGAAACGTGTCACATATATATGTGCACAATATTTTTTTTAAAACAGCTTCTGATACTTTTCGGAGTAAAATTCTTCTTTTTATAATAAAAAAATAATTTCCATTAACAAGCTATGATTAAAAATAACTTTCAGCTAATGCCAAAATACTAATTTGAGCGATGTTATACAATAAAAACAAAACAGCGGCTAATTTTTCAAAATCCGGGATAGTACATTTTTCTCATCATGGTAAAATATATTAATAATGCATTTTGTTAATGCATATATTTTCCTCTTGTATATAGCTGAATAAGCTTCTTTCCAATAAATTTTATTTTACTTAAATATATGTTAAATATAAATTAGGTTTGAATGACATTTTTCTCTGTGGTGTGATTGCTATACAAAGTGTTATTATTACTATATTAATTTATCGAGATTTAATCAAGTTTACTGTGTGTTTTATAGTATATATGATGACAATGAAAATGATTAAATTTTAATCGTTAGAAATATTTGATTGTAATATAGGTTTTATTAATTAATTTATTTATTTATTTTTTAAATAAAAAGCAAAATAATATTCTAATAAGGTTAAAGTATATATATACTATACATTTAATGCTTATATGTTTCCAACACATTGTAAATTTGATGCTTCAACTACCCCAATAGACATTAGTTAAAGTAAACATCGGTGAAGTGAGATAAGAGGTAGTTCGTGCCTCAGCATCTATTCATCATTAATCTACACTTTTTCCCATTAGATATAACACGTACGCAGTCTATGTGGGCAATTCCACGTGAGATTTCAGTCGATATTAGAACCAAAACGAAATAGAGTGGAATTTTGATTTTGATATTGGAATCAGAACTAAATAGAGTGGAATTTTGATTCTGATACCCATATCCAAATCAAAACAAAAGTATTTTTTAACTTTGTTTTCATTCCGTGACGGTCCCTGATCTATACATTTAAAAAACGAACATTTTGAAAATTTATCATTCAAAAATTTGTCCACCAAAAGGAAAATAAAAAAATACGTACCTGTTTTTTTCAATACAGAATAGAAATAAAATATTTTTGACCTATTTTAAGATGTCGACTGAAATCTCATATACGTAGAATTAATTATCCATATATGTTTCTCGTGCAAAAATTTCCACATACATTCTTTAAGAAAGCATCAATTCAAAAATTTGAACCTAAATGTAGTGCCTTACTTTAATTGGCCCTCAAAAATTGATTTTAAGAGTCATAATTTAAAAATTTTTAGGACTTGCTCATTCTAAAGTAATGTACGTATATAGATTGTAATGTACCTATAAATTTTTTGTAAAAAAATTTCAATTTTACAAAAAATATACCATTAAAAATAAGCCTAATGCTATCGTTAAAAATGTTACTATTTTCACTATTTAAGATATTCTTTAAAAAACTGTAATATCTTGATCTTAAATATAGCGGTAAAGATTATATACTTAAGAAAACAGCATATATTTTAAACTGTAAGATTTTCCATTTAACATCTTATTTTAAGATTTCGAAAAGATGACACTTGTTTTTGCAGTATCTGAATGTGAATGAGTAAAATTTGACTAATTGTCAGTTTGTCGCTGAAAATGAATGACAAAAAACATAGAAATAATTTTGGTGTATACAATGAATACGATTTTACATGTGACAAGGATTAGGCTTAAAGATGAGATTGAAGGCTGGCTCGAGTCCATTATAGTCCAGTCGTTTAATCTGTTTGTTACACCATTGTAAATAACAGAAGAACCGCATAGAAATGCAGCACACGGCACAGTCTAGTCCATCCTCAATACACAAATAGTGGAGGGTGAACTGCTAAGTGGCATCCCCATTCTACTCCGCTCTCTGGCATGAGGGGGCTTGAGAACGCGACACATGTTGTTACATCACATCACCTTTTGTTGCTCAACCCCGGGCGCCGATTGTACTTGGGATGCATCTAGTTGCATGCTCACTGCATGGAAGAATACGGGGAGATCTAATATTGTCCCACTTGACACTCGATGGCTCACTACTATTTAGCTCGAATAGCACCGCACCGCACCGCACCGCAACTCATCGTATATATACTGCGTGTGGTCTCGATTGCTCTTTCTGTTTATCGCCCATAATGCACACAATTTCTTTGGAAATTCCACCATTCTATCGTTCTATCGTTCTCATGGGCTCTGGAAATTAGTCAAGTCTAAACAATAAAACATCTGCAGTGGTTTTCGAGCAGATTGGATACTTAATATTTCTATTAATATACAGAAGCTGGTTTAAAAAAAATTAATAATTTATCGAGAAAAAGAAACATCAACTTCCTGCCATATGAATCTCAGATAGTATTTTAAGCAAGCGTGGGCCAAAAGACAGATCTCGTCGCGCAGCTCTGGGACATTTGGGGTCCCGAGGGATCTAAAGCGGCTTATTACTACATGTATTAGTGTTGAGTAATTAGGTTTTGACGTGCAGCTTGCTGTAACACATCATCATTATGTTCGACTTGTCGTTTGCTTTCATCAATGAACGACACATCCGACTTGAAATAAGACATGGATTCTACTTTATACTGTTATCCACATTGCTCTTGTTTGTTTGGTCTTTTACTTCTCCTATTATAAATCAGCTTTGAGAAACAATCATATCAAGTCGATTAAAGGCGCAATGTTGAAACGAAACATTGTTGTTTGGCTTGTTTGGCTTGTTTAATGTGATAATTTAATCATTAAAAAGGCCGAAAATCGAAAGCCTCGTGTTATAGGATTTACTTGGTGGCTCGGCCGCTTCCTCTCCATTTCTTTTGAGCACTCTTTCCCTCCGCGTGTATGTGCAAACACAATGTATCCCTCTTGACTCCTTTCTCCTCAGCAATGAGTGCAGCGCAAGTCCGGAGAGTCCTGGGATCGATTCTGGACACGACAGGAGGCTCCTCCCACCATGTCGGCCATCTTGCAATCTGCCCTCGTGCTCACTATATCACACTTGAGTGCATACGCATGATAACTTTATATCCTTTTTCGATAATAAATATCCTCTTACATCCTTTTTGCACGGCATAATTCCAGAAGGAAGGACTTTCGTCCTTAATGATGGTGCAAAACCTGATTCTGTGCGACATTAACTGCGTGTCATGTATTTAATAAAACGGCAATAAAAATTAGTATTATGTAGTATAGAGTTCAAGCTTTTGGGGATTTTTAGCCATTTATTAAGTTTTTATGTTTTTTCATCTGTTTCAGATACTAAAGTACTGCGATCACTTGCATGGGAAATGGTATTTTTCCGAAATCCGCGCCATCTTTACTCGATCCTACCTCCTGCAAAATGTTGGAATAGAGATTTTTCTTTCCAGCAGATGTAAGTAATATTCAATCAATATTTTCTTTAAATTTACACATGTTTCCATTATGCGTATATATCGAAATCTATATAATTATATATATATATATATATATACATTCGAAGGTATTACAATATTATAATTATATAATAATGAAAACTCTAAAACGCGGAAATGAAAAAGTTGTATCGTCTCTTTTTTCTCAATTTTTGAAAAACAATTTGTGAAAAACAATTTGCGACTTATTTCATTTCTTGTGAGTCGAATAAATTCCAGCGCGCTTTATTTCACACGAATCACTCTAATCTGAAAGAGCTCGCTGGAATCCAGAACTCGCCGCGAGGTGTTTCGACTCTGGCTTGTTTTTACACAATAAATATCCATCGCGCATTATGGTATGCCTTTTTATATGGCCAATTTATTTAAACAGTTTGGTCGTGTTCAGTTGGTTTCACTTCATCTGTCGCATTGACACTTTTATCAAAGATCATATGCGTGTAAATTTTTAAATCATGCGCGTATGCTGTACCAAAATTGAAGACACATTTCTTTATTGTTTAGCAAATATAAAAGTTTGGAAAAATTATAAGCTTCAAATGATCTCATTCTCCAAATTTAAATCAGTGAAATGCAAATTTTTCACTTTCATAATAAAAATTATCTTATAATCTAATATTTTCTTAATAAATCGTAAAAGTTCCTATTATATTCCATTTCAATGTAAAGTATTACAACTATTAAAAAGAAATTCTTAATCATTTAATTTAACATGCGTATTAGAATGAAATGAATATGAAATATAATGGATTGATCCAAAGATTTCTATTTTATTTTAGAGCGTGTTAATGGACACCAAGAAAAAAATTTATTTGATTTAAACAAAATTCATATTATATTAATATATATTATATATACATATATTTGCTATATACGTAGTCAGAAATATTTGAATTTTTTTATTTTGAATAATAATTTAAAATCAAATTTTAAATTCTCTAAGATTAAAAAGTATTGCAGTTACTATAGAATTAAAATTGATCTGTTGGCTTTGTGTGGTTAAAAAAGTTAAAATTACGACTATAACACCTAGTTTGTGTTAACAATAGTGCAACAGTAAAACCTACTGTAAAAATATTAATTTTTTGTTAGTTTTCCAAAGTATAAGGTGCGGTATTACTATTTTTATAAAGTAAAATTCTTACTAGTTGTAGAGAAATAAATAAATTTTTTATTTTCAGTTATTATACGGCCAAGACTGTTATATATAGTATTGATTCAAAAAAAGGATTTTCTTGACATAGTATTTTTTCTTACTGTAATCAACTATTTTTGTGCAATTTAAAATCATGTAGTATATACTATAGTTTTTTTTAACTACGTTCATAATAAACTAGAAAAATTAGTTACTTCAACTCAATTGAGTATATAGGTACAATATATATGACGGAATATGTGGAAGAAAATATAAAAAATGAACCTCAATAATAACATATTATTAAGGAAAGAATTTCATTCTAAATGGTTAATTTAACTGTTTTTTATCAACAATTTTTTTATGAACAAAGTGGTTAAATGAATGAAGATTTTAATTGTTATATATAGATAAACGATGAAACTGAATTACCTATATATATATATATATATATATATTTGAATATGAAAGTTTAAAAAATTTTTATTTTCTTAAAATTGAGCCTTGAATTCACCTTATTTCAAATTAAGGATAAAAATAAGGCATATACCATTGGATAGTATTCTTATTCAACTAATTATTTTTACCTGTCGCAATATAAATTCTCCAAGACTACAAGATTCTAATCTGATCCCAAGTTCCGATAACCCTTTTGAAACATTATAAGTAGGAATCTTCAAAGCATTCAAATGTATTTATTTATTAAATAAATAAATAAAGCCAAATGATTCTCCCTATATTTAACAAAATTTATTTTAAAATTTCACCTTTGTGTAGAAAAGAGAGACATTGTAGGGTATACGTGACGTCGAGCAAAATTACATATAGAGACCATCTTGAAGACATTTGAACATCCGCATGAAAAGAAAAGTCCATTTTGATGATTATATTGCAATTTTCTAAAAGTGATTCACATTTTTTATTTTTTTACTATTGAAAACCAAAGCACATCAGAGTATATTAAAACAACTAATAATCTTATTTTTAATCAGTACAGTTATTAAAAAGCCCGACACGAAAATCCATTCTAATATTTATTGAGACTATTATCCACAATAATATAACGAACATTTTCTATAACTACCGCATGATGTCAACAGTCATTAGTAAAATCCAATAGCAAAACTTTCAAGAGAGAATTTTTTAATGCGCGAATAAAATTTGGACATTGCCGCAATTGAATATTTAGAACAGGAACTTATTAAGATTATTGAACCGATATCAAAAATATTAATACCTGTTACCTGTTAGCTATTAAACTGTTCAACTGTTAAACTGTCAAACTTATAAAACTTGACTCCGTTTTTCTTTTAACAGCTTCAATTTTCTTCGCCCTACCGGATCAAGCGACAGTAAAAAAGGTGATCAAGGCGCTACCGCGAACCGGTGTGGGTGTCAAGTATGGGATTCCGCAGACTAGGTAAGCTATAAGGAGAATTGGCAGGAACCCTTTAATTCCTTCCTTTTCGTTCGCGACTCTGGTCCACTTTGAGTCCTTGGAGCGAAACACGCTCAGTGCATTCCACAATTTCTTTGTCCCTTTGAGTCTGGATTCTACTCTGCCGCGGATATCTTATATATACACCTACATGTTTCAACAAAAGTCAGAGGCTTTTTTTGTTTCATTTTACTTTACCTCTTTTCACGTATCACGTAAATATTTCGCACTTGCTCTAATGTTTCACCATTGGCATTCACCATTCTACTCTGTTTCTTTCATTTTTTCTACAACTTTGTAATTTCTCAGTTTAAAATCTGCTTACGCTTTCTTATCCCGCAAGTTTTATTCTACTTCTTCGAGCGGCGAGAACACAGGTTTGCAGTCTCCCCGTTTCTCCTGGCCATCTATTAAACGCTAAAACTGCGAGAGAGAAACAAGGACAGAGAAATTGAAACGGAGGAGAAAACTGGCAAGAGATACGACGACCATAAATATACGAGGTTCGAGTCCGACGTCTGATCCAAGGGAGATTCCTGACCAACAAAAATAATAAACCTTTCTCCCTTATTTCTCTCCTTTTTCTCTCCTTTTTCTCTCCTTTTTCTCTCCTTTTTCTCATCTCCTCCGCCTCCTACTCGAGCTGGTATTCGCTTCCAAATTTTCATAAAATCACTATTTATTTATGCAGAATAAACCAGTAAGAATTGGTGGAAGAAGAATTTTCCCATTTCAATAAATCAATTTTCTAATTCGTTTTCTTTCAAATTGCAAAAAACAATTATTACTCCTATGCCAACCCTTTTTGTTTCTCTTACTTGTATAGTCTTAAGAATTGTTGAAATTTCAAAAAATTATTGATATTATTTACGTTAAATTGTTTGAAATAAATGAATTAATTATTAATATTAATCATATTGAGAGAATTTTTTCATTAATAATGGTTTTTGCATATAAAATTAACAACAGAGTGAACTGATATCGCGCATGTAAACTTTAAAGCGCAATATATATATATATATATATATATATATTAATACAAATTCGAATTTTGAATTTTGTTTTGTTCGTTTTTCAGAAGAGCTTCTTTAATGACACCACGTCAGATGTTCAGAATGTCCAACATGACTGCAAGGTGGCAACGTCGGGAAGTTTCCAACTTTGAGTACCTCATGTTTCTCAACACTTTGGCAGGTGAGAAGAGATTTTTGATTTAATTATGCCCGAGTAAGAAAAAGAGCGAAATCACGTTAAATAGCTGTGAAACATGACTGTGCGTGTGTGCGCTTATTGTATATGAAATGTAAAGGAAAAGATTAAAAAAATTGTTATTCTTTCTTTATTGTGGAGCACAGTGGAGCATAGAGGAGAGGGACAATGATGAGGTAGGAGAATAAATCTGGGCTCAACGTACACGGCTTGTGTTGAAAAACGTAGCAGTTATACCGGCATTGACGTATCTTTCGCTCCTCTCGATTTCGTGAAGACGTTACACATAGAAAGTGGGCTTTTTATGGCTGCACACGGGTGGATGGAGTCTGTCGGTCCGAATTAGGGATGTTCTCAATCAGAGCATACTGTTGGCGCGGCGTTCCAACCCCAGAAGCATAATCCGTATTCCAGTCTGCCGTCCGCGGTAATCCTCTCCCTGGGGTCCTTGACAAAGAATAGAGTGGGTCTCTTTGTTTCTATTCGGTTTAATATCAGTCTCTTCGATCCCGTTTCTGTTTTGGCAACCGCGCGCGATCCACTTTTCCCTCCTAATATCGCATTCTTTTTATCAAAACATTTCAACACATCAATGCTGCAAGTGATTAAAATATTCTTAAGAAATCGACTATTTCTGTTTTTTGGTAGAATCGATATAGCTCTGCTTTGACCACTGGTTTCTCTCCACACCTCATTTCTCTTTTATACCTTTTTAGCGATTCGTACGTATACATGCCTGCGCCACAGCAGCTGCCAACAGGTCCTTGCATTCATCTTTGATCGTATCTCCGCCGGTTCTAAGCGGCTGTGAATTATCTTTCGGTCCTCACGATAGCGATAGGAAGAGATAAACAACCATACGGTGACTTCTTTGGGGACAAACACGAATCCTGGATTTTTCGCCTACGGTTCCCTTCTGTTCTCGGGAACCTTTTCAAATGTCTCCCCACTTTTATTTAAAACAGTTTCTTCAACGAGCACTAATATGGTGAACAAACATTTTCTTCATTCCTTATTTATAATTTAGCGTCACACAATTGTAAAATCGTTTTTTCTTTAGCTACCACTGCGATAAATCAAGCTTCTTTAGTCAAACCACCTTCACGAAATTGAATTTTTCTACAACTTACTATTTTCTTATTTAGAAATTTATCTCAAATATCTTACGAGAAACTATTACTTATACTTTCATTCTTCCATCAGTGGCATCTTGTCTTTTCAACATTTACTTTCAACCCGGAAATTTTTTTAATTATTTAATCTAATTAAAAATAATACTATGAAAAGCAAACAACGGCCAATTTCGTGCTCTTGGTTTGACGAAAATAGAAAGGAAAATAGGTTTTGTTAATCAGTCGACAATATTTTGACACGAGAAAAAATATCTAACCGGATTCAGCATTAATCAAGCAGAAAAAGTGAAGGAAAATAGGGAAAAAATAAAAAAAAAATTCCAAGAGAAGAATAAGGGAAGCAGAGGAAATGAGAAAGAGAAATTAAAGCTAGATGTTAAGCGATTACGTTACGCATGAAAAACATGCTCGTAACGAGTGACAGACTCGCTGACGTACTTTAATTAGTGACGAGCGGGAAAAGAATTACACACACACACATATATATATATATATATGCGTCGAGTCGCGCCGCGTCGCGCTGTCCCTAATATACATATAAAATATTTTGAAAGAAATTAAAACCAAAAAGCCTGAAAAACTGAGGATGTGAAAGTGAGAGTTTCCGAGGTGACAATTTCAAGAGCGATTAGCCGTCACGCTTTGAATTATGCACTTACTAAACGGAGCATCGCGCCCCATTGAGTTCTTCTCAAGGCACGCACTTTTCTTAAAAATAGATTTCACATTTAAACTTGTTTAACTTCCACGTATAACTCTCCATCTTTTACATTTCAGTTTTTATCTTTTGGCGCCAGAGAATTACAACACTTTTTTTACTTCTTCAAGCTCATGTGACACTTAAGGATTTCACTAATAAAGAAATACGAGCTAGTGGAATAGCTTCAAATGAAATGTTTTGTGTATTTCTTCTCTTTATTGCAAAGAAGGAGAAACACCTTTTTTTTAGTTACCATAATTATTCATTATATGTTTTTCTTGCCATCTTTCTATTTATTGCTATTAATCAATATATAATAAATTCTTATTTATAATAACATAAACACACTATTCACAGTTAAAGCTATTATACTGAAGATTAAATTCATTATTAATCTCTTATACAAAATTGTTAACCCTTAAAGATTATTATTTTTTAAACTAAGAATCTTTTACTCAATAGTTACCAAAAGTATTAACTTTTTAAACACTTTTTTTATTTTCTTACAAACCCATCATTCATTCTTCTCCCATTTTCAAGCATAATAAACATAATTTATTTATATAAATAATAAATATATGGAAAAACATTTTTTAATTATTTTTTGAAAAAAATGCCAGAAATAAGATATTTCTGAAAAAAATATTTTTATAATTTTTGTAACTAATTTCTTCGATTAGATCAGGAACAAGTGCCATATATTTGTACAAGTTGTTTATACTTTGCAGAAGCATCTTACAATAAATTTGTTTGAATGTTTCAGGACGAACTTACAATGATCTCAACCAGTACCCAGTGTTCCCTTGGATTCTTTCGAATTATGAAACAAAGGAACTTGACCTTACATTGCCAAGCAATTATCGGGACCTATCCAAGGTTGGTTATAACTTACGTATGTTTAACTTTATATATATAATAAAATTGGAGATGAAATTAAATTTCTCAAGTGAAAACTGTTGAATATTTAAAGAATACAATAAACGAAACATTTTCACGCCCCTTTCAAATGTAAATAAAATAAACTTATGCACGTACATTCGCTGTTGCAGCCAATTGGTGCCCTGAATCCTAGCAGAAAAGCCTATTTTGAGGAACGTTTCCAAAGTTGGGAACATGAGAGCATACCGCCCTTTCATTATGGCACTCATTACTCCACTGCAGCCTTCGTTCTCAACTGGCTCATCAGAGTGGTACGTTTCATTCGTTTTGCTTCCATGCTGTAATACAGTTTTCACAATTTTTCTTTGAAACTTTATCACCTTGAAATAAATAATTAATTATCATTTTTGCACAATCTCTTCTTCATTCACGGAAAAATTATGTTTAAATCAAGTACTCTCTCTCTCTCTCTCTCTCTCTCTCTCTCTCTCTCTCTCTCTCTCTGTCTCTCTCTCTCTCTAGTTGTATTTGGTTAATGTAACTAAATATATTTGTTAAATTTTAGGAACCGATGACTACCTTCTTTTTAGCTCTACAAGGAGGGAAATTTGATCATCCTAATAGGCTGTTTTCTTCAATCGCTTTATCGTGGAAAAATTGTCAACGAGATACTTCTGACGTCAAGGTAACAAATTATCACAAATAATAAACAATAACAATAGTATAGTAAAGGTGCAAACATTTTTTATTGATAGGTAAATAATAATTATTTCTTTTCATTTCATACAGGAATTGATTCCGGAATTTTTCTTTCTTCCCGAAATATTTGTCAACAGTAATCGTTATCGCTTAGGTGTTCAAGAAGACGGTAGTTCTGTAGGAGATGTACAACTGCCTCCTTGGGCAACGTCTCCAGAGGAATTTGTTCGCATAAATCGAATGGTAAGTTCTTTTCAAAATTACCATTTGCAATTGCAATTACCTAGTTTTTTTAAAAAATATTTCTCTAAGTTATTTTATCCTTTATTTAAGGCTCTTGAATCTGAATTCGTCTCATCTCAACTTCATCAATGGATAGATTTAATTTTTGGATACAAGCAGAGAGGTAATTTTCAATGTTTACAACTAAATTTATTATTATTATTATTATTTAATTTGGAAATTTTCAAAATAACATTATTTTTCTTTAAGAATTATTAAAGTTTTTCCATAATTTTATTTTAAAATTCTAAAAAAAATAATTGAATTTTGGGTGAATTACAGTTGTAAATTTTTTGGTAATAATTATATTTCATGAGGTTTTTCATTGAAATTATTTGAAATTTCAAATTCCTCGAGAAAAATAAATATGAATAAGTTTTTAAATTTTTGTTTAACAAAAAGTATTAAAGTTTTGAAAAATTTAATTCACAAATTTCGTAAAATTGTTTCTTGAAAAAATGAATCTAAAATTTTTTAAAAATACTTCTATTTCCGAAAATAACTTTAAAAAATTGAAACAATTGAAAATTTTGCCAACTTTTATTGAAATAAATTTTGAATTTTAATTCAAGTTGCTGTTAGAAATATTTTGGCATTTACTATACGAGTTGTTAAAATAATTAAATAATTTTCATGAAAAACCGTAAGAAAAAATATATTTTTTAAGAAATTTAGGATTTTTTATTAAATTTGTAAAAGCAGATTTTGAAAGTATAAACGGAAAAGAAAATTTCACACGCATCTAACTTGATTTTCAAAAAAATTTATTTTAGTTGTAAGTATTTAGTAAAAAATTAATTATAAAAAAATAAAACATTTGAAGAAAAATTTCGCATGAAAAATGTAATGTGTTAAAAATGGGTTGAAAATAAGATGGAAGGTTGCAGACAATTGTAAAACGTTGAGGAAAATTATCACGAAGATGATGAGTCGTGTGAAATTAAATTTACGCCAGAGGTAATTGCCGGTGGCGCCTCTATATCCGGCTTTTCCTCGAAGATACATCTTCCAAGAGCACGTACGTTGGATCGTATGGAAGGAATTAGTTTTTGTTAGTTGTCTCTCTGGGGCCTGGTCCAAACCAATTAGGCACGTGTGCGAGGCGCGACAATGAATCCCACCCATAATATGTAACACGTTTACTCTGGGGAACGAAAGAGACGGAACCTGGGAATTTACATTGAAAAAATTGCACGAGGGAACGTGGTCGCACGAGCCGGACCAGCTGGAAATAGAGCCACTTATAAATCGGCAGTAACCAACTCCAAGTTTTGCCATTGACTTTCGAGGAAATCCCTCCCTCTCTCTTAAATTATTTATATTCTTAAACCGTTCGTTGAATATGTGGCGTGCGACATAAGAAAAAATATTATACAATCTGCCTGCATTATATATCACGCGTTTTTCTAGTATATTCAAAATAATTTGTCATTGCTTGACATTTTTCAGGACCAGAAGCCGTAAGAGCAACCAATGTTTTTTACTACTTGACCTACGAAGGGAGTGTTGACTTGGAAACAATTACGGATGTCATAATGAAAGAAGCTATAGAAAATCAAATTCGAAACTTTGGACAAACACCATCCCAGCTTCTCTTGGAGCCTCACCCGCCGAGAAACTCCGCTATGCATGCAGTAAGTCTCAATGGGCCTTTAACAAGTACCAAGTCTTCTCCAAATACTGTGCGCTTGAAAAATACAGTAAGTGCGAGAAAAAATTCATTTTGAGTCAAACACATTTTTGATTCCTCGCACATTGTAAAGAAAAATTATAATCATTTATGCTTATAAAGTCACACTTACTTTTTTCCAACGCACAGATTAATATTTCATTGTACAGTGCGCACAGGCATTTCAAAAATATATTTTACTTATTCTCTTGCTTCAAATTTTTTATTCTTCATTTTGTATTATATGTTTTTTGTATATTTTGGATATTAACATTTTTTAGATTTATAGGAGACATAATAATGAGAAATGAAAATTATTAAAGGGGGAATATTTGAAAAGTAAAAATAGAAATACATCTAATCTGATCTTAAAAATTGAGTGATTAAAGAAGAAAATGAAACGAATTTTTTTATATTTTCAACAGACTCCAATGATGTTCAACAGCATCCCAGACGATGTTTGCATGACTGCCAAGTTTCCTTCAAATTCTCCAATTTGCCACATTTCAGCAAATACACTTCCACAAGTTCCTAATCCATGCATTGTTACTATTACAACTGGACATCAATTTGCCCTAAATAGATGGAACTTGAATTATACTGGCAAGTACTTTCTTTTTAACATTAACATTGGAAAATCACATATTTCTTTAATAACATTTAAATTATTTACTTTTTGAAATAGGTGATTACTGAAAATGTAACTTGAATTAAAAGTTTTGTCCTAAAAATGTTCGAAGTTGAAGAATAAATTAAAATTTTTAATATCATCTTTTTTCTTTTTTTAGAAACTGTTTATCTAAAAACATGGACTTTTATTTTATTAAAATGATTAAAATTATTTGAATTTACAACGTTAGCTTTAAATGAAAATGAAGATGATTTGTAAAAGTTTATACTCACAAAATTAGATTCTTTGGAAAATTGTCTCTTTTTTTTTTTTTTAATACTACTAATTTCAAGAAATAGCTCAAAATGTTAAATTGTTTTTATTAATGATACCTAATTTCATTTTGTCTTAAAATAGCTTCTGTACAATCTCCAAGCTATGCCGACAATCCTCAAGTTCAAGTTGTCCATCAACCATTTCAAATGGATCCAATGTTGTGTGAGTTTGATGAAAATTAATATATATATATATATATATATAGTTTCTTTGAAGCATAAGTTGGAGAATATATACGTAAAACGAATAATTATCTTGCAAAATTTTCTAAATATCTACTAGTGATTGATTTTTAATAATTTTTTAGCACAAGCGACAAACAGTTCAAATGTTGCTCTGCGACGGCATCTAGGTGACAACTTTAGTCAAAAGGTGAAAATTAGGAGCAATTGTTTCATAACGACCATCGACAGTCGGTTTATAGTAGCTTGTGGCTTTTGGGACAACAGTTTTCGCGTTTTCTCAACTGAAACAGGCAAGTTGACAATAAATTTTTCGAAATTCACAAGAGTAAATTGTGCAGTGCAAGCAATAATGGATGACTTTCTGTTTCAGCTAAAATTGTTCAGATAATTTTTGGTCACTATGGAGTGGTGACATGCTTAACACGAAGTGACTTGAATGCAATGACAGATTGCTACATTGCTTCCGGAAGTGCTGATTGCACTGTTCTTCTGTGGCACTGGAATGCAAGAACACAAACCATTGTTGGAGAAGGAGAAACCCCTGCACCACGAGCTACACTCACTGGCCACGAGCAACCTGTGACTGCAGTTGCTATTTCTGTAGAACTTGGACTTGTGGTTTCTGGCTCTCATTGTAAGATCAAGGAAATGAATATTACATTCATTTTTCTTTAATGTCTAAAAATAAAAATTTTGTATTTCGTTTTGAAATGGTTGAATTTCGATAATATAAATTCTCTGAGGTCTACATTTATCTGTATTCATTGCTCTCCTTGAAAGTAAAAAGGAACATGAACTTTCCGTAATTTATAAGATTTTTCTTCTCAGATGGTCCAGTGCTAGTTCACACAACTTTTGGAGATCTCCTAAGGTCTCTAGAAGCCCCAAATGGCTTTTCATCTCCAGAAAACTTGGCAATAAGTCGTGAAGGCTTAGTTGTCATCAATTATGAACGAGGACATATTGCTGCCTTTACCATAAATGGAAAACGTTTGCGATATGAATCACACAATGATAATCTTCAAGTACGTCAGAATTGCTTACAATTTGTTTATAATACATTTTATTATTAGACAATTCGCTTTTTTTAGCAAATGCTAACAATGACTTTGATGCATTTCAGTGCTTGATTATGAGTAGAGATGGAGAATACATGATGACTGCCGGAGATAAAGGAATCGTTGAAGTATGGCGAACTTTCAATCTAGCTCTCCTTTACGCCTTTCCATCATGTGAGAGTAGTGTGAGATCTTTGGCGCTTTCTTATGATCAAAGGTACTCAGTTGACTCATTTTCTCTGTATAACGTCAGAAAACTACCTAATGACAGAAATAATAATAATAATAATAATAATAATAATTGTATTAATTATTTTCAGATTTCTCTTGGCAGGATTAGCGAATGGTTCTATCGTAATATTCCACATCGATTTCAACAGATGGCATCATGAGTATCAGGATCGTTACTGAAACTATTACTTTCCTTGGAGATAAATGAAAAGGTTTTATAGATACATCAATGACAAGCCAAGAATTTCTTCAATTAAACAAATAAGTTCAGATCTCTGCGCAATGAGATAATTTTCTCTTAATATGTACTTAATGATGAGGTAGCACTCGAGAAAAAATTGCTATAGTTGCTTTTCTTTTATATAAAGAGTAAAAAACCAATTATGGTATAATGGAGAAAAATATTTAAAACAAAAGATTGAGATAATGTGTAGAAAATTAAATACCGCGGGATGCCCATCACTTTGGGAAAGAAGGACAAATCAAAGAATTTGTCAAGAATTGTGAAGAATAGAAAATGCATTAATTGCATGATAGTTTTTTTAGAGCTGGTAGTCGAAACAGGGCATTGAATTGTACTTTTGATTTACAAATGTCCCTTAAAAAATGAAAAAATTGAAATATTATAAGAATACATTGCTTACTTTTTATAACAATTTTTTAGAAAGAAGATTTCTCGTATATTTAGGAAAAAATGAAGAATTGCAAAAGAAATGTTTGGTGGGCATCCTGTACAAGAAGACTAGTCAATTATGGAGACTTGATTTTAGTATGAGTACTTGCAATTTTTTCGTGCATGCTCGCAGACATTAAAAATTTTTAAAAATTGCGATTGCGACCCAACTAACTGATTGAGTCGCTGTAAAATGATGCCAAACTGTGCTTAACTTATTTTTATGTAGGTAATTGAGTACGTTATTGGTTTCGACGATAATATAAATTGCTTAATGCATTCCATGTAAATATTCGATCTCCTTTCGTATTCTGTACATTGTAATCATAATGCCTTCAAAGTATATTTGCACTGTTCCGCGCCAATGCAATATTATTGCTGCTCATAGTAAGGTTTCGGCAGTTAAAAAAGCCTGAAGGGTGTATTGAAATGAACCAACAAATACTTTCCATTCAAGAAACAGTATCTGATTGACCCTTCCAATTTCACAAACACACAAACACACACATTATATATATATATTCACAAAATTCGCGTCCTTAAAATGATCCTAATTTTATCAAAGCCGTCCAGCTTAACTTTGTGAGGATATGTCTTAGTATTTTCGCATGCGAGACTTAATAATAATAATAGTAATAATATAACGAAAAATACACTTATAAGCGATAAATTAGTAGATACTTGACATCTGGATTAAGAATAAGTAACGTATTACAAGATGACTAAGTAAATGAATAATATTGAAATTTTTCCTTTCTGTCTCTACTTTTGAATGTGTGCAAAAAAGTCGGTGAAAGAGAAAAAACAAAATTATTTCTCTTTTTTCTATTGTAATTTGCTATCCGCATATTTTAAAAGTGTATTTATAAATATTGACGAGCTATAGACTATCTCACAATTTATTTCAATAAATAAGATCAAAATCACTGCTAATCAATGGTATAGCAGTTTCTTCTACCGCTTCAATATCGAAAACAGTCTCCAATATTAATCATTTTTCCTCGTGTATTTTCACGTGTATTACACATGTGATGGAATCTTTCATTACTTGTGCTCAAAGTTGCCGCACAGTTTATTTCCATTTATTTATTGTTTTCCATTATATATTATAAAAATATACACTATGACCAGCTGCTTGAACAATCTTTTGCACTAAATCAGTTATAGACCCATAGTTCTAATTTGCCTGCATTGAAATTTAATAGACAGGAGAATAATAATAATAATTATTATTTCATTATATTTGATATGACGATTAGCTTATAATAAACTTTCTCTAAACCTTGTTAAATGAGTAATTTGAGAATATTATACAAAAAAAAGGATCCTCCTTGCATTTATTTTGAAGAAAATGGATTTGCACAAGGTGCACAAGGCTCTTCTATTATTATTTCCTCTTTATTTATTTCTTGTTGTTCCACAATATCTTCTATCTGATTGCATTTGATTATTATCTTACCAATGTCTCTAAAAAAGATATTTGTTTATCAACTGGAGGTCCAGAAAATAAAGCAGTAATAACTACTTTTCTTTCCATCTCATTGTTGTAAAGTTTGTCACCACATATTCAATTACACAATCAATTGTACAATTATTATACTCTGATGCATAAAATCATTTGCCACAATACAAGCATCATATATTTTTTAAAGAAATTGTTAGACCACAATATCTTTGGAGGGCAAGTGAGAAACGATGAAAACTTTATTAATGATAAGTCATGTGCTGCTGTAAATATTACACAATTTCCATAAGTCTTGCTAGTTTATATGCAAGAAAGAAATCATGAAATATAAGAGCGAGTGTTTATCAAAAGATTGAAAATTATCTTGTGATTCATTTGGAATTATTACTTGAGATTTTTTTAAGATTTGAAGAAGGGTCTGTTTCCTGTTTGTTCCCGTTCTTTTTTCTTTATCCCTTTTTTTCAATATGTATTGATTAACGAGAGTTAATCATCATTATAATATAACAAGAGTTAGGTTTTTAAACTTTTACACTGATAAAAATGTTTAAAAATTCAGTAGAGTGGAAAGAAATTAAATTAATTATACTCTTTTAGTTAAGGTAAAAACAATTGTTTGGGTAGTTGATTTCACAATTTTTGATGCAGTTAAAAAGTAATTGTTCAGTTTCTAAAAAAAGTCGAATTACAAAAACAACTAAAAAATTTTTGAAATACATTCTTAATTCTTTAATAACTACTCTTAGGTAATCAATACATAACTTTTTAAACTTAGTTTGAGGGCTTGTTGAATTATTAAGAGTAGTTGAAAAGTAGTTGAATCTACTTTAAAGACATTTTTTTGAAAGTATAAAAGTTTTTAGCACTTAACTCTAGTAGTTAATGTGGAAGTTTAATTAAAATATGTTTCAGATTTTAACTATTTCAACTAGTCGTCGGTTTAAAATATATGTTCCATTAAAACTTGATTTGTCCCAATTTGTATAGAAAAAACATATATGCATTTTAATTATAACATCGTCTGCACGTATCAAATTCGATAGACACACGGCACGGCTTGTAAGAATTATATGATAAACTATACAAAATATTGTACATCGACTTTAAATAAAAACTGCACCTTGTCTGCTGGCTGTAATAAATATAAATAAATATATGTATTTACTAACACTATTAGAAACTGTTCTTTATAATATAATTCAATAAGGAAAATCCACATACTATTTATTATTTGTCCATAAAACAGAAAAAGTTTCCAAGTTGTGTTAGAGAAGAAATTAAATACATTTCCTTTCAACCTACACTATATACTATTTAAAAGAACAGCCACTAATAGTGAAAGTATAGAGAAAAACATTACTCACCGTAAGAAAGCTGATATAGATGAATGAATTATAGTATTGAGGCGTGATGTAATGCTTTTACTTACGGTTTTGAGATAATTATAAGTAAGTAGGTTAAAACAAAACAACTTCAATAACGAGTTATTCTGTTTTCAAAAGAAAGAGTAACAAAAATATTAGGTGATGACTAATTTTCATTTTTTAATGCTAGAATTATAGTTTTCCACGATATAATTAACACGTGCATTTGACCAATAAAAGTCAAACACAATGAAATGTAAAAGGTTGCAGAGCAAGTTTTATTAATAGTTTTTGCAATTGTAATATTTACTTAAAGAAAAAAGTCAAAAACCGAAAAAAAAGAAAAGAAAAGAAACGGAAAATTAGATATACATACGCATTAAATGTGTAAAAATGTCGAGTTATGTTGTAATAAAAAAAAGTGCGTTCAGTGAGAGTGAGAGTGAGAGTGAGAGTGAGAGTAAGAGAGAGAGAGAGAGAGAGAGAGAGAGAGAGAGAGAGAGAGAGAGAGAGAGAGAGAGAGAGAGAGAGAGAGAGAGAGAGAGAAAATTAAAACTTTTTATATTTGTTCATATAGGTGTGCGAAACAAGTTGTTAGCCAATTCCCTCCATATTGCTATGTAAAAGAAGTTATTTCAAATCGATTTCTGTCCAAAAATTATATAATTATCAACTTCTGTATGAGAATAATAATAATAATGCTACTATTTTAAATAACGCTAATATGTATACATACATATGTATATATTTATATAGATGAAAACATGTATCTTTGCATATATTATATGTCATATATAAAATTATATTGTTGCTAATAATATACGTACATAGATGCAAAGATGCATATTCGAAAAATTATCGTACGAACGTGCGAAATATAGATTTGTATATTCGACGAAGTACGCGTACTTAAAATTTATGTGTCAAGAGCCATCATTTTTATCGTTGGTTCCGAAATACTTGTAAATGCGACGTAATTACTTGGTTTCTGGAGAGGTTCACGAAATTAATCGTTGACCAAGTAGCATCATTAAATAGCATTATTAATGTTTATATTCAGAATTACGATATGAGCGCAATTTAATTATTATTAGTTGATAATATTTACTACTTATATTGTTGTTGTTGTTGTTTTACATTGAGAAAAATGTATTTCTTGAAGGAGAAAGGGGAAAATTGTTGGATAAATTTTATTCACCTGTATGTTTTGTGCAATATGCATTTTTAAAAGCACATTGAAGTAAAATGCAACTTATGTTCGTTTTATACGAAAAACAAAGGCGACTAGTACATTAATTAAGTAATTTTATAAAGCTTGTAATATGAGGCGAATCGACTTTCGAAATTTTATTTTCAAGATTCACTGATTGTGAGGGAAAAAAATTGACAAAGTGATATGATCAACAATGCTATTTTTCCGGGTGTATACAATTCATGTATTATTATTATTATTATTATTATTATTAGTATTATTATTAGTAGTAGTAGTATTATATGTGTATACAATTTCGAGCATTGTCATTGCCATGCATACACCTAATTTGCGCCACTTTTACAATGTAGGTAATATTAATGGAAAACATAGAAACAAAGTACATAAGTTATTGCTAATTAATCAAGCTCTAATGCTTATTTTATACTTAGGATTATTGTAACGTTTTAAATAGCAAGTATCATTATTGTATTCTAGAACAACTAGTAATAATCTGTAAAGATTAAGTAGACAAATAAACGAAAAGTACATTTGATGTTGCAGAAGGTTATTATTATTATTTTGCATTAAAAGTAAAAAAAAAGTAATTAAAAATTGTTTCCATTAATTATTATATTCAATGGATAGATTTGACAATTATTTATTAATTCTCAACAGGTAAGTTTCCTTTCGTTTGAATATTAATTTTAATTTCGATCACATTGGATCACTTGAATATTAATAAAAAAATCAAAAAAACATTTAAAATAAAAAAAAGTAATTAAAAATTGTTTCCATTAATTATTATATTCAATGGATAGATTTGACAATTATTTATTAATTCTCAACAGGTAAGTTTCCTTTCGTTTGAATATTAATTTTAATTTCGATCACATTGGATCACTTGAATATTAATAAAAAAATCAAAAAAACATTTAAAATAAAAAAAAGTAATTAAAAATTGTTTCCATTAATTATTATATTCAATGGATAGATTTGACAATTATTTATTAATTCTCAACAGGTAAGTTTCCTTTCGTTTAAAAATTAATTTTAATTTCGATCACATTGGATCACTTGAATATTAATAAAAAAATCAAAAAAACATTAAAAATAAAAAAAAAGTAATTAAAAATTGTTTCAATTAATTATTATATTTAATAGAAATATTTTACAATTATTTATTAATTCTCAACAGGTAAGTTTCCTTTCGTTTGAATATTAATTTTAATTTCGATCACATTGGATCACTTGAATATTAATAAAAAAATCAAAAAAACATTAAAAATAAAAAAAAAGTAATTAAAAATTGTTTCAATTAATTATTATATTTAATAGATTTTTTATTTTTAATGTTTTTTTGATTTTTTTATTAATATTCAAGTGATCCAATGTGATCGAAATTAAAATTAATATTCAAACGAAAGGAAACTTACCTGTTGAGAATTAATAAATAATTGTAAAATCTTTCCATTAAATATAATAATAATTGGAAACAATTTTTTATTACTTTTTTTTTATTTTTAATGTTTTTTTGATTTTTTTATTAATATTCAAGTGATCCAATGTGATCGAAATTAAAATTAATATTCAAACGAAAGGAAACTTACCTGTTGAGAATTAATAAATAATTGTAAAATCTTTCCATTAAATATAACAATTAATGGAAACAATTTTTTATTACTTTTTTTTTATTTTTAATGTTTTTTTGATTTTTTTATTAATATTCAAGTGATCCAATGTGATCGAAATTAAAATTAATATTCAAACGAAAGGAAACTTACCTGTTGAGAATTAATAAATAATTGTAAAATCTTTCCATTAAATATAATAATAATTGGAAACAATTTTTTATTACTTTTTTTTTATTTTTAATGTTTTTTTGATTTTTTTATTAATATTCAAGTGATCCAATGTGATCGAAATTAAAATTAATATTCAAACGAAAGGAAACTTACCTGTTGAGAATTAATAAATAATTGTAAAATCTTTCCATTAAATATAACAATTAATGGAAACAATTTTTTATTACTTTTTTTTTATTTTTAATGTTTTTTTGATTTTTTTATTAATATTCAAGTGATCCAATGTGATCGAAATTAAAATTAATATTCAAACGAAAGGAAACTTACCTGTTGAGAATTAATAAATAATTGTAAAATCTTTCCATTAAATATAACAATTAATGGAAACAATTTTTTATTACTTTTTTTTTATTTTTAATGTTTTTTTGATTTTTTTATTAATATTCAAGTGATCCAATGTGATCGAAATTAAAATTAATATTCAAACGAAATTAAACTTACCTGTTGAGAATTAATAAATAATTGTAAAATCTTTCCATTAAATATAATAATTAATTGAAACAATTTTCAATTACTTTTTTTTTATTTTTAATGTTTTTTTGATTTTTTTATTAATATTCAAGTGATCCAATGTGATCGAAATTAAAATTAATATTCAAACGAAAGGAAACTTACCTGTTGAGAATTAATAAATAATTGTAAAATCTTTCTATTAAATATAATAATTAATGGAAACAAATTTTTATTACTTTTTTTTTATTTTTAATGTTTTTTTGATTTTTTTATTAATATTCAAGTGATCCAATGTGATCGAAATTAAAATTAATATTCAAACGAAATTAAACTTACCTGTTGAGAATTAATAAATAATTGTAAAATCTTTCCATTAAATATAACAATTAATGGAAACAATTTTTTATTACTTTTTTTTTATTTTTAATGTTTTTTTGATTTTTTTATTAATATTCAAGTGATCCAATGTGATCGAAATTAAAATTAATATTCAAACGAAAGGAAACTTACCTGTTGAGAATTAATAAATAATTGTAAAATCTTTCCATTAAATATAATAATAATTGGAAACAATTTTTTATTACTTTTTTTTTATTTTTAATGTTTTTTTGATTTTTTTATTAATATTCAAGTGATCCAATGTGATCGAAATTAAAATTAATATTCAAACGAAAGGAAACTTACCTGTTGAGAATTAATAAATAATTGTCAAATCTATCCATTGAATATAATAATTAATGGAAACAATTTTCAATTACTTTTTTTTTATTTTTAATGTTTTTTTGATTTTTTTATTAATATTCAAGTGATCCAATGTGATCGAAATTAAAATTAATTTTTAAACGAAAGGAAACTTACCTGTTGAGAATTAATA